>CM053773.1:156639258-156728396 GCA_028658325.1 Potorous gilbertii | reverse complement strand
GAGGCCTGGAAAGACTTATATGATCTGATGCTGAGCGAAAGGAGCAGAACCAGGAAAACTTTGTGCACAGCAACGACCACAGTGTGCGAGAGTTTTTTCTGGTAGACTTGGAACTTTGTAATAACACAAGAACTTATTGATTGAATTTCTTAAGACTTCTATTTGGTCTTTTGATAGTTACTGTATATTCTATTCTGGAAAGTATTCCCCTATTTATCGTGAATTCTTAGTTTTCATAGCATGTAACTATGAATGGAAGTTTCTGATGATTCTTTTTATTTATTCTTCTGCCTTTATTATGATATAACGTTTGTTTACTATTTTGTTGATTTGATTTTTTTTGTCTTTTTAATCAAATTGGCAAAAGGTTCATGAATTTTATTGGCCTTTTCAAAGAACTGGTTTTTACTTTTATTTATAATTCCTCATCTTTTTATTTGTAGTTTATTTCTCCTCTAATTTTACAGAATTCCTTTTATGCTTTCTTTGGTTTGTTTATTTGTTGGCTTTCTGATTTATAAATTCATATTCAATTTATTTGTCTTCTTTTATATTTTGTTAATGTATATTTTTGGAGGAAAAATTTCCCACCTGAGAACTGGTTTAGCTACATTTCAGAATTATGGTATACTTTTTTCATCATTATCATTTTCTTTCATATAATTGTTAAGGTTCTATAATTTCTTCTTCGACCTGTACCATTATTTATAATTTCACTATTAAATCTGTATTTGTGTCTCTTTTTTTCTTGTGTTTTCTAAACTGATTACTAAGATTGTTGCATTATAACCTATAAAATATGTTTACTATTTTTGCCTTTTTACATTTAATTGAGCTATCTATGTGCCCTGATACAGTGTTTTTGTAAGTCCCATGTGTTACTGAGAAATGTGCATATTTTAAGTGTCCTATTTTAAAAAATCACAAATTTTTAGCTCTAGTTCCTCTGACAGTTTTTTGATTCTTTATTTTCTCATTTGTTTATATTCATATATGTTGTTAGATTTATCTGAAATCGAAAAGGGACATTAATGTTTCATATTGTTGTTATACTATTGACTATATCTTGTTGTAATTCATTTTAAAAAAATGGATTTAGATGCTAAGGCATTTGGTGCATATAAGTTTCTTATTAATATTGATTTGTTTTCCATGGGTCCTATCAGCTTAATATAGTTTCTTTGTTTATCTCTTTTTATGTTGTGAATGCTTGTTTTTGCTTTTCTCACAGTGCAATTACAAATGCTTTTTTAAAAAATTTACATGATGCATAGTAAATTTTGTTCTAGCTCCTGATTTTAACTCCACATATGCCTTTCTTTTTTAGGAGTATTTCTTGTTAACAGCAGGTCAGGTTTTATGTTTTTTTAATCTTTCATGTTTTTTAATTATTTAAACCATTATCATTTAAAGTAGTATAACTTAGTTTTGTATTTTCCTCTAACTTCTCTAATATTAGAATTTTTAAAAGTTAATTCTTTCTCCTTTGTCTGCTGTATTATGTTCCTTCAGTTATTTTATCTTTTTTTTTTTTAAGGTAGTCCTGTTTCCATTGACTCTCTTCCTTGCCCTCTTGATGCCGTCTTCTCTTTTATAATCTCTTTTTCTTTAGGGATTTGTTTTTTGTTCCTTTCTCCTGCTTTTATCTGGTTATGTGTTTCTTCCCCTTCTTTTTATTAATATTTAATGTTGGTCTTTTCTTTAGGAATTTCTTATTATTGTTATTTTTCCTCCCTAATGAGGAGGAACATATAATTATTATTTTAATATTATTATTATATATATTCTAATAAAAATTATTATTTTTCCTCAACCTCCACAGGCTCTCTTCCCCCAATCTGGAAGACCTTTACCTTCTTTTTGTCACTTCTTCCCTTAGCTTTGAAGTTTCAACTTAATTTCTTTTACTTTCTTCTCTTTATATAGTTCTGTAATTTCTTCCCATTTTCCCCCTTAAAGTAAAATTCGTTTTCTTTTTCTCACCTTTAACTTTCGCTAGTTTTTAATTTTTTGTGCTTTTAAAAATATTTGTCTATCTGTCTATCTATCTGTCATTTATATATTTATTTGTTTCCTTAATTTTTAAACTAATTCTCTTACTTCTCTATCTCTTCTGAACTGTTATGCATTGGTTCATTGCTCTACTTATTCCATCTTTAGACTCTGTATTGTAGTCTATTCTTTAAACTATTTAACTCACGGGATTAAAGCTTCTAACGTACCTACTTACTTGAGTTCTGTCTTTTAGACTTTTTTTATGTTATTCCTATATAGATCTTATCCCCTCTCACTTTTTCTTTTATGTTAAACTCTTAGAAATTGGAGGAGATGGAATTGACAAAATAATTGTCCTATGGTAGAAATTTGTATGTGTCCAAGATTGTGCAGTTCATTGCTACCCATTGCTCTCCCCATGAAAAATTTCCCTCTATTTTCCATTAAATCTCTTTGGGTCAATGATCCCTCATCCTTCTAGATGTCATTTTCTCCTAGGAATCTTGATTCCCCTTTCCTGAGGTAGGATTGTGTTTATGTAGGAAATATATTCTTCTAGAGGTAATAATCTAAGCACTAAAATCCTTGCAGGTTATCTGCAATAGGGGCTATTCTCACTATTTCCCATTACAGAATATAGCCCATTCCTCTGGATAATTCTCTGGCGTGATATTTCTCCTCTCTTCTCCTCCCCTCCACACACACACACACACACACACACACACACACACACACACACACACACACACACACACCTGGATGAAGATTTCTTTCTTTTATCCTCTTTAAATACCTCTTTTTGCTCAGTCACCTAAAGTTTTGTGGGCCTCTTCTTCATGAGAGACTTGAGAAGTTATTTTCCCTCCATTGTTTAGCATTGACTTCACTAGGGTAAGTCATCTATCCTGTCCTTTTTTTGTTTTTCTCCCCTCTCTCCTGTTTTTCAGTCTTCTATTATTTCTTAATTCTGGATGTTGTATTTTTCAGCATACCCTAAATTTCCATTAGCTTTTTTGACTGCCATATAAGACTTATCTCATTTTAAACTTGCTATTGACACCTTCAAAGTTTAAAAAAAAAATTCTACCCATCAGCATCCCCATCTTGTACTTGTGAACTAAGCACTACACGCAGAAGGTATTACTAAACTATCATCTATAATAAACCAATAATCCAGACTTAGGATAAAAACTACAGATTATAATTTGACTTTTTCACTAGATAGTGCTATTTTTAAACCTTCAGATTTAGTAGGGTTGGGGGTACAGAGAATGTGCAGAAATGAAAATCAGTTTGGGCTATTGAATTCTTAATTATTTTTTCAGCCAAAGCTCTAATGCTATTTCCTTCATGCAGTCTTCTTTCTTCCTCCCTGTTGAAAATAATCTTTCATTTCTCAGACCTCAAAAAGCCCTTTGTTTGTGTCTCTCACATACTTACCATATTCTATTTGCAATCCACTTATTAGGATGCCTGTCTTATCTCTCCTACAACACTGTAAATTCCTAGAGGGCTGAAAACTCCCACGTGTTGTTTTTCCTTATTAGAGTGTGATCTTCTTGAGAGCAGAGCTATCTTATTTTCTATTTGTGTGCCCAGCACTTTGCACAGTGTTTCACCCATGGTAAATGTTTAATAAATGCTGTCATATAACCTGTTCATATTTTTATAATAACCCTGTTCGTTCATTTCTACATCCACCAGTTGTCTTCATTTTGCAAGAACTTAATAAGTATGTGCTGAACGAACAATTGAAGTAATATATGTTAAGATATCACAAAACATAAAGCCTAATAAATTTCAGTTATTAGATATAGTGTATAGAACAATGAATCTGGAATATGGAAGACCTGAATTCAAATTCTGAGTATATATATGTGTGTATATTAGACTATTAATCAGCAAATAAATATTAATTAAGTACCTACTATGTGCTAAAAACTGTGCTAAACCCTGGGGATACAAAAAGAGGTAGAATGATAGTCTCTGTTTTCAAGGAGGTCATGATCTAATGGGAGAGCCAAGAAGCTAACCAATAAATACTACGTAGAATTAAGTGGCATTGGGAAAAGGATAGAAAATAGAAAAGGGGATTTTAGTTGAAACTTGAAGGAAAATAAGGAAATTAGTAGGTGGAGAGGAGGAGAAGAACATTCTAGTCATGATGGACAACCAGAGAAAATGCTGAGAGCCAAAGATGAATGTTTTGTTTGGGGAATAGCAGAGGGACCAGTGTCTTGGGACTGAAAAATATGTTGCAGGGAGTGAGGTTTAAAACGACTAGAAGGATTTGTGTGTTTGTGGGGTTAGGAAGGGCTTTGAATGCCAAACAGAGGGTGTCATCATTGATCCTCCAGGTGATAGGTAATAAGGTAGAGTTTATTGAGTGGTGGTGGTAGAAGAAGGGTAATATTATCAGACCTGAGTTTTAGGAAAATAGCTTTGGTAGCTGAGTGGAAGACAAAGTGGGGAGAAACCTGAGGCTGGAAGACACACAAGACGTATGTTTGGACACTAAAGCATTCTAATAATGCCAGCTATTCTTATTATTAATATAGTTATTATTATAGTAATATAATTATATTGACACAGCAATGACTATAATGCAGTGACTGAATGGGTGATTGCGGGTCAAGTCATCAGACCACCTGGAAACCAATCTGATTCAACACTGATGACAACCGTGAACATTAAAGACTCTTTCTGGGATGCAGCTGCCACTTGTCATATTAACATAACTTAAGCAGCTAACATTTCACAGAGGCTCTTTTTCTTTCTGTTTAGCGGCAGCGGACACCTTTCTATGAAGATTGATTATCTGGAAAGCCTTGAGCTAAGCCGTTAAATAACACTTTCATGATTTTGGTAGCTTGTGGTGATCTTTCTCCCACTCCACCCTCCACTCAAGGCAATAAAACTGTGAGAATAAAAAGAAATGCCATATGGACACATCTGCAACAAATAAAATTGGGTTCTAAAATAAAAGAATCACATTATCTCAAAGCTGGAAGGGACATCAGTGGTAATTTAGTAAGCTCAGTACCTATGCCAGACTACCTTTCTACCTCATTCCTGACAAGTGATCATCCAGGCCACTCTTGAAATCCTGGTTCTGGGGAAATCAGCACCTGTTGAAAAAGTCCATTCAACTTTGGAATAGCTGTAAAAGTTAGAAGATCTCATTGTGAGGGAGCACTAACTGTTTCATTCACAGTATTAGTGACTTAATTGTGTTGTGGTTCAATGGGACAGGAGAATGATGTGACTGCTCAAAATTAGAAGCCCCAAGAGTGATGATCTTGAAGGAGAGGGAGGTTTGGAAGGACTGGAGACCATGCTAGGGAGGAAGAGTAGCTTTGGCAGGAATGGTTTCCTTTCGGAAGAATGAGAGATTACTCCTTCAATACCTTTCTAATAACAATTTTCATATATCCTCTTTCCCCTGGCATGCATTTCTAACCTCTCTCTGGAACTCTGTTTACCTATCTCCAGTTGTCTGCTAAACACATCAATCTTTATGTCCCATACGCATTTGAAATTCAAGATGTACAAGATTTAACTCTCCATTTTCTTAATTTCTTCTGAGAACACTATCCTCCTCTCACAGTTACTAGATAATAAACTTAGAATCATTTTTGACTCACCCACCTACCTCATTGATAATCATTTGCTATGTTAATATGTTGATAGTTTCATACTTGATCAGTTGGGTTAAGAACTGGTAGACAGTCATTGATTTAATGCCAACTTAGAAAGAGGTCTTCAGTCAAATGCCCCATGTATTCATCCTTGTCCCAACATTGATTAATATAGGTCTTAGACTTAAAGTTAGAAGGGACTTTCAACATCGTCTGGTCAAACTCTCAGGAAAGTTCTTTCTAGAATGATTAAGTGACTTGAACTCACTCATATGGGTAGAAACATCTCCCTATGACATTTAAAGATCTTTATAGACAGGTGTAGTAGATAGGGTAGTAAACTTTGAGATAGAAATCCAAGGCCTGGATTCAAATCCTATTTTTAAAATTTACTAGCTATGTGAATAATGTGTAGGAGTCTTTCTGTCTCTGTTTGTATATCTCTCTGTCTGTCTGTCTCTCCACACACACACACACACACACACACACACACACACATACACACTCACCCTAAAAAGTTTTCTCTCTTCTGCTTCCCCAGTGACAATGGCAACTATTTTGACAACGTTGACAAAAGACATTATAAATCACTTTTTACACTGTCTTTAACATTGATTTCATGGTGGATACCATGCATGTAAGCTCTTTATCCAAGAAAAGGAAAGTAGTCACTAACATATGAGTCATTTCCAACTCAGGCTAGGTTCAGTTAAACCACCAGATGACCAAACCAAAGATTGTAATCACTAACAAATTCAAAGAAAGATAAATATGGGAAGATATTGTATGATGTTAGAATAGTTCTTACTGAACACTGACATTGAAATAATAGAAATGAAAGAGTTCATCTTGGATCATTAGCTAAAGTTTAACTGATATGAAGTGATCATTTTAATAATGTCCTGATTTGTTGCCACACAGTGATATATGGCATTCAGGGACAGTGCTGGATTCAAATATAAACTCATCTGCAAAATGAGTAGAAATAGTAGAATATGGTAGAATATTATAATCAGGATAACTCAAAACAGTGAAGAACAATGGAAGAGAACATACCTGAATAAAACTTGGCATGAGACCCAACCAACATAATCAGATGATCTCAAGATCATTGAAAGATACAACTATAAGGGGAACAAGTAGATGAAAAATGGAACAGTTCCTCTAAATGGAAAAGACATTACCTGACACGAAGAAAGTAAGTGTGCATATGTGTGCATGTATATGTATGTATATATTTATATATATACACATATATAATGCGCACACACACACACACACACATATATATATATATTTATATTTCAGTATAAAGAAACAGATGCTAGGGCTAAAACATATTTTGGATGTTTTGAGGGATCAGAGGATACTATGGTGATACAAGATTTGTAGTAATTGGACTTGTGTTTATCAGTCCTTTTCTGTATCTACTGCTGGTGTGACCTTGGACAAGTCATTTGAGGTCCCCAAGTCTCAATAAAAGAGGTAGTTTAACTCTTCTAACTACAAATCCATTAATCTATTAGTTTAAAGATATATGCAAGAGGTCAAGATACTGAAAGACTGAGAATTGAATCACAAAGTTGTTATTATTCCCCATACCTACCAAGAGGATATTAACAAAACCATATTAATGCTTTTTCCCTTCTGAAATCCTCATGAGAATGATCTGCCTGTGTTTCAAGGTTAACTTTGCTGAAAATGTGAGACTAGAACAGAAAAAAAAAACTTTCGTAAATGAAACTATGCAGCAGACCATATCTTAACAGCTACA
This sequence comes from Potorous gilbertii, assembly GCA_028658325.1. NCBI lineage: Eukaryota > Metazoa > Chordata > Mammalia > Diprotodontia > Potoroidae > Potorous > Potorous gilbertii. Next base: position 156,720,989 of record CM053773.1, on the reverse strand, counting down.
CAAATACTTAAAAAGTGCAGAAAATTACAGGAAAATGTTTGTTTTCTGATGATGACCACCCCCAACCCCAAATATACAATTAGGTAGAGCAAGAAAAATGAATCTTCAGCAACTCTTCTCCAGCCAGGAGACTCCCCATACATTTGTAGGAACATGTTAGCCCCTGTTTCCAATAGCCACAAATGGTAGTGCCCCTCTTGGCCTTGGAACTGTGACCAGGGCCCTTGCTCCCTAGTGACCAATCACAAGCTCTTTTTTCCATCCTGGAACTTATAACCAAGAACTGTTAGTTGGCAATAGAATTGTCAGTCAGTGCCACCTGCATCTGATGTTAGCCAAGAATCCCTTGTAATCTCTTTCTGATCCTTTGCCTGATGCTTTTACTATCTCTGGGTTAAGAGCTCTCAAAGGAGTTGCTACTGTTGTAGCTGCTGTCACTGCTGCCTTCAATGCTTATGGCTGCTGCTCCTGCCATGCTGAGGGTTTATGCTCACCATGGTGCTGAAGATTTCTCTAGTGGACTTCCTAAGCTATCTTAGGCTGGAAAAATGTCTTTTTCTGACCTTTTGTTGACTCTGCCACTCCAAAATTTTATTTGAGTCTTTATTTTAAAGTTCTGTGGAGAGCAGTGTTAAAAAGTTCAGCTGCCATACCCAACCTATACTCTGCTATCTTGCCTCCCCTATCAATCCTTTCAAAATTCATGATTTTAGTATGAAATAATATTTTCAGACTTTTAGTTCCTTTTCTTGAAAATTCAGGCATCTACCTATTTCTCCTCTAATTCTTTATTCTTTCTCAACAGTTCTCAAGAGCTCCCTCTTCTCCCCTTTCCCCTCATCTCCTAAAACTCAGATACTTTTTTTCCTATTATCTCTTTTTTTCACCTTTATCTCAGATGGTGAAATGACCTTGCTCTTTACCAAGGATAACTTGTAAAGTTATCTACTTGTTCAAGTGATCTCACTCCATCCTATCTCCTCCTCCTCCTCACTACTCCTATCTCCAATTTTTCCCTCTGTCATCCTTAGTTTTTCATTTATTTTTAGGCTTTCCTTATCTAATCATTCATTCCCTACTATCTACAAACATGCTCTCGTCTTCCTTATCCTGAAGAACAATAATCTCTCATTTCGTCCTTCTATCCCCACTATTGTCCTATAATATAGTTTTACTTTAATTATGTTTTATTTTGCGTTTGTAGCTAAATGCCTCACAGGCAGTTTACAATAGGTGTCTCTTCTCACTCTCTTTGATCACTTATAATTTTGTTTCAGCCTTTATCATTCCACTGAAAGTCGTATTAGTTGACAAATCCAATGGCCTTTTCTCAATCCTTATTCTTCTTGAACTTTATGCAGCTGTTGACACTGCTGATAATCCTCCCTTCCTTGATACCTATTTCTCTCTAAGTTTGTGCAGCACTATTTTCTGGGAATGCTTTCCCACCTCTGGGTGGATGACTAACCCACCTGATTTCATTGTCACAATTAAAATTCTACTAAATGCTAAAATGCCTTTTTCAATGTCTCTTTATTCTAGTACCTCTGTTAATTATTTCTTATTTATACTGTATATAGTTTTCTTTGTATATGTTCTATACATATTGTCTCTTCTATTAGACTGTAAGTTCCTTGTGGATAGGGATTTTCTTTTGTCTTTTTTTGTGCCATTCCAATCACTTTATTTTTCTTGTATATCAAACTGCTCTATTGTTTTATTTTTTCCTGTCTTTTCCATTATTCTCTTTAGCGGAGAAAGTAGAAATTAACTGAGCTGAGTTTCTGTTCTTTCTCTCCCCAGTCGATTATCAATACTGCACTCACTCCAAACTTTGACCTTTTTCTTTCCTTCCAATTTGTTCAAAAAAAGGAAAGAAAGAAAAATGATTGAATGAAAGAAAAAACAAGGAACACTGCAGATCAAAAGTAGTCCTTGAATCATATGTTGAATAGTATTATATTTATTTATCAAAGCTTACTGACTGGGAGTATGACATTTTGAGAAGTGAAAAGACATGGGTCCAAGTCTTGTATCTAATGCTTCTTAATTTTGCAGCTTTGGTCAAGTCCAATAATCTCCCTGACGATCATTTTTCACATTAGTAAAATGAGTAAAATAAAATTTACTTCATAGGGATCATAGAACCATGGCTACAGAACTTCCATTCAAAATTTCATACGAGTAAATCTCATTGTGAACATAAAATGATCTATTTTAGACTGAACATACACACACATTGACATATATATACACATGTATGTGTATATAAATATATATTACATATATGTGTATGCATCCATTTCTCTGTTTGAATATATACATACATATATATGTACACATACATATATGTTAAATACAACTTTGGTTGAATTGATACAGGGAATTCAAAGTGGAGAAAATCCATCTACAAACACAAATTGGTAGCTACTCTACAACTTATCATAGAGAGTATCCCCAGTAGTAGTGGTACTGAGGAATTAAATTATTTGCCTAAGGGTTAAATGATGATCATTCTATATGAAAGACATTTTCTTTATTTACTCTAGCATGTTGCCTTTCAGTAGTAATTTACTTAGAAATATTTAATAAAAGTCAGCTACCACATCATTGGAAGTTGGAAAGGACTTCAGTAGCCATCTAATCAATTCCATATCTGAATCGGAATCCTGCTACAACATACTTAACAAGTGGTAATGCAGCTTCTGTTTAAGGACCTCTAAAAATGGTGTGGGGGACCATTACTTGCCAAAGTGGCTAATTCTGCTTTTGGGGAGCTCTACTTATTAGGAAGGATCTACTCCAGAATATACTTGATAAGTATTTAACTTGACCAACTCCACAAAGGAGAGTTATTCTCCCCTAGAGCTTTATCAAAATCTCTAGTACCAGATATAGTTTTAGAGGGTGTTATTAGTTGATTTTGGTCATTCATGGTAGTGAGGTAACCTCTGTAAGGGCTATTATGAACTGTTATTACTGACTAGATTTCTAGGATTCCATGACTATTAATATAATTTTTTGACACTCACAGCCTCCATTGCAGTCCTATATGCCTCTGCAATGTTTTCTGTGCCTTTACTGATGATGATGCTTGCGTCTGGAAAGTACCCTCCTGATTTCCCCTCTTTGCCAACTATATGAATAGGTTTAAAAAAGTGTGTGTGTGTATATGTGTGTATGTGTGTGCACACATATACACATATTTACACACATATACACATGAATATACTTGCATATACACATATGTAGTGCTGTAAACATGGTGGAGAGGAGGGATCTTATGCCTATTTTACAGAGGAAAATGCTACTATTCATAGAATTTAAGTAGATTGACCAAGATTGCCTAGTGATAGAGAAACTAGAGCCTAGGCTTTTAACTTTTTGATCTTCTAATCTTTGCTTTTTCCTCTATCCTTATATCTTCTTAAATCCACATGTACTGGGCTTTTACTATTTTGGTTCATTCTGGGGTGATATGTGTTGTGTGTGAGGTTTATCAGGAAGACGTAACTAAATGTGAAAAATGGAGAATTCGCATAATGTGATGGGGGAGACCTGAGGAAATACTTTATCCATAGTGCAGATTGGTGCCTGAGTATAGAAGTACTTAAGCCTTAGCAAACTAGTATCCATCAGTAATCTGGACAGCAAAAGAAGTCTCGATAATCACAGTTCTAGTATGATTTTAAGGTTAGTCATTGTGAAAGTTACCTCACTATCATTAATGACCCCAGTCAACTAATTACACCCTTTATAATTAGGATGCTTTAGAAATTGTTTTATTGTTTGATCATGGAAGATAAGAATATATTAAAAATACTTCTTGTGTTCCTTTAGAAATCTCAGCATTCTCTATAGATTTAAGGCCTGTTAGTATTCTAAACCTTAAGCTACTGATGAGGATGAATTTTGATGTACCGTGACTGGGAACATATCACCCCCTATAAAGATTTCTGTTTGAAAAATGGAACTGTATGGGATAAAAAATAATACTGATTTCATTGGAAGAAATTTTAGCTAAAAAAACCAAACATCCTTGTCTAAGAAACCAAATAACTTCAGTGTTTGGAGAACTTTCTTTTCACTTATAATCTTTAAAAAAAATCTATTCATACCATTTTTTTTTCAGTTTGGATGAAAATGGATTTTTAGCCTAAGCCTTCATTGCCAATGTCAAGCACAGAAAACTCCTTAAGGTCACACAAATCAAGGAGAATTCCTGACTGATAAATCAAATTTGCTGATATCCACATCTTACATTTCCCAATAGCAGAATGGTTTCATTTGGAGAAGGAAAACATTTGACTGTATGACAATTACACTTCTATCAATTTTTGCCTTGGCTAACAAGATGTCCCTATGGTGAATAATTCTTGGTATCTCATTCCCTCTTCCTGATTTCCTGCCTTCTTTTGTGTGATGTCTCTTCCTTTAGATGGCAAACTTTTTGAAGGCAGGGGCTATTTCTCTTTCTATTAACTGTATCCCCAGCTCTTGCCACAGTGCTGGCGCATAGTGGGCCCTTAATAAATGTTTATTGAATTGGATTGAATTTCTTCTTTACATTAAAGGTGATATAAATATTTCCCATTTACATATGTTTTATATGTTTTGTAAGTTTCCAGATAATCTGTGGGCTTATTATACTCCTAAAAGTAGAGCTCATGAGCTCCCAAATCATGAACTTCCCTTTAATAGTCAATTCAAAACAAAGACATCTTAAGATCAGTACTTACAAAATCTGTCTGTAAACCTGGAGCACACTTTCCCACAAATACACATTGTCACAGAGACGAGTAGGAACAAATTTAGAAAATACTGGTACCAAGGGAACACATGTAGGAAACACATGTGACAAAGACAATTAACTCATTGCTCCAAATAGCAAACAACTCTGATACCTTTTCTTGTTATGCCAGTATGTCACTCACTCCTGAATGCAGCATATCTAAGTGAATAATTTATCAGAGTCCTTGGGCTTGCCCCTTTCTGCAGCTCAGCTCCCAAACACCAGGGATGCTTGTTCTTCTTTTGTTGACTCTTTGTTGACTCCAAGTTTTTACTTTCTTCTCCAAACCAGGTGGTTTGCTCCTTCATGCCACTTCCTACCTTGAATGTCGATTTCCTGTGTCCTGCTTTCTGCTTGGTGCGTTGTGTCCTACTGAGTGAATAGTTCTACTGTAATATGTCATGAGCAGTGGCAAGAGGGGTTAAAGTAAACTTATCTAGATCAGGCCCATTAATTTAAAGATGTAGGAGCTAGAGTTTGGTGAAGGGAAATAGTTTATAACAAAATACAGTGATTAGAGCAAAAGATTTAAGGCAAAGACACCTGGATTAAAATTATTTTTCTGTTCCATGGTAACTATGATTATGAGCAAGTCATTTAATTTCTAAATCACACATTCCTTACGGTTTAAATAAGGATAGCAATATGTGCAATAAAAGAAACAGCTGTTACGTTTATATAGTTCTTTAACATTTGCAAAGTGTTTTCGGTATATATCTTATTTGATCCCCAATCATGGAAGATAGCTACTATCATTATCCAAGTTGTACAGCTGAAGATGAAAGAAGTTAAATGTCTTTTCCAGGTGTCATTCGGGTAGTTAGTGTCTGAGGCAGGATTTGAACCCAGGCCTTTCTGATTCCCAGTCCAACATTCAATCCATGATGCCATAACTATTCACATAAATGTGAATTGTTTGGCTGTTAAAAGGCAGCATATTATAACCACTTTTGTATCAAGTCTACTTCTGATATGGAGGCTGTGTGACCCTCTACAAGTCACTTAATTTTTAGTGTTCCAGGAATCTCCAGGAAGACTACAGATTGCAGAGTAGTTACCAATCTGTGTTATTATAAACTTTTTCCTCATCTAAAACTCTTTATGCCAATGAAATCATCAGTGTTAGAAAAGGGTATTGAACTCAGGTCTTCCAACTCCAAGTTCTGTGGGTTTCAGTCAGTATTCATTAGCTTTCTGATAGAGTTATACTGATTCCAGGGCTGAAGATTCACAACTGGAACACGTACTCCAGGAGCCAGAGGTATTAAAGATCCGAGACAGCTATTCATTCACTTAATAGAGCTGTACCAGAAAACCAGACAAAAATGGGATTCCAACTATATGATAGGATGTGGGCCCTGTCATGAAAATCAGATCATGCAGTGAAAAGCAAAAATTTTCAAAAAGCAACACAGATTCTGCTAAAAAATATCCTCATTAGTTGATTCAACCAGGCTATTGATTAGAAATAGAAATATTTTCATAGGCTTGGGTTAGTTTTTTTTGACTACTCTCATCTCTTTACTGTTGAATTGTCTTTCTAGTCAATTGCATATCAGGACCAGAAATCACAGAACTGGCAGGAAACTTTTCTTCTGGTTGCTTGTGACTGTAAAATGAATGAAAGTTGAAGAGATATCTCACCATGACATATTCAGGCCTTAAACAAATTGTATGTGGTACCTGGCCTGTTGCCAAGAGCTCTTTATGTACCATCCTGTGAAGAAACAAATGACAGATTCAAAATGAAGGACTTTATACCCTGTAGACCAGTTTCTCAAGTGTACATAGGGAGATCTTGTCACTTACTTTGCTAGCTTGTTTGATTAAGTGACTTTGATTATGAACTAGTATGTTCTCTGATAGGTGATAAAGGAAAATACCATTACAATGTCAGGGATGAGAGGGCACGAATAGGTTCTAATCTGTACTGATAGAGGGAATATGCCAAGAAGAAAACATGTTATAGTGGAAAGAATATAGGGCTGGGGGTCGATGGGTAACTGTATTAAATCTTCTCTACTAGCTGGGTAACCTTGGACAAGTTCACTTAATTTGCCGAAGTTACATTTCACTCAATTATAAAATGGGAATGAGAATACCTGCACTACTCACTGTGCAGAGTTATCATAAAATTCAAATTAAATTATACTCATGAAACAATTTGTGAACCATAAAGCAATATGAATTGATGATGATTGTGGTAGTCACGGTGGTGATGATGATGGTGAGGGTGTCTTTCTTATTTTGTAGAAAGTACTCATACTGATTAAACTATAGGTCCTTTGAAGTATCAAAATATACCAGAAAAAATTTTGAAATGCATATATTCAAAAGGGAAATGGGATGCCTCAGAATGTAATTAGTTACATATTCCTGGATTGTGTTCATCCTTCGTGCTGAAGAAGGCCAGGCCATCAGAGAAATGATGACAATGACTTGCACTTGACTTTGTTTTGAGTAAGGGAGGGCTGTATAGGTCATCAGCCTCACTTCTCTTCCAGAACCACCTGAATCCAGTGACCAGATATTCATCAGGATGATTGGAAATTACCCAGGATGCAATGGGGGACCTTGGGCCCTTTAGGCCAAGGTCTTTGAAGGTACTCACTCAGGATGAGGTAACTCCCATTCATTGAATAGGCTTGTTTAAGAAGTAGTCAGTGCATGGACCCTTTAATGAAGGCAAGAAAAAGAAAGACATCAGGCTGGGAGGGAAAGAGCAACAAGTTATTATTGATAATCCCTCTAAAGCTAGGAGGGTCCAAAAGAGCCCTTAGGTGGGGGCCCTTTGGCATTCCAGCTTCAGGGTGCAGTAGGTTTAAGGTTTTGGGAAAGGACAGGATAGGACAGGAAAAGAAAGGAAAGGAAAAGAAAGGAAAAAAGAAAGGAAAGGAAACTAGCCAGTAAAACCCAAGTCAACTTGGCATCTTTTGGCCATCCAAATTTACTTTCCTTTGGAGAGGAGAAGAAAGGGGATGGGGAGGCAGACAAGAAAGGACCTGAGTCCCCATTCAGCCAGTTGCGTCTTTTCACAGGATTGTGTTCATCCTTTGCTGCCAAAGAAGATCATGCCATCAGAGAAATGATGACATGACTTACACTTGACTTTGTTTTGAGTGAGGGAGGGCTGTATAGGTCACCAGCCTCACTTCTCCTCCAGAGTCATCTGAGTTCAGTGACCAGATATTCATCAGGATGACTGGAGATGATGCAGGATGCAGTGGGAGACCTTGCGCCCTTTAGGCCAAGGTCTTTGCAGGTACACACTTAGAGTGAGGTAACACCCATTCATTGAATAGGCCTGTTTAAGAAGTAGCCAGGGTATGGCCCCTTTAATGAGGCCAAGAAAAAGAAAGACATCAGGCTGGGAGGGAAATGGCTATAGTTCTTTTTGATAATCACTCTAAAACTAGGAGAGTCCAGAGGAGCCCTTAGGCAGGGGCCCATTGGCATCCCAGCTTCAGAGTTAAGGAAAGGATGGGAACAGGAAGGAGTTCTTCAGATGGGTACTAGATGACAGTATTTTGGAGACATGATAGAAAGGATTCTTATTCAGTGGAGGTCTCTTGATGATAAAGAATTTATGAATTTTTTTCCCAAGTTCTCAGCTCCTAGCACAGTAAATATCATATAATATTCACTTAATAAATCTTTGATATCTGATTGATTCTGGTACAATGTTAGAAGGCTTCTTGCTGAATTTTTGGCAATATAATAATTGTCAGGTGACGGGTTTCATTTACTTATATCAAACCAGTTGCAGCATTTTGTTCATCATAACATGTTTTGAAGAGAAAGAAGTAGGTAAATTAATACTTCAGAATAATTGTAGTATTAGAAAGAAAAGAATTAGAGTGTATTATTTCTGTTTCTTAGTCTTTTCCCCCTCTTCCCACCTGTGTTCATGTAAAATCAATGGTGGGAGCACACCTGAGGACTGCTGCTGTGAGTGATTTCAAGGTACTAATCACATGGTATAATGAACTCTCTATTCAGCAACAAACAAAACATTGTTCAGTAAAGTAAAGCATAACATTCATGGCATCATCCTTAAGTAAAGCATATCATTTCACACACATATATATTATATATATATATATATATATATATATATATATATATATATATATATATATAATACATATATGAAATAACATTAGTATCATTCTTAATCAATACACAGTGTCCAAGTAAAGTCCACTCTCACCATGACTCAAGGCTGACTTCCAAACCCCTCCATGGGCCAACCACTCCCAACTCTTGCCTGGATTCACGTGCAAGTAGCTCTCTGCTTCTGCTCCTTGTTCTGGTTCACAGGAACTGTTCCATTCCAAAGTCTTCCTGCTTCTGCCTGACAGCAGACTCCAGGGGCTCCTGCCTAAAGCTTCTGTTTCTAAGAAAATAAAGATTAACAGGGCTATAACAATATTTATACGCATTACCAAAGTCTTCATCTCAAATTACTCATAAAGACCAACAGACAAGACTTCTGTCTGAGGAATAAACACAGAACAACAGATAGGGCTTCTGTCTGAGGAATTAACATGGATCAACAGCCATAGCACATCACAAATGTTCTTTCTGTTAGGCCTACCCACAAGCAAGTTCCCCCAGTCCTGTCATGATCGCTTCTCTCTCAGCTCTGCTTCTGACCGCTCTCTCTACAATATATATATATATATATATATATATATATATATATATATATATATATATATATATATATATATATATATATATATACTGTTTCTAATCAAAGACTCTTGATTGATTCAATCAAAGGCAAGACTCCACGCTCCATCAAAGGCACTTGATTTACTAAAACTCAATCCATAACAGCAGCAAAAAATACTACTTTGCTTGCTGTTTCAGACCATTGTGAAATTGTTTTGCCTCTTGCAGCCCAAATTCCTCTTCTGTAAAATGGGAAGGCAAACTGCCTAGATTACCTCAAAGTGATTTTATGAGGTACAATGAATCTATTTATCCAAGATGTAGTAGAATGGACCCTTGATCAGGTATAAGTATAGGAGTAAACCTCTAAGAGTTTATGATTCTGTGGCATTATCTACTAACTCTTTCAAACTCTTCCCCCATTTAGTTACAGCCGAAATAATAGGTCTCTGAAAAGATGGTGGCAATAAATCAAATGACTGGATTAAGAAGACGACTTTCTGATGTTGATAGGGTTGAACTGACTTGATTCAAAACTGAATTAAAAAGAAGGAACAGATCTATCAGACATTAAATATAGCACACTTTAAAATGTAGAAAATGTGTTGTTGCTTTCATCTTCCAGAGGTGCTGATAAATAGAGCATAAACATTCCTATAGTTCTCCTGCCCACCCTCTCTTGGCTTCCTTTCTAGTTTTTAGAGCTACAGACAACAGTTCCATTCTTTCTTCCTGGGGAGGAGAACATTAGTTGGTAGCAGTATTCTGTTTAATCCTTCAGCTATTTTCTGCTAGCTTCATGAGAAGCCTAGCTAAGCCTTGGATATATAACAAATAGTAATCTACTTCCATTCTCTTTCCATTCTTCTGTTTTGAGTCTTTAGGGATATTACAAAAAACTATATTCTTTATTTATAGAAGTCATTTTGGTAGGTTTGTATACCTTTATTGAGAGAGGAATTTCTTTAAAAGTACATGTAGTTTTTTGTCCTCATTAAATCTTTCTCTTATCACTTTGTCTCTCTCTCTACTTGTCTATCTCTTTTCCTCTTCCTCTCTCCCTCTTTCTCTCCTCTTTCCCTCTCCCCACCCAAATAAATAGTTGGGCTCAAAGATAGGGAAATCCAAGGGCAAGTCCAGTTTCAGTACATATTAGCTACATGAGCCCTAGGCAAGCCTTTGTTACTTCTTATTACCCCAGGCAACTCTTTTGTTATTTTTAAATTTATTTATTTTCAATTTTCAGCATTCCCTTTCACAAAATTTTGAATTTCAAATTTTCTGCCCATCTCTCCCCTCCTCCCACCCCAGGACAGCAATTTTTAACATTCAGTTTTAAAGCTTGGAGTTTCACATTCTCTCCCTTCCCTCCTCCCCACCCACCTTCATTGAGAAGGCAAGCAATTCAATATAGGTTCTAAATGTGTACTCGTGCAAAACACTTCCATAACAGTTATGTTGTGGAAGACTAACTATATTTTCCTCTATCTAGTAGAGCCCTCCATTTATTCTATTCTATCCTTTGATCTTTCCCCCTATCAAAATGTTTGCTTCCAATTACCCTTTCCCTCAATTTGTCATCCCTTCTATTATCCCCCCTCTATTAACTCCTTCCTCTTGCTTTCCTGTAGGGTAAGATAAACTTCCATACACAATTGAGTGTGTATGTTATTCCCTCCTGAAGCTAAATCCTATAAAATGAAGGCTCACTTATTCCCTCTCACTTTCTCCCTCTTCCCTTCCATTGCATAAGCTCTTTCTTGCATCTATTATATGAGATGATTTACTATATTCCTTTCTCTTTTCCTTAGTGCTATCCTCTCAACTCTTAATATTTCTTTTTAGATATCATCCCTTCATATTCAACTCACTCTTTGCCCTTTATCTCTCTCTCTCTCTCTCTCTCTCTCTCTCTCTATATATATATATATATATATATATATATATATATATATACACACACACACACACACACCAAACATATACACACACACACATACATATACGTATACATACACATGCACACACACATTTCCCTCCAACTATCCTAATACTGAGAAAAGTGTCATGAGTTACAAATATTGTCTTTCCATGTAAGAATGTAAATAGTTCAACTTCAATAAATCTGTTATGGTTTCTCTTTCCTATTTACCTTTTCATACTTCTCTTGATTCTTGTATTTGAAAGTCAAATTTTCTATTCACCTTTGGTCTTTTCAACAAGAATGCTTGGAAATCCTCTATTTCATTGAAGTCCTGTTTTTCTCCTGAAGTATTATACTCAGTTTTGCCGGGTAGGTGATTCTTGGTTTCAATTCTAACTCTGTTGACCTCTAGAAAGTCATATTCCAAGCCCTCTGATTTCTTAGCATAGAAGCTGTTAAATCTTACATTATCCTGATTGTGTTTACATAATACTTGAATTGTTTCTTTCTGGCTGCTTGTAATATTTTCTCCTTGACTTGGAAATTCTGGAATTTGTCTACAATATTCCTAGGAGTTTTCCTTTTGGGATCTCTTTTAGGATGTGATAAGTAGATTCTTTCTATTTATGTTTTATCCTCTAGTTCTAGAATATCAAGGCAGTTCTTCTTGATAAATTCTTGAAAGATGCTGTCTATGCTGTTTTGATCATGGCTTTCAGGTAGACCAATAATTTTTAAATTATTTTTCCTGAATCCATTTTCCAGGTCAGGAGCTTTCGAATGAGATACTTCACATTGTCTTCTATTTTTTCATTCTTTTGATTTTGTTTTATAATTTCTTGATTTCTCATAAAGTCATTAGCTTCCATTTGCTCCATTCTAATTTTTAAGGAATTATTTTCTTCAGTGAGCTTTTAGACCTTTTTTTTCCATTTGGCTCATTCTACTTTTTAAGAAATTCTTCTCCTCATTGTCTTTTTTGGACATTTTTTGCCATTTGGGTTGTTCTACTTTTAAAGGTATTATTCAGAATTTTTTGTGTTTCCTTTAGCAAGCTGCTGCCTCATTTTTTATGTTTTTTTGCATCACTCTTTCTCTTCCGAATGTTTCCTCTACTTCTTTGACTTGATTTTCAAAATCCGTTTTGAGCTCTTCATATCCTGTGAGCAATTTATATTTTTATTAGAGGCTTTAGATGCTAGAGCTTTGGCTTTCTTGTCTTCTTCTGGTATTATGTTTTGATCTTCCTTATTACCAATGACATACGACAATACCTCTTTACCAAGAAAGTAAGAATCTATAGTCTGTTTCTTTTTCATTTGCCCATGCCAGTTACTTGACTTTTGAACTCTTTGTTAAATGGAAGGCTCCAGAGGCAGCCTCTGTTTCAGCAGTGACTGCTCCATCCCTGGGACTGGGGTTAGGGCTGATTCTACACTACACTTCCCTCTGATGTTTGAGACTGTCTCTGGTGTTTGTGGGTTGAGAAATCTGGAAACCACAGCAGCTGCAAGAGACTAAGTCCCCTAAGATCTACTCCATCTCTGTCCAAGCTGGCATGGCTGATGCTGAACTGTGTTTTGCTCCCAGTTCAATGTGATAGACCCTTTCTGTTGACCTTCTATATTTTCTTGGGCTGGAAATTTGCTTAAGTCTGTCATTTTGTGGCTTCTGCTTCTCTGGAATTTGTTTAGAGTAATTTTTTACTAGTTTTTTGAGAGGTTTCAGGGGAAGAGCTCTAGCTGGTCCCTACTTCTACTCCACCATCTTGGTTCCATTCCTACTCCCTCTAGGCAACTCTTAAAGACAAGAAGTTATAGCACATTTATTGATGGATGTGCATAAGTAAAGGGAGTTGGATTAGATAATGTCTGAGATCCCTTTTATATCTAGATCTATGATCCTAAGAGGTTGAAAGGATCTCAAAGACAATCTAGTCTAACTCTCATTTTATAGCGATGGAAGTTGAAACTCAGAGAGGAGAAGTAGTATGATGAAATTCACATAGCTAATCAGATCCAGTGTTCTTTCCTCTACTGGGTCCACTATTCTTGCCCAATATGGAAGCATAAATGTTCTAGCTTTAGAATATTAGTAGAATATGTTGTTAATTGTTGATTCACTTCTACATCAATGAGCAAGTAGACATAGAAAAATATGAAAGTTAGACACGTTGATAATCTTTAGTGTAACATGAGAGAGGTCAATGATCACAGTCCTTAAGAGCATGAACAGAGAATTTGGATGATACGATCTCTAAGAAGACTTTAAGGCATGAACACATGTTACTGGTTCTACTCTGCTAACCATGTGATGAAGAGGAGTCTTTGATTGGTTATAGATCCAGAACTGGGATTCACTTAAAAGGTACTGGCTGTCCTGGGTCTGTTCTTTTTGATCTGACTCTTCCTTTCCTGGTGGCATTTTTGTAAGGATAGAGAGAGAAAGCTAAAAAGGGAGAGGCTACAAGCTAACTAGTGACTTTTGCTGCTTTATGCAGTATTAATTAAAATAACACCCCGTGGGAGCTTCTAAATACACACCAACTCTCATATCAAAATGAAAATAAAATTTATCCTCTCCCCATATACCTTTACACACCCAATAGTAGTAGTTAAAAAGGAGCATTACGTAAAAGTTATGGATAAATTTTCTAAATAAAACTATGGGACATTCTCCAAGCTGTCCTAGATCAATACTCTCTGTCCTGCTTCTATACTTTCTCTATTTAAACTCATCAATTCCCACGATTTCGGTTTTCATTTGGTTGTTCAGTTATTTCAGTTGTGTGTAACTCTCCATGATCCCATTTGGGTTTTTCTTGGCAAAGATATTTAAGTGGCTTCCCATGTCCTTTTCCAGATCATTTTATGGATGAGCAAACTGAGGCAAAGAATTAAGTGACTAGCCCAGGGTCATACAGCTAGTAAGTGTCTGAGGCCAGATTTGACCTCAGGAAGATGAGTTTTCTGACTCCAGGTTCAGCACTCTATTCAATTCACCACTTACTTATCCTTTGATTTGCCCAATTAGTTATAATTTACATGCAGACAAATCATAAATTTATATATTTACCCCTATTCTCTCTCCAGAGCTCCAATCTTACATCATGTGATCTGGACATCCTGGTCTATGTTTTTCAAACATTTCTGATCTAGTATTTCAAACTCAACATAAACAAAATAGAACTCAACATATTCAGCTATTTACACTTAAAATTTTTCTGCTTTTGTTAAGGAAACTATCATTACCTCCTAGTGACCAAGGTTCATAATATTAAAGGCCTCATGAACTCTCCACTGTCTCATGCTCTATGTTCCATCATTTGCCAAGTTTTGCAATTCTACTTCCACAAAATCTCTTATACTGATTCCCCTTCTCTCTACTGCCTCTACTCACACAGCCACCATCCAAATTCATTTCCTTATCTCCATTTCCCTGGAGTATTTTAAGACCCTCTTTTTCTCTAGTCTCTCCACTCTTGTATTGTTAGGATGATATCAGGAAACACCCTGTTTTCCAGAGCTAAGGCCCAGCAAGCAAGCAGTACCCTGAGCTTGATATAACAACAATCCTTTGTGCTCACCCTCTGGATGAACTCAGCCACAGCATAATTACAGAATTGTTTCACACAGCTCCAGGTGTTCTCTGAGCTTTAACAAGTACCTGCAGTATTTGTATTATGGGTCATGAAGCTCTACTATGAATCAAACTTATCTCATTGTTGCTGTTTACCCCTCATTTTCAGGGCTTACTACGTAGCCCCTAGTATTTACCCACACTAAAGCAAGTCTCCTCCAGCAGAGGACCCTGGCACATATGTCTAGTCATAAAGAAAGATTTTGCTTATGACCACTTTCAGCCCTTTGGTTTTAGGTTGTTATGTCAGAGTTAACTGTGTGATAACTTGTGTGAGATTTTTGGTATTTTATTTTGTGCAGAGGAAAATAACCACTTTGTTTTCAACTTCTAAAAGTGCAAAAATGTCTGGAAATACTTAGATTTCTGAATAAAATCATTTCATTGTCCATGTGTCTTGCTCAGAAGTAAGGGCCAAGGAAGGGAAAATCTTTGTTCTTCCACTCCCTCATCCTCTCCCCTTCCCCACAATCTGATACTTTTCTCCCTATATGAGGGTGAAAAAAGCCTAGAGCAAAGAGGTCTGGGGGGATGAAGGGGGAGGAAGTAGGGCTTGTGCTAGGACAATATCTCTCTCTAGATACTGGGACTTCAGGATGGAGTTCTGCTGGGGGGTAAGAAAGGACATCTCTTTGTCCCTAAGACCTGTTCTGGCAGATAAGAAATCAAGAAAACCATAAAAAAAACAATTTTGAAACATTCAGGAGAAATAGGACTATGTGAATAAGAGAGAGAGGGACAACTGTGGGCCCCTGCTAGTTATAGCCTCTCCTGCTGCTTCTTGGCAGGCAGAACAGACAGTAGTTTGGGGTCTCTATCTTCACTCTCATCCTCTTCTAAGAATTCACTGCCTTCCATAGACATAATCTGGTGCCTCCCAGTGACCTGCACAGGGCCAGAGTCAGACTTCAGATAGAAGGTCACAGGCGACTGGGGTGGGAAGTCACCTAGGCTGAGTGTGGCCTGGCAGGACAATTTCAGGTTAGCCAGTGGCACAGCCATTTCCTCATTGTCATGGTTTTGGGCCACTACCTCTACAACATTGTATTCCTCCTTAGCATCTTCTGTGAGACAGAGGCATGGTCAATGCCAGCACATGCTCCCTATTGTCCTTGTCCTCTACCTTGAAGGTATAGGACCTAGACTGCATGGACAGCTCACAACCAAAGAGGAAGCTGTCCATGGTGATGGCCACCTCCTACATTAGGTAACTCTTGATTTACCATTCTCCCATTTGTTAGCAGTTCTGGAGCATATTTTAAATTATATATGTATGTCTATATGTAAATATACACACACATAGATATGTGTAAACATGTATATATGTATGTGTGTGTATATAGTATACATATATGTATATATACGTATATATATATATGGAAGACCAATAATTCTTAGATTTTTCTCTCCTGGATATGTTTGCCAGGTCAGCTGTTTTTCTAATGGGATGTTTTACATACATTTACTTCAACTTTTTCAATCTTTAGATTCTTTTTGACTGATTCTTGATGTTTTATAGAGCCATTGGCTTCTACTTGCCCAATTCCAATTTTTAATAGATTGTTTTCTTCAGTTAACTTTTGCATCTCCTTTCCCATTTGCCTAATATTCCTTTTAAAGAGTTAATTTTTCCAGTTAGGTTTTGTACTTCCCTTTCCATTTGTCTAATTTCCTTTTTAAGGAGCTGTTCTCTCCAGTGAATTCTTTTTCATATTTTTAAAATCATTGGCCAGTTTTTCTTCTATTTCTTTAATTTGGCTTTTAAAATCCTTCTTGAACTCTTCCAAAAATGCTCTTTGGGCTTGAGACCAGTTCATATTCTCTTCTGAAGTTTTAGATGGAAGCACAGTCTTAATACTGACCTCTTTGGTATTTGTGTTTTGGTCCTTGTCCCCATAGAAAGATTCTATGGTCTTTTCTTTTCTGGTTTGTTCTTACTCACGATGATCACCCTTTTCCTGGCTTTTAAAGTTGATATCTGCTTCTGGGGCACAAGGGGCTCTGTTTCACAGTTCTTGTGCTTAGAACTTGAGGCATGTGTGTTGTGGCCTCTGGTTCTTTCACCCAGAAGCTAAAATATGCTGCAGCTTATCTGGTGCTGAGGTGACTGGTGTGCCAAAGCAGAGGCCAGGTGAAGTCTTTCTGGTTTCTCCAGAGTTACCCAGGAGCTAGCTGCATTAAGTGTGGGGGAGGGGTGATTTGACCACAGGATGTTTCCTCTGTTAAGCTAGAGCAAAGGCAAGCTCAGTGGTTGGTGAACCTCACCCCATCTGTGCTAGTGTCTTCCCAGTTCCCCTGAGGTGATAAGGCATGCCTGGGGACCTGGTGCTATTGTGGGCTCTTAATCCAGGAAGAGCAAAAAAAGAGAAAGAGAACTATATAATCAATTTCTCTAATAACTATTGACACAAAGATTTTAAATAAAATGTTAGCAAGGAGATATATAGATAGCACTATATCATAAAACTCATATACTATGACCAGGTGGAATTTATATCAGGAAGGCAAGTTTGGTTCAATGTTAGGAAAACTATCAGCATAATTAACCATATCAATAACAAAAATACTAAAAATCACAGGGTTATTTCAATAGATGCAGAAAAAGCCCTTGACAAACTACACCAATTCTTATGAAAAACACTAGAAAACACAGGAATCAATGAAGTCTTTCTTAAAGTGATAAATACTAAAAACAAAAGTAAGCATTATCTAGTAATGGGGATAAATGAGAAGCCTTCACATATAAGATTATATGTGAAGCAAGGATGCCCATTATCACCACAGTTATTCAAAATTGTACAAGAAATGCTAGCTATAGCAATGAGAAGAAAAAGAAATTGAATTTATTAAGATAGCAACCGAGAAAACAAAACTATCACTCTTTGAAGATAATACGGTGTTATAATTAAAGAGTCCTAGAGATTCAATTAAAATTCTATTTGAAGTAATTAATAATTTCAGCACATTTGAAGGATATAAAAAACCCACACAAGTCATCAGCCTTTCTATATATTACTAACAAAATCTGACAGGAAGAGAGAGAAAGAAAGAGAATTCATTATAAATAACTGCAGAAAATATAAAATACTTGGGAGTTTACCTGGGAAGACAAACCCAGGAATTATATTAATACATAGAAGGAGGGAGAGAATTTGAAGCTCAAATTTTATATATATATATATGTAAAATGTTAAAAAATTTTATGTAAAACAGAGAGAAAATAAAAACATTCTAAGATTAAAAAAACTACTTGAGTATTTACTCTCAGAATAAAATCAAAGGAGATTCTGTGAATTAATAATTTATTCATTGCATGAAATAGATCCTATTCACTAGAAATATCCTCATATACTATGAGAATCAGTATGCTCAGGGCTAATTGAATCCTGTCTTTGGAGCAACCAGGGCTGAGTGTGACTCTACAATGTGACTGTAGACAAGCCCTTTCACTTGTTGAGCCTGTTTCCTCTTATTGAAAATATGGTTAATAATGCTGGCACAATATATATCAAGTGTTTTGTGAGGGATGTGCTTCACAGGCCTTAAAAATTATTTAAATGTCAGTTATGATTATTATAGTATTCATGGCATCTACTTCTGTGATTCTTTGGGAGGCAAAGGCTTTGAACTGTCAACTATCATGTAAAGAAAAGTGAACCACCATTACTATTACAAGTTCAGAAAAGCATAGGTATAGACCTAGAAGGGACTTTAGAGATCATTTTGTTTACTTCTCTTATTTTACAGGTGAAGGAATTGAGGCCCACAGAGGTTATGTGATCTAATCAAGATCTCACAAATGGTAAGTGGTAGGGACAGGATTCAAATTCAGGTCTACTGACCACAAATGAAACACTTTTTTAAACTATACCACATTATTTCTCGAATGAGATAACTCAATGTTCAGCTATGCCAAACATACAATATATGGGAAAAACTCTTCAGGAAAATAAATACTGTGGCACTATGTGACAGAGAAAAAAATTCAATATAAGGCAGAACCAATCTAAATAAAATGTTGTTCAGTTACTTGACCCCTGTGTGGCACAGTGGGCAATCCATGGCATGATTCCTAATTCAGTACCATCAAAGGACCTTCTTTGGAAGTATGACTTGCAAATTACTACCTGTGAACTAGTCACATAAGCTCTTGAGGCCTCATTTTTATTATTTAAAAATGAAATTATTATATTCAATGATTTTTAAGGTCTTTTCCAGTTTCAAAGCTATGATCCTGTGACAATACTCATTCATATACCTGCCAATTCTGTTTCCGTTTGCATAAGGGTGACTATACAATGGTTTAAGTCACTGCAGATTCTGTTTTTTTGATAAACTAAAGCTGTTCATGATCAATAGGACACATAATTCAGTTTTCAAAGAAAGTGAAACCACAAATCATGGTGTAAGTATATCACCCATATATGGTATTTTATAGTGCATATGGCAAATTTATTTAATTCCCCCAAATTAGCCAAGTTCTTATATTTAAGCTCTTCCCAATCACCATGAGCTTAGCTTGTTCTTGGCTCTTTGGCCATGTTGGTCCCCTTTTCTGACTGCCTACTTACTTGCAGCAACCTGATTTTGTTATTCAAGCAAGTCTATTTCATTTACCTCTCTTTGAAATTTTATTTCACAATTCTTAGTTGTGATGTTAGTTTATCATCATGAGCAATGGTTTTTCTCTTCTTCCATTTGTGACTCTTTGGCTCTTTTCAGAAGGCAATTGTCAATCTTCAAACTTGGACAAGATTTGTCCAAGCTCACTCTTATTCAATGTTTGATCATTGTGGTTGGTCACTGAACTGCCTACAACTGAATTCTGGGAGGAGATATTCTTTTCTTCAATTTTTCTCTTCCTTCTCCTTCTCATTTGTTCCACATAGAGAAAAATGGATAGTTATACTTCTCTTGACAGGTACAGTTATATAATGAAAGAGCCCTGAAATATAATCAAGGAACACTTGGGTTCAAATCCTTCTCCTTAATATTTATATTGTGATTCTATTCAAGTGATAAGTGACCTTCCATTTCCTCATCTGTGAACTGTGGTCAGTAATGCCTATAGGACCCACTTCAGAGGGTGACTATTAAGTGATATTGCTTCCTTAAGATGTGGAAGGTTTAATGCCAAAACACATCAGAACATAATACAATGGAAATAATATTTGGAGGTACGAAGACCAAATTCTCATGTAGATGTTCCTTCCTGAAAGTCACAATGTCCTCATATGTAAAATGGGATTAATAAAGAGTCATGCAGGTGTGATGTTAATGTACAGTTAATGATGGATAAGGCAAAGAGTTAAAGATCCTCCCTGCCAATTAATAGAGCTCAGTACATTTTGTTAATTTCTATTGAGGCATCTAGGTTAGAGGGTCATACCCTCTGGCATTAAAAAATGTATAAATACTCTGGTGAGGTTTTACTTTGGGACTTACTCATTACAAGTGTTTGGCCAGACAAGACTCTGGGTAGCTGTTAAGGAGCCCCCTGGCTTTGAAAACTCAGATGTTGGTGCTTCTCTCTCTGTTAACTATATATGTGCATAATTGTCAGATAATTGGAGCCTGTCTGTTGATCTTTATTTCTCTGTTTGGATTTTCTCTGAAGTTCAAGGTGCTGCCTTTTTCTCTTGAACTAAGTGAATGATATATGTGCTTGATTAAAGTAGATTGTTGACCCCTCAAAAGTTGATTTCCTTTCAGCAAAGCAGTCAAAGAACCAATGATAGCTGGCCTCCCTGTGTATGTCAGGATGCTTGCTGTTACAGCAGGTATTGTAAGAAGAGTACTGACTTTGGAATTAGTAGACTTCATTTCAAATATAACCCTAACATTTGTTATTACCCACAACATCTTGGACAACTTCTGCTTAACAATGTTGTGTTTCACTTTCTTCATCTGTAAAATATTGAAGCTGGACTTATGGTAAAACTTCAAATCTGAATGGATCTTAGTAACTATCTAGTTCAACTAGATAAACTCCATGGTTACTTCCAGCTTCAAATCCTGTGAAATGAAAGATAATGTGTATCATCAGGGAGTTTATAAATTGTAAAGTGCTATAGACTATTATTATTCAGTACTTCAAGGATCTATGATTCTATCCAGGTAGATACTTCCATTTATTGACACTATTCATGCAATAACTACATTAGTTGGTATTTTTATAAGTTGCTTTTAGGTGAAAACAATCTAAACTTGTCCAGACTGTTCCTAATATAAAAGATAGAACTTATCATAGCACACTCATTAAACCTTTCTAGCTTAGTAGGATCCATTAGAGCTCCTGATGGCATAGTCTTGGAGACCCCACAGCTGCCTCCACACCATAAAGTGTAGAATGAGCACTGGCTCTGAAATTGGAGGGCTTAGGCACAAATCCTCCCTTAGAAACTTACTAACTACATGATGTTGGGCAAATTGTGACCTCTAAGGGCCCCAGTTTCCTCATCTACAAAATTATTGAAGATTTAAAAATCTTGTTTTTTTTTTCCTTTTTTGATTGTAGTTTTATAATACTATAAGATCATAGAATTTTAAAGTGCAAGAAGGCTTGGATATTATCTAGTCCCCTAACTGTACAAGTGAGGAAACCAAACTCAGTTTGGTTTTGGTTATATAGATAGTGATAGAGTCAAGATTCATGCTCAGATTTCTTGATACCAATCTAGTTTATTTCTCCTCTACCCTATTTATCTGCATTACTGATGTATGATATTATCTTATTATACCTTGCATGATGTGCTATCATATATATGTTATATTTACATATATATATATATATATATATATATATATATATATATATATATATAGTGAAATGAGGAGACTGAGTCTTCAATGACAATATAAATTTTGGAAGACATCTTCACTATATAAATAGTCCCACTTCACCGGTGAGTTATAGATTTCTTTTTAAACTTATATTTTTACTCTTCATATTGCTGGCTTCTGAATTAAGTCTGAAAATCAAAGGGTCTATTGACTTACAAGGTTCTCAATGAATACTTCACCAGATGGGATTACATAATCTGGAAAAGTATAATAAAAGAATCCTGTAACATGATGACTGTTATAAATTTCTTCACAAAAAAAAAAAATCTAAGATTCTGGAACATGGGAACTTAGTACGTTTAGGATTACTCTGCATTGGAATTATATAGATTGTCTCAAGTGACAACACCTCTTCTCCAATGCCTTCCTGGCTACCACCTCCCACTCAAATTATTTGTTAATTATTGTCTCTTTGAATTATAAGTTCCTTATGTTCATATTAAAAACAGAAGTAGCATGTAAGATCTGGAATCTGGATTTTGTATTCCCAGTACCTAGCCTGTATCCCTTGGGCATATTGGTAGTTGAAATAAATATTTGTGGAATTTAAATGCAATGAGATGATATACACTGAACTGAACTGAATTAAGTTGAATAATAATAAATTGTAACGATAGCATCTATATAGAGCTTTAAAGTTTGGAAAGGGCTTTCCATGTGTAATAGGACCTACAACACAGAGCTATTGGGTGCTACCACGGTATCCCCTTGAGGGACCTTTGGAATATGCGCAGATTGCCTAAGGCAGACATGCTTCCATGTCCGTCAGTTTGATCCTTACAAGACCTCTTAGAAATAGATTCCATCAATATCTCCATTTATAGATAAGGAAACTAAGTCAGAGTTAAATGATTTGTCCAAAATCACACAGCTAGTAAGTATCTGAGGCCAGATTTGAATTCTGGTCTTCCTTCCTCCAGGAACAAGACTCTGTCCCCTGGAGCACCTTGCTGCTTCACTAAATAAATCAAAGGGCAAGTCACTTAAACCTCCACCTGCCTCAGTTTTTTCAGCTGTAAAACAGGCATAATAATAGCACCTACCTCCCAGAGTTGTAAGGCTCGAGAGTTAACATATGTAATGCTCTTTGTAAATCTCAAAGCACTGTATGAACACTAGCTCTTACTATTATCAGTAACTATTGTAAGTGAATGGTACAAAGAAAACAAAATTCCATTGTATTTATTATTTTTTTATTATGAAAATTCATTCACTGATGCAGAAAAAAAATTTAGCTTAAAGGTCCTCCTTTAACGTGGGGTATCCCAATCATGAATTAATGTCCTGGCTTGAATGAAATCCAGAGATGTCATGTTTTTGAAACCTATTAATGCCAGTATTCAAAAGCCCTGCTAATCAGTAAGTACCTCATAGAAAAGGTGGCATTTTAAGCTGAACTTTACCTAAATGCTTTACTTCTCTGACTAAGTTTTACTTTGTCCTTAGAAAGCCACTAAGCTATTAATAATAGAACCATAGGATGTAGACTTGGAAGGAAATACCCTCATTTGGAAAGTAATTTGCCCAAAGTCACATGGTCCAATCATCTTCATCTTCACACTCTTCTCCCTCATTCGGTCAAAAGACCTGACTGTAGTTACGACCCTGACCTTTACAGTGGAGTGATTGTGTCCTTGTCCCTCTGTCTTCCTTACCTCATTTCCTAATCTGTAAAATTAGATATTTAGACTAGAAAAGAGGGTTGGACCATTTTTCCATGGTCTCCAAGTTAAGAATGGAACTTAGATTTTAAAATGAAGTTGTATTATATTTCAAAAATTAAAAAAAAATACTCCAATGGCCTTAAGAAAACAGACCCCTTGCTGGCTTTGGGGCTCTCTGGCTGTAGTTTGCCAGCCTCTGATGAGATGATTTCTAAGGTAAATTTCATTGCTAATATTTTCTGTGTGAAATCCCAGATCCGTCATTCTGAATTCTAAGGTCCTTTCTATGACATCATCCTAATGAATTCATTGCATTTCAATAGAAATGAATAGTGGAGATAGTATAGTTCAGGGACAAGTGTTAGCTTTGCCCTAAGTTTAAATCTGTGGTCTTGGACAAGTCATTACAGCTCTACAACTTCAGTTTCCTCCCGTGAGGGCGTTGGAATGAATGGCCTTTGTGGCAAAAACATGTCACCAGAGTATCATCTGGAGGAACTGAGTGCACTAACCTGGAGAGGAAGATTTAGTGTGGTCTATATTCACGCATTCGCAGGTCCACAACATAAAAATAAACTTATCCTATGATGCTCCAGATAGCAGAGCTAGGACAAAGGAATTAATGTAGTAAGAACAATTCAAAGAAAATCTTCCTCACAATTTTTGTTGCTGTTCAGTTGTTTCAGTCTTGTCTGACTCTCTATGACCCCATTTGGGGTTTTCTTGGAAAGATACTGGAGTGGTTTGCATTTCTTTCTTCTGCTTATTTTACAGATAAGGAAACTGAGGCAAACAGGGGTAAGTGACTTGTCCAGGGTCACATAGCTAGTAAATATCTTAGACTGGCTTTGAACTCAGGTCTTCCTGACTCTAGGCCCAGCATTCTAACCTCTGTGCCCCCCTAGCTACCCCATAATTCGAGCTGATTATAAAAACAAAACACCCCCCTCCCGCCAAATTATTGGGTTACATAATGTGATGAACTCCTCCTCATTGGAGAGTTCTAGGTTCATAAGATGTAGGTCTGAAAGTGACTTCAGACATCATCTAATGAAATTCCCTGATTAGGCAAGTGAAAAAACTGGGTCTTGGAGAACAGAAATGAGTTGTTCTGTGTCAGTCAGAAAGTGATGAACAGACACAAGATTTGAACTCTGGATTTCTGACTGAAACAGACGAAATTCCCATCGCATCATGTTTCCTCTCCAAAATAGTAGAGAAGGTATTATTTCATTGGGTGAAACTTGAAGAAGATGACCCCACCTCTTTGTTTTCTGGTTGCTGGGTAAATCTTGTAATCCCCAAATGGTTAATGATGGGGAGCTTTGCTTTCTAGGGTGTGGCACATAGGATCGTACGATGCATTGGCTAGCATTATGCAGATAATTAACTAAGATGTTTTCTAAACATAATACAACTGGCACAGAGGATCAAGTTTCCTTCCTATAGGTTCCCCCCAACAATTAAAAGAAATTCAAAAGCAGGAATATTTTGGGAGCAGAGATGGCAACAAAATGGAAATGCTCCTTTTGTTTCTAAGCTTGCCTCTGTGTCTTTGGAATTGGAGGATCCCTTGTCAATCTTGTACATGTGCAGACACTGAGATATCATTATAAGCTCCGCCTTGTAATTTTTGCGCCACTGAGATGTGGTTTCATTATTATTGTGCTTTTAAATCACTGAGAGACCACTACACATGTATCACCCATGCAATAGTCTCATTTCATGGATTACATTGCCATGATCTTCCACTGTTCCTATAAGCCTGTGAAATTCCATCTGGGTAGAGAAAGTCTTTTTATTTCCTTTCCCCTATGCAATAGTTGTAAAAGTTCTTATCACAGAATTTGATGACTGGAAGAGATTTTTCTGAATTTTTGACGGAGACATAGAAGAAAGAGTGCTCTACTTAGATTAAGAAGCCTTGGGTTTGACCAGATGACTTGTTAGGTCATTCAGTGCTGAGATTCTATGCATATGAATTCTAATTCTAAAATGACTGGCCTTATGACTGTGAAAACATTATTTACTTTTTCTCAAATTATTTTCTCAGTTATAAAGTTGCAATTATAATCACACCTACCTTGTGGGGTTACTATTGGAATGTGTTTAATAAATTTCAAGATATTCATCTTTATATTCATGGGTACAGGCATAGAAAGGAAGGGAAGGATGGAAGGAAGGATGAAGCAAACGAATGAAAGAGGGAATGAAAGAAGGGAGGAAAGAAAGGATAAGGAAGGAAAGAAGGAACAAAGAAGAGAAGAAACAGTTTTCAAGCACTGACCATGTGTTAAGCATTGTGCTAAACGCTTTACAAATATTTTATTTTTGTCCTCAAAGCAACCTTGTGAGGTAGGTGCTATCACAATCTCCACTTCATAATTGATGAAATTTGGGTACACAGAGATTAGATCCCTTGTTCACGGTCACACAGTACTAAATTCCTGAAGTCAAATTTCAGCCCAAGTCTTCCAGCTTCCAGATCTAGTACCCTAGTCACTGCAACTACCTTCCAATGAAATCACCTGGCTGCCAATGAATAGGTAACTCCCATTGAGGAGTGTAATTTCACACTTTTTCTGCAAGGGGTAGCTTTAGAGAGTTGCTTAGTTCAAAGATTAAATGATTTACTTAGTATGTATAATGGACAGGACTTGAACCCGGGTCTTTCTGATTCTGAGGCCAGTTATCTATTATAAGACAAGTCCTATGGCACAGAATCTCCAAATTGAGGAAGACTCAGAGGTCATCTAGTTCAAATCACACAGCATAAAAAGATAAACAATAAACATCTATTAAGCACCTGCCATGTTACAGGTACTGTTCTATATACTGGGGATACAAATAAGAAAAAGAACAGTCCTTGCCTTCAAGGAGTTTATAATCCAATGGTGGAAGACAATCCAGAAAAGAGAGATGAAAAGAAATGGAAAAGCCAGGGGGCACCTGGCACAGGGGCTTGATGAAGAGAAGTGAAGCTGGAAGCAATAGCTCGGTGGCAAAGGAAGGTCTGTAAGTGGGAGCAAGGCCTCAAAACTGTAAATTGCTATTTAGCTTCTTTTTTCTTCACCTCTGAATAAGGCTCCCTCTTCTACAACATGCCCAACATGTAGGAGCAATATTCTTTTCGCAAGAAATACATATTGCTTCCCTGGTTTTATAAATGATTGGTTTCTTTGAGGAAATTTATTCATCAGTACCACCATCAGCATCTTGATCGTAATTTCATTTTTTTAAAATCACTTTAAAATTTACAAAGTCCTTTTATCACTCCTCTACACACACACACACACACACACACACACACACACACACAAACACACACACACACACAACAATGAAGCAGGTAATTTTTCATTTCTACTTTATAGATGAAGAGAGCTTAATGCCCAGGTCGGTAAAGTAACTTGCTCAAGGTTGTACAATTTGTTCTTCTGTCTTCCAGTATAGTTCTCTTTCCCCTACACTCCTTTCTGAGCTATTCGTCACCTCCATTCTTCACAGCTTTCCTCAAGATTGGCTGACAAAACAGGAGCCGATAAGTCCAGACAGCAACCCAACTGCTCCATGGGTCACTTTGGAAAATTCCAAGTTGGAAGCTCTTTTTACTGAAGGAGACATTACCTCAGAGCTACCAGATGCAGTTATTATGAAGGCTCTGTTTATATGAATGGATATTTCACTTGATATTGGAAAAATGCTCCAGCTCAACTCTAGTAATACAGGCTTTTCAGTGAGTTGTTGACTTGGAATATGAAGACTAGTACTCTTCAAAAAAATCAAATCACGTTAAGTCCTTCTTAGAGAACTGTATCCAAAACATATATGTGTTTCTGTGTTTATTTATGACCATTGTTCAGGAAACAACAGAATGCTGACTCTTTTTTTTTCTACCAATATAGTTATATAATGAGCTAACAGGGGTGAAGAACCTATAGCTTTGAGGCCACCTCTAGGTCCTCAAGTGGGGTTGTTTGTATCCAAACTTCTCAAAACAAATCCCCTTAATGAAAAGATTTGTTCTGCAAAATTCACACTCAGTCGAAAGTCCACACCCAAAGACCAAGAAGGCCACATGTGGCCTGGAGGCTACAGCCTCCCCACCCTTGATAGAGCTCTGATCTCAAAGTCTTAGCTAACACCTATGGAATTCAAGTTCTTATTTATATTTCAGGGAAATCTAGCCTTCTCCGTATGCCAGAGAGTCCCCTCCCCGTGAAGTGGAGGATCACTAGATTTAAAAATGCAAGGATAATGGAAGCCAGCTTATCTAACCCCTTTTTCCATAGGACATCATTAAATAATAGATTAGTAAATAGAAGAGACCTTAGAGTTTGCATATTATCGCCCAGAAGATCATATTTCTATGGCATTAATTACACTTTAAAATGTTGTAAAAATGTTGACTATTATTATTTTGGAGACTCATAGGATCACAAATGTAGACTTAAAAAGAGACCGTTTAGTTTAGTTACCAAAAAAACCCCCAAAATGTGCCCCAGAGTTGCTGCATCATTTGTACAAAATTAAATGGCCCATAAGTGGTTAGTTGCTATTCAAATCAGGTCTTCTGGCCCCCAAGTCCAATACTCTTTCCACTTCCCTTTTGTAGTCATAGCTTCAAGTAACAAATGCATTAATTCTTATGACATACTGATCATGTCTTTTGGACATGATACTGCCCTAGAGACTGTGGGAGGTCAAATATCCCATTGCTTGAGGAACTCTCAGTCTAGTTGGGGAAATAGGTTTCATGCATGTTCAAAGATATGGATAAAGACTATGGACAACACCTGGAGCATGTTGGGCATCATGAATACAGTAGGTGGCAAGGGTTGTAGTGATTCAAAGGAAGAACAGCAGTGTGGCAGAATACATTACAGTATAGTGAATGGAAGGAGCCTCAGATTTGATGTCAGAGTACCAGTGTCCACACCCCAGCCTTCTTGCAGTCCATCCTTCATTTCTAAACTTAGTGAATTTAGTCACCTTTGGCAGTATTGTGAACTTTTCATGTTACTATTTACCTTCTAGAGATCTATCTTTATTTCTTTTTCATGATCACCATCTCTTATAGAGTTCCTGCCAAGCTGTGTTCTCAAGAGAAAGTTGTTACTGTACTGCTGGGGGAGCTGCCCAAAGAAAGTATATTCCTGCCACAAGAAAGCTAACACTTGGGGTATTTTGTCTATATTTGGAGATGGGTGTCTTTTTTGGTGGCCCCACCATCTGCCAGTCCTTGTAGCCTTGGGTTTGCATGTGGGGCAGCATCGCTGTCTTTAATTTCTGTGTCTCCAACTTCATGTAGTCAGATGTTCCTCGGGTGCATCCAGTAAAAGGTAACCACAAAAATGATCCGTGGCTGTTTGCTGAACTCTGCACATTGTTATGGGATCCAGATGACAGGGCAAGTGTGAAACGCTGTTAACAGACAGCAGCAACCACACTTCTCACACTTGCAGACAGCCAGGGTGTTGCCTGGGTGTCTAGGTTTTCATTAGAATGGTTGGCTTCTAAGGAAGGAAACTTTATTAGTGGTGGCTAGAGCACTGTGGATTCATTGTCCTAGAGAAGAGATGATATACAAATGAGCCAAGAATTGAACTAGGAGCTGGTAGCCTTGAGCCTGCTCCTTAGATCATAGATTTAGACTTGACAGAAGCATTTGTGTGAGCCATTTGAGCCAATCATCTCATTTTACAGATGAGGAAACTGAGACCCAGGGAGGTGAGATAACTCATTGAATGTCACAGAGACAGTAAGGAACAAATCCAGGATTTGAACACTGATCTCCTAACTCTAAATCTGATACTCATTCACCACATCAAACTATCTTCCATAGCATTGGTGATTGTTTGATTCTGAATCATTCACAAAACAGCCTAGGCTGTAATATAATGTAATGCAACATAGCATAAAAACATATATTAGGCACCTACAGTGTGTAGAACATTTTCTTTGCAGTTCAGGGAGCTATAGAGATTATATTTCTGACTTTTGAGGAATTTATAGCCTAATAGGCAGATAAACCATGAACTATAAAAATAAAAGTAACAGCCAGCATTTATGTAATACTTACTATGTAACCAGGCACTATGCTAAACACTTTACAAATAATATCTCATTTGATTCTCACCACCACTTTGGGGGCAGACACTACTATTACCTCCAGTTTAGGGTTGAAACAAACAGACACTGAGTGACTTGTACAAGGCGTGAAGCTGGATTCAAATCCAGGTCTTTCTAAGTTTATCCACTGCACCATCGAGTTACCTAAATACCTTTAGGATACATGAGGTCTATTACAAGAGGGTCAAAGGACCAGCATGAGGTCCTTTAGGGGAGGTGTAAAGGAGAAGAATACTAAGGTTTTGAGTCTGATTTATAAATTAGGGGATTGGATCAAATTGTAGATTTGGACTTCTAACTTTGTCACTCAGTTGAAATGGTACCTTTATTACCAGATAGCAATTGTCATCCTTCTGGATCTCTCTGCAGCATTCAATACACTGACCACTCTTATCCCAGAAACTCTGTCATTTTTGAATGTTCACGTACTGCTATCATCAGGTCATACTAGCATCGCATGCAGAATTCAGAATCTAGTCTGAATTTGGACTCATAGAGTCTGACTTCCAAGCCTGGCTCTGGCACTTACTGTCAAAATGACCTTGGATAAGTCATTTAGAGTCTTTCATTCTCATTTTCCTTATTTGTAAAATGAAAGAGCTAGAACAGATGACCTTCACATATTCCAATTAGCTCTAAAGAAATGGTTCTGTAATGACTCGAACTAGCATTCACATAATGCTTTAAGGTTTGCAAAGTTTTTTTGCATATACTATCTTACTGTATTCTCATAATAACCCTGGGAGGTGGTGGCTTCCTTATAATTTTACTGCTGAGGAAGTGGAAGTTGAAAAAGGCAACTCAGTGGCAGAGTGGACAGAGTGCTGGGTTTGTAGAGAGGAAGATCCAGTTCTGAATTCTGCATCAGATACTTCCTAGCTGTGTGACCCTAGGAATGTTACTTAACCTCTCCATGCTTATTTCCACATTTCTGAAATAGGTATAATAGTAGTACCTGCATCCCATCCTTGTTATTCTAGTCAAACAAGATAATATATGCAAAGTGCTTTTCAAACCTGAAAGTGGCATTTAATTACTAGATATTATTAACTGATTCGCCTAAAATCACACAACTAATGAGTATCTGAAACCAGACTGAAATTCAGGTTTTCCTGAATCTATCAGCCATACTCCATCTTCCTCATCATAGTTTAAGATTTTTAAAGTCCTTTACAAATATCTCATCTGGTCTTCATAACAACTCTGGATGGAAGGTGTTATTATGACACTTATTTCACAGATGAATAAAATGAGACAGATAGAATTTAAGAGATTTACCCAGGTCATACAGTCAGAAAGTGTCTGATGCTGGATTTCAACTCAAGTGTTCCTGATTCAAGTTCTAGTGCTCTAGTGATCTACTGAGTCTACCCAGCACACACACTCTGTCTTGGTCTCTTTGTCTCTGTCTGTCTCTTTCACTCCACACACACATACCCATATCCTTTATAGATACACAAACATATTCACACACACATACACATATACATACACCCATATCTATATATTGCTCTCTCTCTACATGTCTATATACACACACACATATATAAATATATTATACACACACACATCCAGAAAAGAGCTGAAAATCTGTCTCCAAGTCTAGTGCTTTCTTTGTTTCTCCAAGGGCAGTGTGATACAATGGAAGGAGAATTAGCTTTAAAGTCAGAAGCCTTTTTTCAAATTTTGCCATGGACATTTATTACCTGTGTAGCCTTGACCAAGCCCTCTGTCTTCCATGAACTTTAGTTTTCCCTGTAATTAATGGAATTGGACTAGTTATGGCAGCATGTGCACATCATCTCAGACCGGTGAATCTTCTTAAGTTTGAGAGTTTCTGAATTGCAGAGGGCTAAGCTTAGTGCACATTCCCATTACATCCAGTATCCCTATGTAAACTTCTGAGCATTGGGGAGGGTTTACTAGGATGCCTAAGCAGGAACAAACTGAACCAGGTCAGGAATGAAACAAATTAGAACTCTAAAGACAACTATAGTAGTGGAATTGATGTATGAGTAGAGAATCCAATCCCTTTTTTTGGTTTTTGTTTTATTTTTTTATATGTTCTGAGATGTCTCCCTCCCTCTCTTCCAGGCCCACACTAGATAGGGCCAACATTTGACATGGATATATGTGAAACTATATGATGCATGCTTCTATATATCAGTTCTTCCTTTGGAGGTGGATAGCATCTTCCTTTATAGGTTCTTTGTAGTTGAGATGGTACTTGCTGTCCAACAACTCCAGGAGAAGTGTCAGAAGCAGAACAGAGGTCTTTATACAACCTTTGTCAATCTGACCCAGGTCTTTGATAGATACTGTCAGTTGTGAGGGCTTGTGGAAGGTCATGGCAAAATTCGGATGCCTGAAGAAGTTCATCAGTATTGTATGCCAATTCCAGGACAGTCTGCTTGCATAATTTCTGGATAATGGTCAATACGCTCATGTTTCCTACTCACCAAAGGACTGAAATAGGTCTATCTGGTTGCTCCTATGCTTTTTAGCATGATGTTTTCAACAGAGTTGTCAGATGCCTTCAAGGAGGACTGTACTGATAATGTATTTTTGCTTATTAATGGGAAGATCTTCCCCATCTATTACTGGGCTTGCCCGTTAAGGGGAGTTTGATTAGGGAAGATTTGTAGGAAGGCCCACATCTTTTGTTAATGAGTCACTGGTTCTCCAGGGTTGTGATGCCCTCTGGCTCTGAAAAATGTATAAGGACTCTGAAGGGAGGTTTTACTTTGGGGCTTATTCATTGGAAGTGTACATTTGGCCAGACAAGACTCTGGGCAGCTGCTAAGGAACCCTCCAACTTTGAAAACCCATATCTTGATGTTTCTCTCTCTGGTAACTATGTATGTATGGTCAGACAATTTATCTCTCAGTTGATCTGTCAGGCAGTTGGAAGCCCTGTCTGTTGATTTTGATTTCTTTATATTTTCTCTGAAGCTCAGGGTGCTGAATTTTTCCCCTGAGCTAAGTGAGTGATACATGTACCTGATTAAAATAATGTTGACATCTCAAAAGTTGATTTCCTTTTAGAAATGCAGATGTAAGAATCTGTGATAGCAGGTCCTCCTGTGTATGTTGGTGTGCTTGCTTTGACAAGGACAAAATTATATCAATGTCAGCCACCACACTCATGGTAAATTATTTAACTTGAAAAGGCTATATAATCCAAGAGTAAAGTGGAGAGAATATCAGTGCTTGACTTTTTGTTTGCAGATGATTGTTCCCTCAATGAAGCCTCTGAAGCAGAAAGGCAGCAAAATAAGGATCAAGTCTTTGCTGCATATGCTAATTTTGACTTGGCAATTAACACCAAGAAAATAGACGATCTCCACCAGCCAGGACCACACCATTTATAGGCAGAGTCATTGGTTGCAGCAAATGGATAAGTTTTGAATGCTGTAGATAAGTTCACTTACTTGGGCAGTGTATTTTCCAGGGATGAACACATAGATGATGAAACTGACACACACACATTGAATAAGTTAGCCCAGTGCATAGGAGGCTCCCAAGGAAAGTGTGGGAGAGAAGAGGTATTTGACCACCTACCAAACTGAAGGCCTACAGACCTGTTCAAAGATTCACAAAATTATAGAATTGGAAAAAGACTCAGAGGTGATCTATTCCAACTCATTCTGGCATCTCATTTTTTCTATCCTTTCTATTCCCTTTGCTCCATTCCTACTCCAACCCTGTTCCATGATGTGGCCATCCAGTCATGGCTAGAAGTTCTTTGGTGATGGAATAGACATAACTTTCCAATGAATTCCATGCTTGGATAACTCTTAGTTGTTAAGAAATATTTTCCCCCTTAAAATCAAATCTAGTGGGCAACTCTACAATTTCTACTCATTGCCCTTTGAGACAATAGAAAACAAGATTTTCCCTCTTCTACATGACAGCATTCCCATGCTTGTAAGCAGCTATAATGTCCTCTCTGAGTCTTTTTTCTTTGTAGATTTATGGAGGTTGTGTCTCCTCAAAACTTGGTGAATATTAAATTTAACCCTGTGAACTATAAATGTTTATACAAATCAAAGGAAATGTTATTAACATTGTTGTCACTCATTACTTTCATCATTTATTACCTAATTAAGCAAAACAATAAATGGATTCAGAGAATTAAAAAAATGATATAAATTTTTTTAGTGATGCTTTACTATATTGGACTCATTCAACCAGTTTAGTAACGCTTCCCCTCAAAAGCTTGCTTTGATATTTCCAGCTCACACTGACATTGAATCATCACATCATTGTATACTAGGGTCTCTGCTAATGGTCTATACAACACAATTTCATCCTTTTATTTCTGTAAATATTCTGCTACTTTTGTAGCGCGTGGACCTTATCTTGAACTACAACCCAGACTGACATTCTTGGAGTCTTTCATGATTTTTCATTCTCCCTGCTTCCCCTTCATATTGTTACTGTTGCTCAGTTTGTTTTAGTTGTGTTAGGCTCATTGTGACCTCATTTGGGATGTTTTTTTGGCAAAGAGTTGTTTGCCATTTCCTTCTCCAGATCATTTTACAGATGAGGAGCTGGGGCAAACAAGGATTAAGTGATTTGTCCAGACTCACAAAGCTAGTAAGTATCTGAGACCACATTTCAACTCAGGAAGATAAGTCTTCCTGACTTCAGGCCCAACACTATCCATGGTACCACCCAGATGTTCCCCCATCCCCTATTTATATATCTATACTCAGTTGCTAAATACTATAATGTCTACCTTCATTGTCTCTCTGGAATCAAAACTCTTTTTTCTACTTGAACACTAGCATCATTTAATTCAGGCTCTTATCTTCTTGAACCTGGGCCATTGCAAAAGTTACCTAATTACCCTGCCTCAAATCTTATTTTCTATTCCATCCTCAATAGAGTTTACAAAGTGAAGTTCATAAAATACAGATCTGACAATGCCACTCCCTACTCATCGAGCTCCATTTGTTTCCGTGTTCTATCTAGAATCAAATACAAACTCTTCTGTTTTTCATTTAAAGCGTTCAATGACTCCAAGCTACCTTCTCAGACCCATTGTACATACTCTCTTTTACCCACTCAGTAATTCTTTTTGCTTTGTCAATACTTTGCGCAGTCCACTATAGCTAGGTAGCCCTTTCCACATTTCACTTTATTCCTAGGACATGATCTCACCAACCCTCCTTGCTGGCAGATCCCATCCCTTTTTCTGGGCCTTGCATTACAACCAGGTCAGTGCTACTAAAGCTAGTGAAAAGGATTTGTCAATATACTCATATTTAGTTCCCCTCATCATTTCAGAGACTTTCAGAACCAAAATATTCCTTATTGACCATCAGTTCCTAATATTCTTTCATTGGAATATAAACTCCTTATGTGCATGGACTGGTACCAGTTTTAAATTATATCCTAGCACTTATGGCAATGCTTAGCAAGTTTTCATTAGTTAATTCATAGTTGAAAGAGGGCTAATGATAGAGGCAGGGAAATGTGGATTCAAATCATGCATTGGACACGTACTAGCTATTTTGTCCTCAGATGAGTCATTTAATTTCTCAGTGCCCCATTACTCTGTAATACAGACTCTTAATCATATATGTGCATGCACATGTGCATTCATGCATTGTCAGTCCCATTGGTAGTCTAGTGAAGTGTATGAATGCCTTTTCAGAATAATATTTTTAAATACATAAAATAAAATCCATAAAACTACAAAAGAAATCAATTATAAAGAAACAGTTAATAACACATTAAAAATTAAAGAAAAAGAAACTTATAGGATCCAGTTGGAAATCCTTACCCTAAGACTCTAAGTTAATGTCAAACTAGAGATAAAGATCAGTAGAGGGAATTTCCACACTAGAAATCTCATACATAGAATGGGAAGGAAAAATGTTTGGAACTCAGAATCTCTAAATTTCTAGTTGATCCTTCAGTCCAAGTCAGCTACATCTACTGCCACTAGAAAGATAGACGGTGTCAAAAAATTTCTCTCAAGGGCAAATACTACATTCCACATTTATTCCCTTCTAAATTGTGTGCTAATCTTGGTCTAAGTGGCCACATCGCTTTTATGAAATGGCTCTTTACATGTAAACTTATAAACTTTCATGAATCAGTATCATGTGTCCCTTTTTATGAGTCCCATTTGAGTTTTCTCAGTGAAATCTGACAATAGGAAGCTCTGTTTCAAGAGTTACTCACATCCAGCTGCTACGAAAATAATATGTTTGATATAATTCATTTGACATTTGATGGCCTTCTAGCTCTTCTGACAAGATATAATCAACTCATTACCCAGAGAAACAGAAGCAGTCCTTGTGTAGACACATTATTTCAAGTCATGAATGAATTCCCCCAAAGTGGGACCATGAGACTTCTAGGAATGACTGTGAAGTGAGTGTACTCACTTAAGGAAATAAAGGTAACTAGATTCAGTCTCCCTTTACCCTGTCACTCCTAATTGGGGTGGGGGCAGGGATTAATTTTTAAAATAATGACCCACTCTCCCCTGAATTCTATATTTATAACAAGGGGTTCAAATTGAAAAGAATCTCCCAGGCTTCTTTCCACTCAGACATTCAGGCAACAGCTGGGCCAGTTCTCTTGGGAACATGACTAGAAGCAGGAAGAGGAACTCCAAATTCCTGATTTTTGTTCCCAGGCCTGTCATTTGTTCTCTGTGAGACTGAAGAGATCTTTCAAATGTGGGGCTTCAAAAGAAACCATTTCAATCTCTTTTTTCCTGAGTTTCTTTTGAAAAAATCTTCCTGCTCCCCTCTGCCACATTCTCTCCCTCTTGTCCCTCCTTCCCATTTGAAACACATCTTCCTATTCTGCTCCACTTATGCTATGGGGAAAGAAGAAGAGGGGAGCTGTGAAGAATCTAATTTTGAATTCTAACTCTACTATTTACTAATTGTTTGACTTTGTCATTTGACATCTGTGGGACTCAGTTTCTTTATGTATAATTGAGGAGGGTTAGACTAGGTGAGCTCTAAATGTACTATCTTTTGATCCAGAGTTAGCCTGTTTTCTAAGTCTAACTTGAACCCCACTTCCTCCAAGAGACCTTCTCAGAGCAGCTCAGTTCATAATGGTGGAGTGAAACTCTTGGCCAGAGGGCTACAAACTGTGGCAAAACTCCCAAGTGTGACCTAAACCAGATTAAAGTGTAATTGGGAAGTGTTCAACCAGACAAATAAAAATATAATACAGTATTGATAATGTTAATTTGTGATTTTCTATGTCAATAATGCCACTATAGGGCATATTTGAATTTGACAGTACTGGTTTAATCCACCCCTTTTGGATACAACAAAACCTTCCCTTTCTCAGTAAAGTCTTTTATTAATAAGTTGTTGAATCATAGAGGTTATTGTACATAATCCAGGCCATGCTAGCAGATTAGTAAGTTTTGGAAAACCTTATAAAATGTTAAAGGTTAAAATCTAGCTGTTAGTTGTTATAGGACCAAATGAATCAAGTCCAGAAGAGTCCATCACTAGAAACTTGGCCATCCACTGATTTATTGTTATTATTTCAGCCACAGCAAAACACAAAAGCAAATTTATGGTCCATAGAGCTGATTTTCTAAAAGGACTACAGAACATCTTTGATGAATTCTGAGAGTGACTTGGTATAGGTAAATCACATTCTTAATCAGTTCTACAAAGCTAACAGTAAGGTCCTTCTTATAAAGTGACAGAGGTTGGGTTCAAGGTGGGGACTGTGTCAGCTCAAGAGGAGTAGTCAAATTCTCCAATCATCTACTCCTCTCCCTTAGCACAAGGTATCTTACTGGGGAGAGAGCTGAAAATGTTTTCTGTTCTAAGCTCCTGGAGAATGTAATACACTCCTGCCTTTCAGATTACTTCAACATGATGTAGTAATTAAAGAAATTTCTCATGGCATTGTCAATGTCCATGAAGGAGCTCTGTAAACCTGACTGTAGGTTTTCAGAGACTGAAGGATGGGCATTGAAATGATCCCTTGGCACATCTTTACCCACAGGTACCAGTAAACAAACTGAGTGTCATTTCAAATGACTTTTGGTTTATTTCAGGAATATAGACCTACCCTGGATCAGTCATTCCATTAAGCTGTACTCAAAGTAGGAATCCACAATGACTCTTATATGACCTTCTTGAACTCCTCTTCTGCTAATTATCATAGCTGCCTGCCAACTTTTCCATAAGCCCTTTAATACCACTCTGGTTACATCCTCAAATATGGTGTCACCAGAAAGTCTTTTAAAGGGTAACATTCTATAATGAAAACTTCTTGCCCAAGAGAGCAAATCACAGGAATTTATTGAATATTCATATCACATGCATCAATCATTGCCTCCCTGTAGGGGTCATAAAAGGTGACAGGATTTTTGGAATTAGCTACTTGGCCAGCCTCAGGAAAGAATCAGACCAAGGACTTCCTGCATCCCATGATACTTCAGCCTTCTCAGACAGCTGATGAGCTGAGAGGAGACTTCCCGTCACTTAAATGTTGGTTTCTAAGGCAGAAGCATCTTTTTCTATGCCAAAATTTACACTTTCTCAAAGCATATCCACTACTCTGGTGAAATTCTCCCAAATCAATAATTCTTCCAGAGCATCTATCAGTATTAGGAAAAAATAAAAACAACAACAAAATGTTTCCAGGGGTCCTGTACATCAAGGTTCATCACAGGGTATTTTTTTTAAATAGGATTTTATTTTTTTCCAATTATATATAATGACAATTTTTAGCATTTTTTTACAATATTTTAGTATCTAATTTTTCTTCTTCTCTCCTCTTCCTAAATGCAGAAACAATTTCATATGGTTTATATATGTGCAATCATGTAAAACATATTTCCATTTATTAGTTACAGTTGTGAAAGAACCACCAGAAGAAAAGGAAAAATATGAGAAAAAAATAAAGAAAATGAAAATTGTATGCTTTTATCTGCATTTAGAGTCCATAAGTTCCTTAGCATTTTCCGTCATGAGTCTTTTGTAATTGTCTTGAGTCATTTTATTGCTGAGAAGAGCTAAGTTGTTCATAGTTGATCATCCCAAATTGTTGCTTTCATTGTGTACAGTGCTTTCCTGATGTTGCTCATTTCACTTTGCATTAGTTCATACAAGTCTTTTCAGGTTTTTCTGAAATCAACTGGCTCATTATTTTTTATTTTACAATAGTATTCCATTGCAGTTATATATCATAGTTTTTTAGTTATTTCCCAATTGATGGACATCTCGAGGTGTTTATATTTATTCTAGAAAATAAACTACTCTGAGTAATGAATCATGCCTAGTGCAACTGAAGTGCTTCTTATTCTGGGCTTTTGGGATCCCTTCCCCCCCCCATCTCTCGTAGTTACCACATTTTCCCTTGTATCACCGCTATAGCAGTTTTAAATTAGAAGTGCCCATAAAGCATTGACTATTCAGAGGATCATTGCTCTAGGACTAGAAGGGACCTTAGAAACTGTCTAGTTAAATACCTCTTATTCTATAGCGGAAAAAGCTAGCCCAAGAAGTGAGAGGTCTAGGTTTATATGAAGAGGTGAGGACATAAAGCCAGGTCCCCTGACTCCAGGGTCAGAAAAATTTTCACTGTACCACACTGCCTTCTTAGTTTGGCTTATTCATTTAACTTCACAAACTATGAAATTGAGTCTCTCACAGAGATCAGACAACTTGACCAAAGTCACAAAAGCAAAGTTGAGCACAATTTTTTCTTACTCCAAATATAGCACCTTTTCATAGTTCATCAATTCTATTCATTTTACTATCAGTGGATCATTAGATTACAAATATATATGTATATATACACACATACATATATGCACATATATGCATGAATACTTACACACACATATATACACATATAAGTATATATATTATATATAATATATATACAGTCCTCAAAAACCATCTCTATCTATCTATCATCTATCTGTATGTATATGTATACATAGGTGTGTGTAATTGCATCCTTAATGCCCTTGATGGTCTGATGATCATTCCTATATTAATTAGGACTATCAGGTCACTGGATTCAGGTGGCTCTAGAGGAGAAGTGAGGCTAGTGACCTGCACAGCCCTCCCTCACTCAAAATAAAGTCAAGTGCAAGTCATGTCATCATTTCTCTGATGGCATGGTCTTCTTCACCAACTAAGGATGAACACAATAATCATGTGGTTATTTCTAAAGTGTTAAGGGAAATAAGAAAATTTATGTTTTCCCCATCTGACAAAGAAGAAACTTAAGATGCCAAGTCATATATCTACTAAGTAACAGATCGGAGATTTGACATTATATTCAATGGTGCCCATGGCCAGGTGATGCTGGGGATGAGGCATTGAATTTGAAGTCATGAAAACTGGAGTTTGAATGTATCCTCAGACATTTCTTAACTATGTGACCCCATGAAAATCCTTTACCCTCTCTCAAGCTCAGTTTCCTCATCTGTAGAATGAAGTCAATAATAGAATTTACCTCCTATGGTTGTTGTCAGAATCAAATGAGATAATATTTGTAAATAAATGATTGTAAATAAATTAATAAGGAAATAATCTGTAAATAAAATTTGTAAAATGCTTTGAGAACTTTAAAAGCCCCTATATAAACACTAGCTATTATTGTTGTTAATTATTAGCTTCTAATTAAAAGGATGGAATTAGAGTAATAATTCTGTGATTAGGTGACAACCATGGTAGTCCCTAATAGGGAAGCCAGGCCTTTATCATCCTAACCTTTTTGCTTTCCTGACCCGAGTGTTTGTACCTGTGATCTACCAGGGAATTCTAGAAGTGAAGCTTATTTTCTATATTTCTTTTTCTTTTTTCCTCATGTATAAATTAGATATCAAGAGAATAAAGAGAATGATGCCTTCTGGAATCATTTGATTCTCTTTTCTGACTGAGAAAACACAGAAATTGCATGCCAGATGAAAGCTGGCCAGAACCTTAGCGATGAAAAAGGCAATAAGAACAGCTGATTTACAAAGTACTTTACATACATTATCTCATTCTATTCTGTGAAAGTATAGCTGTTATCCCCACTTGTCCCTGAAGATGAGACTCCATCTCCCATCTCAGTGCATTTGGTGAAGTCATTCCTCATGTTGAAGACATTCCTTCCTTATTGCGGCTTCATAGAGTCCTTGTTTTCCTTCAAGGCTCAATTCAGATGCTTCTGCCACAAATATTTCCATATCTTTCCAGTTACTTATGCCCTCTTCCTTCTCAGTTTTTCTTGTTCTATGTACATTTGTGTACATAGTGTCTGACCAGTAGAATGTAATCTCCTTCAGAGTATGGACTGCTTTATTTAG
This sequence comes from Potorous gilbertii, assembly GCA_028658325.1. NCBI lineage: Eukaryota > Metazoa > Chordata > Mammalia > Diprotodontia > Potoroidae > Potorous > Potorous gilbertii. The sequence goes on along the minus strand of CM053773.1, from coordinate 156,680,007 downwards.
TTTGTGTTTTCTCAGTACCTATAACAGTGCCACAGATGAGAAGGCAAGCCAGCCTAGATGAAGCAACAAAACAGTCTGAGGGAGCCTGGAAGTTGCATGTGTTAGTAGCCATGGGCTGACCACCACTTCTCTTATGATGGTAATGGAAACAACTCAGGACATTGAGCCCAAGAGCCCCAAGGATAGCAGAACCTCATAGATCATAGACCCTGCTTCTAGTCTGGCTCTTGGAAACATCATCAAAGAGAGAGACTATTATGGAGAAAATGCCTGACATTCTTTCAACAGAACCAACTGTCATTCAGATGCTGCTGATGGATAGAAAAACCTAAGAATTCTGGAAACAGTAGCAGCTCCTGAATTACTAGACTTGCCTCCTACCTGACCCCTTTTAGCCATGTTCTAGGGAAGCAACTATTATGGAGATGTGTCTTGGCAACTTCTTTTGAAGCTCCTGATGCCTCAGAAACCACAAATGCTGAAGCATGGAAAAAGAAATATATTCCATAAGACCATAGTCCTTGGAATTGTCAAGTGGTTCAACACCAGAAATCAATATGCTTTTATCAATGGCAATGGTCTTAGAGAAGAAGGACCATCTGCTTTTTTGCTGGATTCTAAGGATCACTGGGACTTCCCATCTAGCATCACTTCTTGCCGTGTGAATTCCTAACCTTTACGGCAATGCTTTGCATATAGTAAATGCTTACTAATTTTTTCCTTTACTCAATAAATTATTTGATTAATACCTGTTGAATTGATAGAATTGAGACTTAAATAACAATCATAGTGGCAACAATGATGGCAAGTAGCATTTTTATAGCATTTCAAGGTTTGCAAGGTGCTTTACAACTGATGTCTCATTTGGGCTTCGTGACAACCCTGTTGAAATGATAAAGTGGGCCCCAGAAGCATAGGTCATAAGATATTTTACCAAAAGAGATATTGGAGATAAGATACTCCAATGATGTCAGTCTACAAATGAGGAAACTGAGGCACAGAGATTTTTAGTGACTGTTCAAAGTCACACAGATAGTGGTAGCAGAGTCACAACTTAAATGTAGTTCCCCCAACACCAAATCTAGTATGTTTTTTCTATACTATATTACCTCTTCCAATTTTTTAAATTTGCCTCCCCAAAAAACTTCTTATTGGGATTTTGAATGCCTGGCTTATCTTTGTGTACTTGCTTTAGGACTATATAAAATGGAATCAACCCTCTCATAAGGCTTCTTCATATAATGAAAAGCTCTGCAGACCAGGGGTTAGGTCATCTAGCAATATTGTTTGCTCTAACATTCATTCTTGAGCTGTGTGATATAGGGAAAATAATTTCCCTTGGCCTCTGGTGTCCTCTATTTTAAAATGAAGGGGTTGGACTCAATGATCTCTAAAGATCTCTTCAAGTGCTGAGAAATCCTGTGACCCAGAAATGGCTCTACTAGACCTATACCTTTAAAGAGACCAAAGAAGAAAGAAAAAAATAGAGACTGAAGAAACATATTTAAATCAGCGTTTCTGTGATGCTAAAGAATTAGAAATTAAGGGTGCTCGTCAATTTGGGAATGATTGAACAAATTATAGTTTATGAATGTAATAGAATCTTATTGTGTTATGAGTAATAATGAAATGGATGGTGTTAAAATAAAACCATGAAAATTTGTATGAACTTAATGTTGAGCGAAGTTAGCAGAACCAGGGGAACAAATTATACGATAACAATATTGTAAAGACAACAATTGTGAAAGAATTAAGAACTCTGAACAAGGCACTGGTCAGCCATGAGTTAGGAGGTTAGATGATAAAGAGTCGATGGACTCAGGGTGTAGATGTTGGACATGATTAATTTGGGGATTGTTATAAAGTGGGTTTTGCTGTTGTTTTGAGAGGTGAGAACAGTAAGAGGGAAAAAAATGAAGACGTTTTAACTAAAACAATTTGAAATTGAATTAAAAACAGACAAAAAAATCTCACATTCTAAGATTTCCTCTAACTCTGACATTCTACATTCTAAAGTCTCTTCCTGCTTTGACATTCTCTGTCCTAAAATTTTTTGAAGGCCTCTTCTGGCTCTAACATTCCAAATTATAAGGTTCTTTTCAGCTGTGATAGGTCTGTTTTATGTGTTAAAGTCCATTCTAGATCTATGACTTTATGTTTTGAGCTACAACTGATGCCAGTATTTTTCAGGCATTCATTAAAATGTCTTAGCAGTGCTTTTTTTTGGTATTTATTTTTCTTGAAAAAAAGAATCTGAAACTCCTTCAATACTAAAGATCTGTATCACAGATTATCTTTGATTAGAGTACTTTCGTCATTTTCTGATAGTTTCATGTGTATGCTTTTTATTTTTCCTGATAGACTCTAAGTTCCATGAGGGCAGGTCCTGTTTGTTCTCTAAACTGTATTATCTCTGCACTGCCTATCTCAGGAGGCTGTATTGAGTAAGTACTGAATAAAGATTTATCTCATTCATATTTGTTTTGTATCTCCATTTTATGGATGGGAAGGAAGCCTTAGATGTGGAAAATTTAAATGACTTATCCAAGGATGCAGAACAGTGAATAGTTGAGTCAGTCCTTCAACTTGAGTCTTATGAGGGCACTATTCTTTGAAATCCAAAAAAGATATTGATTAAAGACATGTATCATACATTGACTCATCTACATAGGTTTTCACATAGAGAACATGGAAGGAAGACTAAAAGAAATACTCCTACCAGTGAGATATTTTGTTTTCACATGTATTGCCAAATTATTAGCAATTGTGGCACCAGGTGCTGCTGATATCTTGGTAGAAACAATTCAGCAATCATAACTTTTGCTAGGATCCAGAGGAAAATGGAAGTCCATAGATCCTATGATTTCCATAGTTGAATCTTTGAATATGTTACCTGAGTTCAAGTCGCAGTTCTCACATTTCTGAGTGAGATTAGCACTTGATTTTGCTCTCAGTGCCTTCATTTTGTTATCTATAAAATTAAAATAATATTACCCTCATGGGATTTGTTGTGAGAGGTTTTGTATGTCTCAAATTGCTATATGGATATGGATTATTAGTATCGTAGATATTATTGTTAATATTATGGTTATAGGAAACCCCCAATTTATTAATGTTCTATGCTCCAGAAGTTAAATTGATTTTTTAAAAAAATAGAGTGCATTTTTTTACCTTTCACATTAGATTCCATTTTACCTAACTCAATAAACATTTATTAAGAACTTATTATGTGTAAGGCATAGTTTCTGTGCCTAAGGAAGTTACACTCTACTGGAGGCTACAATATTCATTCATTCATCCAAATATTTATTTGGAATCTTTTATATCTATATTAAATTAAAAATATATGAATGAGAATACAAAGTCATTTCTAGAGTCAGAGTGATAATTTCGGGAATCAGGGAATGTCTTGTAAAGGAAGTGACACTGAGATTGGTTTTTTTTGTAAAAAGAATTTTAATTTTTTCAATTGCATATAAGGATGTTTCTACATTATTTTTTTTATTAGATTTTGAATTCAAAACCTTTCACTGTCCCCCCATCCCATCTTCCCTTCCCAAGATGGCAAGCAATCTGAGATGGTTTATACATGTGTAATCCTGCAAATATATTTCCACATTTCCATATTCACATGTTGTGAAAGAAGCAACAGAACAAAAGGGAAAAGTCACCAAAAAAACTCACAACAAAAGTGTGAAACTAGTAAGCTTCAATCTGCATGCAGACTGTGTAGTTCCTTTTCTGGTTGTAGATAGCAATTTCCATCATGAATCTTTTGGAATTCTCTTGGATCATTGTATTGCTGAGAAGAGCTAAGTCAATCATAGTTGATCATAGCACAATATTGCTACTAAATACAATATTCTCCTGGGTCTGTTCACTCAGTATCCATTCATGTAAGTCTTTCCAGGTTTTTATGAAATCTGCTTGCTTATCATTTCTTATAACACAATAGTATTCTACTATATTCACATACCACAATTTATTCAATCATTCCCCAATTGATGAACATATATTCAATTTATAAATCTTTGCTACCACAAAAAGAGCTGGTATATATATTTTTGTTCATATAGGTGTTTTCCCCTTTTTATAATCTCTTTGGAATATAGACCTATTAGTGATATTTCTGGATCAAAGGTATGCATAATTTGATTGTCCTTTGGACTTGGTTCCAAATTACTCTGAAGAATGGTTGGATGAGTTCACAAGTCCACCCACAATGCATTAGTGTCCCAATTTTCCTACATTTCCAACATTTATCATTTTATTTTTCTGTCACAATAACCAAATATGTGAGGTGGTACCTCAGAGTTATCTTAATTTGCATTTCTCTAATCAATAGTGATTTGGAGCACTTTTTCATATGACTAAAGATAGCTTTAATTTCATCATATCATTTGATCATTTATCAGTTAGGGAATGACTTGTATTCTTATAAGTTTGACTGAGTTCTCTATATATTTTAGAAATGAGATCTCTATCAGAGACACTTGCTGTAAAAAGTATTTTCCATCTTTCTTCTTTCTTTCTAATCTTGGCTTCATTAGTTTAGCTTGTACAACCCCCTTTTAATTTAATGTAATCAAAATTATTCATTTTTTATTTCATAATGTTCTTTATCTCTTGTTTGGTCATAAAGTCTTCCCTTCCCTATAGATCTGACAGGTAAACTATTCCTTGCTCTCTTAATTTTCTTATGGTGTGACCCTTTATATCTAAAACATGTACCCATTTTGACCTTATCTTGGTAAATGGTGTGAGATACTCATTTCTACAGTACTATTTCCCAGTTTTCAAAGCATTTTTTGGTCCAGTAGTGAGTCCTTATTCCTGAAAGTAGGGTCTTTGGGTTTATCAAACATAGATTACTGTAGTGTCTTGCATGCCTAATCTATTCCACTAATTCACTGCTGTACTTCTTAACCAGTACCAGAGTTCTGATGATTGCTGCTTTATAATATAGTCTTAGATCTGGTATAGCTAAGCTACCTTCCTCTGTAATTATTTTAGGTAGAATTGTTATTTTGTATTATATCAGTTAATGACAGTTCAACCAAAATTAATTTAATTATTCAGTGACATGCCAATCAAATTACCAAAAATTTTTTTATAAAGCTAGAAAAAATATTAAAATTCATCTGAAAGAATAAAAGGTCAAGAATATCAAGGAAATTAATGAAAAAATGCAAAGGAGTTTTTTCAAGTGGTGTTTTAGTTGATTCTCTAGGATTCTCTAAGTATATCATTATAACATCTGCAAAGAGCGAGAGTTTTGTTTCCTCATTGCCTACTCTAATTCCTTCAATTTCTTTTTCTTCTATTATTACTATAGTTAACATTTATATTGAATAACAGTGATGATAGTGGGCATCCTTGTTACACCCCCGGCCTTTTTTGGGGAAGGCTTCTTGTTTATCCCCATTACAGAAAATCCTTGCTGATGGTCTTAGACGTCTGCCCCTGCCATGCAGGGGGCATTATCTCAAGCTTCTTCTACTGGGGCCAGGGGTTTGATTACTGGCTATTTGCTGTGGGGCTGGTGGTTTGCCCACTGCGCTAAGGTAACCTGACTTAGTTAAGACTGGTTTGCTCTGGGTTCTGGGGATAGCAGTTTGCCTGCTGCACTGAGTCTGGAGACCTCACATCCCGGTTTGCCCTGCTGAGTGAGGTCTATGGTGCCTCAGTTACTGATCTGTGCTGTGGCTAAGAGCCTCCTATTGACTTGTCCAGACATTGCCTGTGCTGGCTCCCCTTTAATCTAAGTGAGATAGACCTTTCCTGAAGTCATTCTAAGTTATCTTGGGTTAGAAAATAGTTTAACTTTTTGTGGATTTTGTCACTACAGAATTCTTTTAGAGGCTTGATTTAATGTTGTTTCTGAGGGGAGAGTTCAGGAAACTTCCTGGCTTTTCTCCATCATTTTGGTTCCACCCAAGGTACATTTTCTTGCAGGAAGAATTTGCTACATGGATTTTAGCTTCCTGAGCCCTATCCATAGAAATCTGATTAATGAACAGTGTTGATGAAACTAATTGATTAATAAAGCCAACTATTAAATATCATACTGTTTCTATAAGAAATTTGTAGATTACTAGAACAAGAATAATTTTGTTACATCCCTACTAAAAGTCTTCTTTTTTTCCTGGATAAACTTCATTCCTAGACTTGAGTTTCTACATCTATAAAATGCAAAAAATGGTGAACAAAATGACTTCTAAGTTCCCTTCCAATTATAAGTGATCCAGGAGCTCACATTCAGTGTTTAGTCAGTCATAATATAGAATGGTCTCCAATCCTCTCACCATTCCAGTCACTTTCCTCGGGACCTATTCCAATGTCTCAAGGTCCTTCCTATACTTCAGCTCCCAGATCCGACCCCATTTCCTCTCCAGAATCTGACACAACAAAGGTTGTTACTGTTTAGGTTGAGTGCATATCACTGTATTTATTTGGCCCCATTGGGAGGAAGAAATATAGCTAGGATTCTGGGTTATAGAGAGTTGAAATAAGACTGATGATTGCACAATGATTGAATCCTAACACTCCACGCAGAAAGCATCACACCTGAATACAAGAGCCAAAGCAGCCTGATAAATTGGTCTGGATTTCTGACTGCGTTTCATGGAAACATCTATTATATTGATTACAGGGCATCAAGATGGGAGCTATTCTTTCCCTTAAGGCATGAAGTGAAACACTGGGCCTTATTCTGTGCAGTGCCTGAGTTGTTCTCTGGTAATAAGGAAGGCATTTAGAGAGCAGACTGTGGTAGTAATGAACTGGAGCAGAGCCAGTCCTAGCCAAATTAGTGAATTTCAGTTCAGCTCAGTTTGGTTTAGTTCAATTTAATTCAGTTCAAATCTAAATCTCTTCCTTTGTACAACCAAACTCCTTAAATATCTTCATTTAGAGGGTCCTAATCACTTCACTTTTAAAAAAATCTACATAACCTTGAGGAAGTCACTTAACTTTTCCAAGTCTCAGTTTCCTCACTCATATGAAGTGATGGGATTGAATTAGATTCTCTTTCAGGATCCTCCAGTTCTTAATCTTGAGATCTTATAATTCAGTTCAATTCAATTCAATATCACAACAATTTATCCAAAGGAGAACTTGCAGTAGTATAAAAGTCAAGAAGACCTCATGACCAATACTGGCTGCATGACCCTGGGCAAGTCCATGTCTAAGAATATAAATTGCAGGACAGGTGTTGATTTGCATTGATAAAGAGAATTTCCTTACTGGTAATTCAATATAGCAATAAAAATCATAAGAAAACATATTCAGGGTTGAGATTTACAAATCAGACTAAATTACATGTTCTACCTTCTTGAAGCATGTTATCTATTATGGGGAAAAATTGAACAAATGGAAAACTTTCATGATTTTTGTCTTCAATGAAGAATGGTTTTTCTTCTTGTCATGGCCAACTTCTTAATCCCATGCTTTCCCATACCCTTTCCCATATCCTCTGAAAATGTATACCTTTGATTTGGTTTTCTAAGGTAAAATGCCTTCCACACTCAGAGAAAGAAATATGGAAGTCATTCGCAGAATGTAGCAGATCATGTTTGTGTGTGTGTGTGTGTGTGTGTGTGTGTGTGTGTGTGTGTGTTTTAGTGTATTATGTTCTGATTTGTTATATGATTTCTACCATTTATTTTGGGGAGACTACATAGCATGACTATAGTGAAAATGTGCTCAGTAGGAAAGTATATGTAGAACCTATACAGAATTGTATGCCGTCATGGGAAGTGAGGGGGGTAGTAAGGGGGAGGTATGGGAAGGATAAAATCTTAATTTTGAGGAAGTGATTATAGAACATTAAAAAAACAATAATAATGAAATAAAAAAATTAAAAAAAATTATTTTCAATGTTTCCTTTTTCACTGGGTCCTTTCCTACCAACTACAAATGTGTTCAGACATGTTGCATACATTAAGGTACATCGGGGGTAAAGTAGATGGAGTTTTGCTCCTGGAGTCAAGATGACATGATTTCAAATTCCGCTTCAGTCACTGTGTGCCTCTAGCTATGTGACCCTAACTTTGGAGAGAGAAATTTTAGTTGAATGATGATGTAGGAAGTCAGGTTAGAGTTAAGAAGAGAGTGAAAGGAAAGGAAAGGAAGTAGAGGCACCAACTGTAGATGTCTATTATTACTATAGACATGAAACTGTCAAATAGTTTATTTAATGTTAACAGCAGATGATGTGTTTTATGTTAGATGATGTGGTAGAAAATTTGACTGTTGTATTTTACCAGAGTTTCGATGCATTTCCATATGGACTTGATCACTATATCCTAATCACTGTGCCTGAAGCTCTCTTGGGTCTGCTTTCTTTATACTTCATCATGTCATACCTGCCTTCCCATGTTTTGCTGAAATGTTTTCTATTACTATTTTTTCAATTTCAGTAAAATCTTCTTATCTTTATATATAATCATTTATTGAGTTAGTCCCTATTAGGTGATATTTTGTTTCCAGCATTTTATTTTCTCAAACAATGATCTTATGAACATAGGATCTCCACATGTAATTCCACCCACACATACCCCAGTTGTCAATAAACTTGATTACTGGTAGTATGGTTCCAGGAGTAAATTCTCTGGGTGAAAAGATCAAATATTTATTGTGTAATTAGAAATTGTTTCCAAAACAGTTGAAACACTTAGCTGCTATGGAACGTTGGTATGTTAATTAGTGTATTAACACAGAGGATTTTAAAACTATATTTAGAACAAAAGGGATTGGGAGAGGAAGACCTACTACATGGCAACAAATTTGTTGGTTGGTTGGTTGTTCTTATTTTCAAAGAGGATCAAAATGATATCACCATGATAAAGTGAAGTTTCAATGTGTCTGACTATGGTTGATCAGACCAATGTGAGCTCAGAATGCTTTACCACAGGTTGGGAACAGATAGTCTGTGTGAATGTTTGGGGTGCATCCTCCAAATTAGCGTGTCCTTTGTTTCCTTGTGCTGTCTCAATTCTGCTTTGCTCAGAGAGCACAGCACCCTTTCTGATGTGGACACGCTATGCTAAGTGGTCCTGTGCCAGTGTGTCCCAATATCAAATTTAAAGTTCTTGAGAACTTGAGAGTGTCCTTGTGTTGCTTCCTCTACCCACCATGTGATCACTTGCCCCATGTGAGTTCTCCATAAAATAGACTTTTTGGCAAGCTTACATTCTGCATTTGAATAACATGTCCAGCCCATCAGAGTTGCACCCTCTGAAGCATGGTTTGAATGCTTGGCAGTGCAGCTCGAGCAAGGACTTCATTGTCTGGTACCTTATCCTGCCAGGTGATCCTCAGAATCTTCCTAAGACAGTTCAAATGGAAGGGATTCAGTTTCCTGTCATGATTCTGGTAGACTGTCCATGTTTCTCAGGCATACAACAATGAGGTCAGCACAACAGCTCTGTAGACCTTCAGTTTGGTCATCAGTCTAATACCTCTTCTCTCCTAAACTTGTCTTTGGAGCCTCCCAAACACTGATCTAGCCTGGCAATGCATGCCTCAACCTCATTGTCAGTGTATATCTCCTTGGAAAGTACACTACCAATGTAAATGAACTTGTCGACAGCATTCAAAACTCCATCTGTTGGAACCAATGGTTCCACTTTTGGATGATGTGGTTGTGACTGATGGAGCACCTATGTTTTCTTGGTGTTTATTATTAGGCCAAAATTATCACAGGCAGCAGAGAATAGATCGATACTTCGTTGCATCTCAGTTTCAGAGGCTGCATTGAGCACCCAATAATCTGTAAACAGAACACTAGTGTGTCTGACTCCAGATCAGAAGGTTGCATGTTTGAATTGCATTGAGGTCAGGCTGCTGTTTTTCATTAACATGGCAGTAAATAGTGTATCATTAAAGGAAGACAGGAGGTAAAACTACTTACTTCTAATTTTGCTTCTGTTTTTTCTGTCAAGGAGAATGTTCTTCAGGAAGAAAATGATGGAATCAATGAGCTGAAGAGGAACCCAAAGTCTAGATTATCCTGGACATGATAAGGAAACACCTGGCTGTTCTCAAAGAGTACAAATCACTTGTTCCAAATGAATGATGTCCTGGAGATTTTATTAATGTGATTTCTTAACTGTTTGCTGCTGGAGATGTATGAGACAAGATGGAGAAGAGAGGGCAAATACTGGAGATTGGAAATAAGCATACGTATCAATTTTCTAAAAGGGGGAAGGGTTAATTCATGAAATGTAGTTTTCATTTTTCATATTGTGCTTCTGAAAAAGTAGTAGGAGAAATTGTTAAAAATGGATGACTTGTGATCATTCAGAAATGGAAAAAATTATCTCTGTGAGTCAACATGGGCTCATTAAGAAGATATTTGCTCTAAATAACCTCATTTCCAGTTTTCATAGAGTTATTGGACTGGTAGACCATGCGAAGGATATAGATATAGTATATCTGAATTTCAACAAGACATTTGACAATATCTCATCCTTAATGATATTCCTGTATGTAGATTGGAGAAATGTAGGCTTCATTTTGTAGTTAAGTGGATTTGTAACTGATCGACAACTGTACTTTGAGTATTGATTTCAATCTGAAAGGAGTTCTCCAAAAGTGTGCCATAGAATAGTATCTAGATAGTGATATAATAGTCTCACAGTATTCTACCATAATACATATGTAATATTGTATTCAGTTTGGACAACCCATTTCCAAGAAAGTGACAAACTAAGTCATGTCCTGGAGATTAAGAGGACTTGAGCAGCATTGGTAGTCTCATTAAAAAAAATTCTATCAGAACTTCAGAAAAGAAAAAGGATTTAAGAGGCTATCTAGTCTAACCTATATATGGACAGGAATTCCCAGTAATGGTCATTTAGTCTCAATTTGAATATCCTCTGATGAGAAATTTGCTAACATCTGCTGAGATATTCACACAGAAGCTAGATGGCTACATATGTGGAACATTACAGAGAAAAATGTGTTCATTGGCAGGAAGACTGGGACCATGTAACCTTAAAGTTTCTGTAACTCATGAAGATCATTTAAAGAGATGATGAAATAGACACTCAGATGACTTCATACAGACTATCTTCCTTATTTCCCTCCATCCATCTTTTCCTTTATCTATTCTTTCTTTTTCTTTCTTCCTTCCCTCTTTTCCTCCCTCCTTCCTTTCTTCCTTTCTTTCTTCCTTCTGTTTCTCCCTTCCCTCCTCCCATCCTTCCTTTCTATAAGTCCACTGTATGTTTCATAAATTCGATATACTATAACAGTCCTCAGCCAGAACTTTCCTTATGCCATAAAGAAAATGGCGTGGTATTATCTCCATTTAATTGAAAGTGTGCACTATTGATCAACCAATCAATCAGTGTTTATTTAGTGCTAAACACTGGAGAAATGAAAAGACGTAAAAAGTCCCTGTCCTCAAAGAGCTCACAATCTAATAGGGAAAAATAACAAATTAATATAAACAAAGTATATGCAAAATAAATAGGAAATAATTAACAGAGGAAAGATATTAGAATTAAGAGGGATTGGGAAAGGCTTCTCATAGATGATGGGATTTTTATTGGGACAGAAAGGACACCAAGGAAGTCAGCAAATGGAGATGAGGATGGAGACTATTCCAGGCATGGAGCACAGCCAGAAAAAAGTGCTGGGACCTGAGGGAGATGGATTGTCTTATTCGTGGAACAGCACTTAACCATTAAAGTGAAAAAAATTGTCGTCATTTCTCATCCACCAAATTGTTCCCTGGGATAAAGCGGTCGATCTCACTGATGTATTGGAAACATTCCTTTCCTCAGAAATGGTGTGTAAGTGCAACAAAGAATACTCTTCAATATGTGAGCCAGACTAAGTCATCATTGGTAAACACAGCTGAAATGTCTCATGACATAGAGCTTGTCACAGTTCCACTTTTCAGAAATTGATAGAGAGGTCATTCACCATCTTTCAGAATCATCTGTTTCCATATATACATGATTGAAAATTGGTTGACATAATTTTGAAAGGCCTTATGAGTGATGGCTCAGGGTCTTGGAGTGACTGGGCTCACTTCAGCTACTATACTCAGTATACACCAGGGAAAGCAGATAACTAGATTTTTATGGAAAGCTCCCAGATATACAGTTTCTGTGGCCTGGTTCCTCTTCTCTCTGTGATGCTTAAAGGGTGGGAGTAGGAAGGGAAGCAGGAAACCTAGATGCTCTTGGCATGGCTACAGCCATTTTAGCTGAGTTCAGATAACTTGCTGACCTTTCTGCTACTTATATCTTTGGATACAAATTGTTTCCTATGACTATGACCCTTTAGTCTCATTGATTTAGATCTAGAGCATCAGATTCAGGGACACAATCAGATCCACTGGAGGAAACACTAAAGTAAAAATCAGAAAACTAGGGCTTAAGCCTTGGTCATACAAATCATGTGACCATGGGTACTCTTTACCTCTCTGAGGGTCATTTGGTCATTTTCCTCATCTGTAAATTACGACTAACAATACCCTGGAGTGGGGAAAGGAGGGCAAAAGAGCTGAAGGAAAGGAGGAATCAAATGAAATAATTATCAAGCCAACAGATACTTTAATAGTAAGAATCACTAATATTTACACAACACTTAAGATCTGCAAAATGCTTTATGTAAGTTATCTCATTTGGAATTTTACAGTAGCCCTGTATGACATATACTGATTATATCATTTTCCCCACTTTATGGAAGAGGATCCTGATGATAACAGCAGCATGCTCATAGTCAAATAGCTAGTAATTGTTATGGATAGAATTAGAACCCACGTTTTCCTAATTCTAAATTTAGTAGGAAGAGTAGTTCCTATCACAACATTCAAGCTTCCTTCTGAATTCTGTAGTGCTGTTTAGACCAAGAGTGTCAAATATGAGGCCTTAAACTACAACACTCTTCAATGTACCAAAGAAAATTAAAACATAATTGGGTAATATTTGAAAAAAGCAAATAAAATCCAATAGAACATAGTTAATATCAGTATGAGGCACATAGGAGTGCAGTGGATAGAAACGTATCTTCCTAAGTTTAAATCTAGCCTTGACCTTGAAAATCTAGTCATTTAACCCTGTTTGCCTCAGTTTCTCCATCTGTAAAATTAAATGGAGAAAGAAATGGCAAACCACTGTAGTATTTTTGCCAAGAAATCCCCCAATGAGGTCATGAAGAATCTGACACAATTGAAATGACTAAACGACACTGTTAATATACAGTTTTTAAGTCAATGTGGAGACCAAAGTGATCCCCATGTACACTTTAGTGGCCCTGTTTCTATTTGGGTTTGACACCACTGTTCTATACCATGGACAAAAGAATGAAGCAGGTAACACCTGTGCTTTTAGCTTCCCTGCTTTTGGTGTTCCTCTGTTGGTTCAAACCCACTCTCAGCAAACACTCACTGCATTCCTCTGGCAGTCTATAGAACTGAAGACTCAGGAACTGAGTGAAGTATTCAAGGACCTTATAATGACAAGACTCTAGCACTGGTAGCTGACTTTCAATAGCAAAATGGTAAACTGAGAGCTTCCTTGACAGCTGCAATCCTTTCTGCTTTAGGATGAGATACACAGCTAGAGAGAGATTCTTTCTTACAGCCTATATTGAATATGTTGCCATGGCCTGTTGGTTTTACCTTCATGCATTCATTGCATACAGTTCCTTCTCTTCTTTAAGTTTTCCACCATCACGATACAGGTCCTCTGCACCTCATGCCTATACTATTGTACTAACCAGCTGGGTGCTCTCACTGCCATTAGTCTCTTCCCACTCCAGTGTACCACTCAGATATCAAAATGATCTTCCTAAAGGTCAAGTCTGATGATATCACATCTCTCTCCCCCCACCCCACTTAGTAAACTCCAGTAGCTCCTGTCTCCTCCAGGACCAAATATAAAATCTTTTGTTTGACTTTCAAAATCTTTCATAACCAAGCTCCCTTCCCAATCTTTCCAGTCTTCTTATACCTTGCAACTTCTCCCCCTCAAATTAGTTTGTGATCCATATATCCTGGATCAGGGATGGTAAACCTGCAGGCTTGAGACTCTCTAAGTCCTCAAGTACAGCTCTTTGACTGAATCCAAACTTCACAGAACAAATCTCTTTGATGAAAGAATTTGTTCTGTAAAGCTTGGATTCACACTTGAGGACCTAGAGACCACGTGGTCTCAAGGCTGCAAATTTCCCACCCCTGTAATTCGACCAAATGAAATAACTGTGAAGTGCTTAGCACATATACATATAATATATAATATATATGTATGTATGCCATGTAAATGACTGTTATTATTATTTTTAGCCTCCTTGCTGTTCCTTGAACAAGACACTCTATGTCCCAAACTTAGGCATTTTTCAATGATTTTCTTTGATGTCTGGAATGCTCTCCTTCATCTGCTGTCTGGCTTCGCTAGATTCCTTCAAGTTCCCACTAAAAACCAAGCTTCTAAAGAAGGCCTTTCCTCATCCCCCTTAATTTTAGTGCCTTCCATTTGTTATCTCTAATTAACCCTGTCTATATCATTTCTGCACAGTTGTTTTATGTTGTCCTCCCATTGAAGGCAAGCTTCCTCTAAGCAGGTACTATCTTTTGTCTTTCTTTATATCCTCCAGGACTTAGCACGGTGCCTGGTGCATAGTAAGTGATGAATAAAAGTTTATTGACTGATTCACTGAATGATTACTGATGTGCCAAGTAAAGTTAATGAATAAAAATAAATTGTATGGAACTTGGAGATCAAACTGTTAGAAGGGTGAAGGACTTTCCGTAAGTCACCAAAAGCAGTGGATACGTAGGAACAGGGATGTCTGTACCAGACAATCAAAAGGGAAAAAAAAGGAACAAGTTCCATGGGATGACTTGAAAAAATATCAGTTAATACTATGCTCAATGTTGCAGGTTTATTTCAGTTATTATAGTAGAGTTACTGAAGTTTTAAAAGAATTGGTAGAACCATTGTCAGTAATTTTTGAACATTCAAGGAGAAATAAAGTTGTAAATAAAAACAACTTTGAAAGAACTAAGAACTATGCTTAATGAAGTGATCCACTGTAACTGGAGAGTTGACTAGGGAATGATGGACTGATTCAAATTTCAGAAGACATTCATTTTCACACACTATCATTGTGGAAATTTATTTTTCCTTGGCTATGGATACTTGTTACAAATTTTTTCTATTTCATTTTTTGGGGAGAAGAATTGGAAGGAAGCAGCGATGTAGGAAGGGAAAAGAAAGCAAAGAGGGACATTGAAACATTTTTCAAATGCACAAAAGGGACCATAATAAAGGCCAGAAGGAAACACAAACCAGGAGGACTGTTTTAAAAGTTAGAATTTTAATTTGTCATATACTTGAAAGGAAAAGCAGGCTATGTATAATAGAGAAATACAGTTTCATGTAAAAACCTCTTTTTTCTTCTATTTTATGTATGGAAATCCTCATTTTATTTGGTATTTATTAAGTTCAGAATTTAAAAAAAAGAGGGTGAAGAAAAATCAGAGAGTCTATGAGACATCATAGAGACCTGTAATATTGGAGAAGGAAAAATTTCTTGATATTCAAAAAAGAGAAAAAGAAAGAATATCATCTGAAAATGAGTTTGAATCTGATTTCTGGAAAACTTCTAAAGTGTATTAGTAAAGAGATGGTGAGTCATCATCTTGAAAAGAAAACAATATGGTCTTTAAAATCCTGCATGTACTTGTCAAGAGCAGCTTATGCCAAACTAACTTCATATTCTTTTTTGGCAAAATTATTACACTGGTAGAGCCAGAGAATGAGTATTGAGTTTATCTAGATTTTTTATCTTGATTTATCAAAAATTTTGATAAAACCTCTCATTGTATTCTTGTGAAAAAGGTAGATGGACATAAGTTAAATCAGAGGTGTTGAACATGACCTACAGGTTGCTTGTGGTCCACAACAATTCTGAGTGTGACCTAAACCAGATTAAAATGCAATTAACATTTAAAAATTAATAAAATATAATATAACATAGGTAATATCTATATGTGAGTTTCCAAGTCAATATGCAGCCCACAGAGATGCTTTTGCATGATTTAGTGGTGCAGTTTCTATTTTAATTTGATACCATAAGCTAGAACAGCACTTCTTAAACTGCTGGTCAGGGCTTCATGTGGGGTCAGGTAACTTAATGGGGGGGTTGAGAAATTTGGTAATATTAAGACATTTCTGAAGGTTCAATGATCAAAAATTAATTTAAAATCAAATGTGTAATGAATCTGAGGTATCTTTGGCAATATTTGCCCACGTTGCATCACACGACTTTACTGCAGCCTTGGTTCTGAACACAGCATTGACAATTATAAAATTAAATTATCAATCAACTCTGAGAAAAATTGAAGATGCTCTGTGTCCTGCAGTATCAAATATTTCATCAAGATTTAATTCTTTATGTAGAAATAAACAAATACATCACTATTATGCAATTGCTTTCATCTTTAATAAATGGTAAGATTATATGTATGCCAAAAATCATTTTAAAGTAAATTTCTTTATGACTTATTATCAGTAAATATTTAATTTGTTTACCTATTTTATATATCTATATACCCAGGATCACATAAGAATTTCTTGGACAAAAAAGGGTCATGAGTGAAAAAAGTTTAAAAAACTCTGGCTTGGACAACAGTAAACTTAAATGAATTTAGAAGTGGCCAGAACCAAAGAGCTAATTAATAGGTTGATATCATCTTGAATGGATGTCTGTAATAAAAGGCCCCAGAAATTTGTTCTGGTTTCAGTGTTGCTTATTTACCAATAACTTATATTAAACCACATATAACATGCTCATAAAATTTGTAGATGACACTCAGTGGAAGGGATAGTTAATATGCCAGATGACAAGATTCAGAATCCAAAAAAGAACTCAACAGTTTAAACCTGGAGTTCTTAATCTTGTTTGTGTCAAAGCCTTCATAGCAGTCTGGAGAAGACAATGCATCCCTCTTCAGGATAATCGTGTGTTACCTATATTCATAATTGGAGGAAATGCTAAATTTTAATTTAGCACACACGTGCTAAAATAAAACACACACATACAAACACACACACACACACACACATACACATACATACACACACACCCAAGGTCTCAGACCTTCTGAAATCTATCTACAGACTCTAGTCTTACGAATACCTACTCTAGGTCATTGGGTCACTATGATAAATTTCAACAGGGCAAAATTTGATAGTGAAAACTACAAAATCTTTCTTACTTATGGATTAGAAAGCTACCCAAGTGCAAGATCAGGGAACTATGAGGCCTGGTAGCTTTTGTTGATATCATTCAATTACTTTTTCAGTCATGTTTGACTTTCTGTGACTGCATTTGCATTTTTTCTTAGCACAATACTGGAGTGATTTGCAATTTTCTTCTCCATTTTATTTTATAGATGAAGAAACAAGACAAATAGGGTTAAGTGACTTGCCCAGGGTCACACATCTAGTAAATGTCTGAGGTTAGATTTTAACTCAGGAAGATAAGTCTTCCTAACTTCAGTTCAGGTACTCTATCCACCATGGCACTTAGTGATCTTAAGAAGCAATATGAACAAATAGCATTATGTGGGCAATGAAAAAAGTCAATATCAGATTTTGTTGAGGAATATAACAGTCTTAGTGTACTAATTTTCTGGATAGATTAGGGATCTCGTGTTCAGTTCTAGGTGTCAAATTCTGGAAAAGATGAAAATGATAATACCATGAAAAATCTTGAGGCTGTGCCTTATAATGTTCAATAAGAGGAAATGGAACCGTTTAGCCTGGAGAAAATTGTTTATCCTGGTAGTAAAATGATAACTCTCCTCAAATATCTGTAAGACTATCATTTGAAAGAATGATAGGCATTTTTCTGCTTAGGCTCAGAGGAGTATCAGGAGTAATGGAAACAAGGTAAAAAATCCATTTATTAATTGCTTACTATGTGCCAGGTATTGTGCTAAAAGCTAGAGATGCTAATATAAGCAAAAAGACAGTCCTTTCCCTGTATGTTGTAAAGAGGAAAAGACAATACGTGAAAGGTAAATGCAAAGAATGCTGAAGTGCAGATTTAGATTTTGTAAGGAAAATCTCAATACTCGAATCAATCATTAACATGGGCTATGGCAGGTGATTGTAGGCTGCTCTGGGTTGTTATTAGTCTTTAGGCAAAGACTGGATGATCTAGAACTGGGAAATTTGTAGAGAACGTTCTTGTTCAGCTAAAGGTTGGGCTGGTTTCTCTCCAATGTTCCTTCCAAGTCTTAGATTCTGCGAAACTCATCAGAAGCAATTGACAATTGTAATGTTGCCTCTTTTGGTCTTTAATGGAAGTTGACCATGTTGTATTCTGATGCCAACTACAATTTACAACTCTGGCTGGACTTCCTCTCTCACAGCAATTCTACTCTCATTATCTCATTTGAGCACCATGGATTGCACATGATAGGCACTTAATAAGTGCTTTCTGAATTGATCTGATGTTACAGGAAGACCAAAATATTGTTATCCTCAATGAGGACGTCATAGCCCAGAGTGAGGAAGTGATTTCCCTAAGGTCAAGAAGCTACCAAGTGATGAAACCTGAACTTGAACCAAAAATTTTTTCTGAATTTCTAGTCTGTGCTCTTTATACTGTACATCATTGCCTCTCGAATAGTAGTGTACATGTATTCTGTATGTGTATTTGAGTATACATATATGTGTAAAAATGTAGAAGGATATTGATAAATA
Source organism: Potorous gilbertii (assembly GCA_028658325.1). Lineage (NCBI taxonomy): Eukaryota > Metazoa > Chordata > Mammalia > Diprotodontia > Potoroidae > Potorous > Potorous gilbertii. The sequence continues at coordinate 156,661,273 of CM053773.1, read as the reverse complement.
TCTAACAATTAGATCTCTAAAACAAAAAAAACTGAATAAATTTATATGCACAACATACTTGGAAGTTTAGTCTACAATGAAACAATTATTTCTCATATTAATAATCTAGTATTGAATTAGGAGTAAGGTTTTCCCATTTCCTATTTCTTCATTCAGAAATCAGCTCCTATAGGCTTTTTAGGCAGTCTTTGAAGTGCTAGGTTAGTAATGAAATGGAAAACTTAGATCTGATCAAAAGATAAAGGAATTCTAGTCCAGGTGAATTGGTGAATTCTAGACCAATGTGTTTTAGTCAGGTCTGAGTGGAAGTAGATTCCCACTTTTGTCTAGATAGCCCTAGACTGGGGTGATCTGGGAAGAGATATTTATATTAGTTAAGTTTCTGCCTTTTTTAGGACTTCCTAGAGGCCTAGAAATATTAGTCTAAAGAAATTTATCCTGACCTGTGGAATTTCAGATATATTCATAAGAATATACGATTTAAGTGCTAAATTTTAGGGGAGATGGAAATCATCTCTTCCATTCAAATTTAACAGGTAAGGAAAATGAAACTCAGAAAAATTAAGTCATGAGGTCAGTTATCAAATGACAGGTGATATATAGGGAGAAGGTGGTTTTGAATTGAGGTTTTGATGTGTCAGGGCATTTTCAATTCAAACCACATTAAATGGTGTTTTATTCCATCTCCACCTAGGGCTAGTCCTGCTTTGACCTATGTCATAAAGAACAAGCTGTGGTCCATTAAAATAAAGTTTGAGTGGGCTCTGGATCAAGAAGACATCATAAAGCTACATTCTGGGATCAGTTCCTGACCTAACTTTGCGAAACAAAAATGGGATTTGAAAAATGTGGTCTGGGAATGCAAAAGAAATCACTCCATGCCAGCTGCCACAGGAACAGAGTGATGGAGTAAATGGATGTTCAGGAGCCTCAGTCTGGGTCTGAAGAAAGACGTCACATGTGCCTGACCATGCAATTGGGTCTGGATTCCCAGAAATGTGGCCAGGGTATGTTCCTGAATGCTGGACCCCTCCCACAAAGATTTCCCAGTGATATGACTCAAATACACCATATTATTAGTATTACTGAGAAACTGAATGGTCATAGCGGGAATGGATGACCCACCTAGATTGTGGCCCCCCAAGGCTCACTGTGGTCACTAGAGAATATTAGGGTGAATCAAAATTCTGTCTCTGAAGTGAAGACCCAACAGACTTTGACCATCATACTCAGACATATTACTAACACAATGAGAGAATCAAGTCTAATCTTTTCTTCCCCCTTTTATTGGTCCTTAAGAAATCACAGCTTCTGAGGTTTGGAAGGGAACAATGGCATGGTGGATCAAGTTCAAGACATATAATCAGGAAGACTCAGAGTCAAATTCCCACTCCTTTTTACTAGCTACATGACCTGGTCAAGTCACCAAAGTCACTTAACCTTTCTAAGCCTTAATTATGTCATTTGTTCAATGAAGGTAATTAATTTTGTACTACCTATGCCATAGGGTTGCAAAGAGAAGCAAATAAGATTATGAATGTAAAATGCTTTGCAAATTATAAAGTGCTATAGAATTATTGGCTTGTTATTTTCGTTGTAGATCACAAATTTAGAACATAGTTGACTCTTGGTAAACTGCTAGATCACTTGTGTCAAACTCAGATAGAAATAAATTCCTGACTGTAGGGTGTTGACTTAGAAAACCACAAATTAATGTTTTCTATGTGGTATTGTATTTTTATTTTGTTTAAAAAATTGCTAATTACCTTTTAAGCTGGTTCAAGATCTACTAAGGACATTTCTGATCTATATGAGCCCTCTCTTTCCTTTTCTCTTTCTCTTTGTCTTTCTTCTTCTTCTTCTTCTTCTTCTTCTTCTTCTTCTTCTTCTTCTTCTTCTTCTTCTTCTTCTTCTTCTTCTCTCTCATTTATTTTCTATTCAATAAGCCTACAACACACCAGATACTTCACTGAGTGTGTCAAGTCATTTCAGTTGTGTCCAACTCTGTGATCCCATTTGGGTGTTTCTTGGCAAAGATGCCAGATTGTTTTGTCATTTGCTTCTCTAGCTCATTTTTCAGATGAAGAATAAGGTAAAATGGGGTTGAGTGACCCATCTAGGGTCACATGGATAATAAGTGTCTGAGGCAGACGTGAACTCAGCTCCTCCTGAGTGCAGAAGCAGCACTCTATCCACTGTGCTACCTAGCAGGCCCTAGGTACCTGAGTCACAGAGACAAAACATAAAAACAGCTACTACTCTCAAGAACCCTTAGTTCTCAGGAAAGTGACCATCAGTTATTAAAATTTCTCATCAATGCTAACTAATATTGTGGATTATAGAGAGACCTAATATTGAGGCTGAGATAGCATGTTAGAGCGAGAGATTAATAGATAAGGAGTCAGGACATCTGGGTTCCAGTTCAGGGACTAGGGTTAATTAGCTATTTGAGAGTGAATCCATTGTCTCTCTCTCTAGTATTTGCACTGACTTCCTCACCAAACTGTTGTGACAATCAAATTATATCATGCATTTAAAGTGCTAAATATGTGTCAGCTGTTACTATGAATAGTGGATTGTTTTTCTTGAGCACTTATAGTACTATAAACTCCCCTGGATGTCCCCATCTTAGAATCTCTTTATCCTGGAGGATCATTTCAGTCCTAGAACTCTCACTTCTTCCTATTTCTATTTTTTCCATTTCTTTCTATTTCTAGGGCTGTTTCCTCTACATAGAGGATGGAAGACTCCTCTCAGAACCTTCATTTAAGGAGAGATGCCCTGAACTGCCATCTCTTCATTTCCTACCCCACTGTAATCTTCTAAACTTCTCCTTCATTTCCCTGTGCTAAGTACCCTATCTTTCCCTACCCATCCTTTCAGCTTTCTTGAACTCTGCCTCCCCATTGCAGGGAGGGATTGCCATTCTCTTCACTTGTACTTGTATTTTCAATACTTCACACAGTGCTAAGACACATAGTAAGTGCCTAATAAATGCTGGTTGACTGATTGGCTGAAAAATATCCATTAGATATTGGTTGAGAGGTATACCTAACTGTACAGCCCCTTAAATGCAATGGAAAGAATGTTGAACTTGGAGTAAAGGTCCTGGGTTCAAATACCAGCTTTTCTACTCTTTCCTTAACTACCTTTGTAACATTTGGCAAATTATAAAATTTCTTTGAGCTTTTGTTTCCTCATCAGAAAAAGATAGATATTTGGACTCCATAGTTATTATTGGATTGGAATGATTTTTGATTGATTACTTGGATGACCTCTGAGGGTTGTTCTAGCTCTAAAGCCATGTAAACCTATAAAGCACTTCCCTTTTGTTATGTAGGCATTTTGTTTGCTGAAAGGAAAAAGAAATTTTTTTTTTTGTGAAACACAAAGAAAAAACAGTTTGAAGAGAACAGCCATTTTAGTGGAGGCCTGAGAGAAAAGACTTCTGTCTTCTCCTGTAAGAGGAGAGACACCCTGACAGACAGAAAGACAGAAAAAGAGAGACACACAGAGACAGAGAGACAGACACAGACACAGAGAGACAGACAGAGAAAGATACAGAGATACAGAGACAGAAACACAAAGACAGAGACACAGAGTACGACAGAGATTGCAGTGATAAAATATGTAAGCATAAATTTATTCCCAGAGTATCCTGAAAAATTATATTTTAAGAAGGATGCTCATTCATCTATGCTTTGGGCAAATAAGAAAATTGAACTATATATTATCTATTCTCCACCCAAATTTCTTGTTCTCTATTTTTTCACCAATTTATAGGGAAAAATTTTGTCTTTCTTGGGGATTAGAATACTTAACTCTGTTAATTTTGTTGACTTTACTCAGTATCTAAGCGATCCTGAGATTATAGAGCGCCTAAATTCAGAATACTCAGGTTGGTGAATCTTAAATATATTAGTGAACTAGTGTCTGTGTCTAGTTCTCCTAGGGTTAAGAAGCACCTGGATTCTCCTGGACTTGTTAAACTATTAAAGTTATTTTTATATTGACTCACTGAAAGGTAGGATGGCACAACACAAAGGATCCACCCTGGGTTTGGCTTCAAAAGATTTAGGCTTAAGTTATGCCTCCGATATTTTTCATGTGATTCTCATTATACAGCAACTATTAGCTTAAGACTTAATTCAAAAAATATTTATTAGGCACCAATTCTTTGCAAGTCCTATACTAGGTACTAGGAGTACAAGGACCAAATACAATACATATCTTGCCTGAAAGAAACTCCTCCAGTCTATGTCTGTGGGACTTCTATCCCTAAATTGTAAAATGGCAAAAATGACACCAGCCTTGACTCCCTCTTGACATAAGCATGTTGTATATCTGAAGGATTACATTGCTATGCGTTACTGTCATTCATATAATTAGCAAATATGCATTTATCAATCACTTAAAATGTACAACACACTTTCTGGCTACTGAGGATACAAAACCACAATCAAAATAGTTTCTGCTCTCAAGGAATTTACATTCTATTGGACAAGCACATGCACAGATCAATATCTACTTATAAACAATTATTATCAAAGCATGACAAATCATCTTAAAAGTCAGGTAGTCTGTCCCTGTGCAACAATTCATCTATTTGGGATCCCCTGGACTGAACAACTTCATTTTCATAAGAGCAATTAACACTTCATCATATAGCGTACAGTTTACTGACATGTTAGACTCCAAATGCAATAATTCCATTATCGACACCAATGAATGGCCAGTCACTTTAAGTCACTTACTAGTTAAGTGACCTTGGGTAAACCAATCACTTGACATTCCTCAGCTTCAGTTACCTCACTGGTAGAATGAGAGGCTTCGATGAGACAGTCTTCAAGTCTCTTCCAGTTCTGACATTGCATGATAGGATATTTGGGTAATACAGGGATTTCCATTGTAATGGAAATGTTGTCTTTGAGATTTGACCTATGATACAATTATTTCAGTAGAAGAGATTCTGTTAGTTCCTATTAAGTACATTTAGAAAGCACAATAGCCAGTGGTATTAATGAAACCCAGAAAGAAATATGTAATAGCTTCAGAAAATGAAGGCACATTTGCTGAGTCCCACCTGCCTCTTTATACCTTTCTCTGTCTCTGTCTCTCTCTTCTTCTCTCCTCTTGTCTCCTCTGTTCTCTCTGTCATTCTGTCTCTGTCTATCTCTCTGTCTCTCCCCTCTCCTTTCTTCTATTCTATCTATGTCTGTCTCTCTATCTCTCTCTTTCTGTCTCTGTCTCTCTCTCTCACTCTTTCTCATGCACACACATTCACTCATTATCTCCATCTGAATATTCATGTTACATTTGGCAAGGTGGTGATGACAGCATTAATGTTTTGAAACTTTGCAAAACATACTGTTGAATAAATCTACATGTTGTTTAGTGACATAGGGGCCAGTTAAGTTGATAAAAGGACTGTCTATAATAAGGGATGAAGGATATATTTAGATATGTTTTGTAGGATTATTGGCATGGTTGAGATTATGATAAGATTTGTGTCTTGTATGGTGCTATAGGAACTACAAATGATAAATATTTGATGAGTCACCTCATCCTAGGATTTTGCCTGGCCCTAGTGACCTAGGGAGAAAAGGATAGAATTATCTACTTTGGTAATTCTCTAGGGAAGCAGTGTTAATATCTTTTGAGTGTTCCTCAAATGCTATCTTGGCATAATGTTAACTGGGAGTACTCAGAATTACTCTATAGCAGAAATGACATTTTTCTCTTTTAGAGATATCAGGAGTTGGACATTCTAGTGAAATAAGTGACAATATTTTTAAGAACCTTCAGGCTATCCATTCTGAATCTTCTCATGGTGCAGAGTCCCAGGAATTTTCAACTTCCCTTCAGCAACAAGTGCTTATTTCTGTGTGATCCAGATATTGATGAGTCCATAACATCACAGAACTCCTTAGAACTGGAATGAGCCTTAGTGATCATCTAGGACAGGTATTTTTTTTAACAGCCATGGAAATCTTTAGGAGTCTAGTAAGACTGATGGCCCTCTTCTCAGAATAATGCTTTTAAAGACATAAAATAAAATACGCAGTCTTTCCAAAAATGCTGAAATATAGTTATCAAAATATTTTTAATTGAATTCATGGACTCCAGGTTAAGAACCTATGATTAAAGTCAGAAGATAATAGATTTAAAGATGGAAGGAAGATTAGGGGTTGTCTGATCCATCAGACATCAGTTTCAATTCCAACCCATTCTTCAAGGTCCATCCCTAATGTAATCTTCTCCATTCCAGTCCCTTTACCCCTCCCTTTGCCACTGCTAACAATGTTCCTTTTTTCCCCTTGCTCTCCCCCTTTATCTCCCTAAAAACATAATAATAACTGATCACATATTAGGTGCCTAATAAATGTCTCTTAAATACATGCATGCATGAAAGAATGTTTATATTTTCTGAACCAGCATTTTATTCTGTTGAAGTCCCAAATTTCAAGAGACTAGACCCTCTTTATGAATCAAAGGGGAGCCTTCTATCCAACATTACTGCCTTGACCAACCTGCCTTCACAACTAAAAACAGCTCCCCACTGTCCCACTCACTACCCCAGTCAGCATGAAATGTGTTTGTTTCTATGACATTTCTCATCTTGACACAAGATCAGCTCAGAAGTGTCTTTGTGTAACTACCATTTCAGTGTTTGCTTTCAATCACTCTCCCCTTACAGCTTCTCCTCCACAAGCCATCAGGAGCTGAATGGGCTTCAGTGAGAGCCTGTCAAATGTAATGGTGTATGGCATTGATGAGAACTGATCTCTTCACCACTTGAGACATGGGAGGCCCAGAGTGGCCTGTATCCTATAGGGGATAATCCAAAACTGGCCCCTCAGGGGATGGAGACTATATCCAAGCAGCCCTTTTCTCTGTCTAGTGTTTATAAATGGCATTGAACCAGCAGGACTTGGTTGGATGTTAAGGATAGAAGAACTCAATAAATATAACCTATTTTCCACTCCCATTGTTTCATTTCCACCATAGACCTAGTCCTAACAATTATGGAAGTCATTTATGGATGATTTGGAGCTGGCAATGCAGGTGACCTTAATGAGATGATACATGTGAAATGTATCGCTTTCACGGAACAGCTGTTTTTCAGAGGATTAAGTTCAGCTATCAGAAGTGTGAATTACTCCTACTAATCAACATGGTCATGCTCTTCTGGTTAGAAAACACTAAGTGATGATTTATTTATTTTTAGTTTCATTTATTTGTTTATTTGTCTATTTACTTGTTTATTTTTATCCATTTATTTATTTCTTTAGTTATTTGTTATTTATTGACATTTATCTATTCATTCTTCCATTTATTTATGTATCTATTTATTAATCAATTCATTTATTTCTTTGTTTATGGTTACCAAGAACCTTTTCTACAACCTGTGGAATAATTAGTTGCTCTTTGAAAGGAATATGAGTCAAGTTCACCTTGTCCTTAGGAACCTCACATGAAGGGCTATATGGAAAGTGAGGTCCTGAGGTCTTGGCAGTCAGTCACCTCAGTAATCTAACAGAAAGACATTCAAACACATTTGGAAAAGCCTTCCACAACAAATGAAACAGGATTCTGATAGACTGAGGGTACAGGCAGTAGGAGGAAAGGATATGCATGAGGGAAAGGAAGTACCAGTGACTGATGTTTAAAAGGAAAGAGAAGGGAATAAGTATTTATTGATTGTCTACTATGTGCTAGGCACTGTACTGAATGCTTTACAGCCATTAATTCCTTTGATCCTCACAAGATATCCTGCAAAATAGGGGTTGTTATGTTTCTCATTTTTCAGGTGAGGAAATTGAGACAGATAGTGGTTAAACGACTTCCAATGATCCTCACCCACATTCAATTCTTATGTCACCCTGGGTATCCATGCCCTTACTCTCCTACTACTTTCTGAAGATGGCTTTATTTATAGAGGAATGGCCTGGGGCAAGGATAGTGGCAGCAGAAGTTGGCATCACCTGGTTGCTGATTGTGTGGTTTGTCATAACCACTGATCACTGGGCAGGGATGATTTGTACATCTTCTTGTCCTGACCCCCTTCCATATTTGAGCCTCCCTGCATCTGGGAAGGAGGGAGAATTCCTCCTCTGAAGGGTATGGGCTCAGGAGAGGGTGATGGATGGTTAAGGCCATACTTAAGGTCAATGCACTGAAAACCTGATGCTTTTTCATTGTTTTATCCTCAACTATGTAACGTCCTGGAATGAAGGTTTAAATAGTTAAAGTCCAGTTACCTGCTATTGATACTTTCAAGTTCCCCTTCTGCTCTAAACTTGGGCAGGAGATACCTAGGTTCCAGTACCCACTAGGGCTAGAAGTTTTAACATTCCAAGTTCTCCATGGAAAGGAAGTAGATCTTTTATTTTTTTCAGGGTCTACCTTGCAGTGGAGGAGCCATGTTTGCACTGGTCATCAGGTGTTGTTAGCTGAATCAGCTGTCTCAGCCTTCTCACATCAAAAATGAGTATAAGAATATCACAGGAATTGTTAAGTGTACCTAACTCCTGTTCAGCGTTTTGTACCCCTCAGTTTGAGGTTTTACAAAGTCACATCACAGAAGAGTCAATGTGGAAAAACTTTTTTTTTCTTTTTCTTTTCCAGGATGTTTTGTTATATAGGTTTGAGTTTGGTGAGAACAATTTTGTCTAGACAGGTAGAGACAGAAGTTCCTGATCTGCAAATATGTAGAGAGTTTCCTCAATAAGGAGAGAAAGAGAGAGACAGAGTGACAGAGAGACAGAGAGAGAGAGAGACAGAGAGACAGAGAGTGAGAGACAGAGAGAGAGAGAGACAGACAGAGAGAATGTATAAAGTATCATGGTAGGTTAGTGAAATAAAAACAAAAACTTCAAGGATGTGGTGTGTGTGTGTGTGTGTGTGTGTGTGTGTGTGTGTGTGTGTGTGTATTTGTAGATTGTGGAAGAATGTCCTCGGTCCTATACAGATTGGCCCCAAATGAAAATTCATAGATTGAATCAATGAAACTGATGGCAACAACAAGAAGTCTTAATAAATGTACCCAATGAATATTTACACAAATAATCTCCCATTAAGGATATTCAGGTGAAATGTTTAAGGTCCTCAAACATGGAGAGATTTCCAGGTCCTTTGAATCTAAAGAACTATCCTCTTCTTTATACTGGTTCATACAAGAATCCCTAAAAAGATATCTAGTCTATCCTCCTTCCAGTGTACAACTAAGAACTGACACAGTGTGTTTGAAATCTTTAAGCCATGTAACCTAATCATAACCATCCCATTAAGGTCTAGGAAAAAATTTTTTAAAAATCTCAAATGATGAGTACAGCATATGAATGGAAGAGTACAGACATGAAATTTGAGAAAGGACAAATCTCTATTATGACATGTCTTTCCATTACACCATAATGTCTTTTATCCAAGGAAATGGACTTTAAAAATAAATTTCTGGTTCCAAGCAAACATACAAATCCATCAATAATGGCTTCAATGTGTTGCAAAGACACTTTGTAATGATAATGGGAAAGATGATGACATTGGTTTAGAACTCGTATTCTCCACCAAGATGGTTAGAAGCTTATGCACATTCACAATAATATTTATGGATAAAAGCTTGAAATAACAAATCAGTATTTGTCCTTGGCCACTGATATGAGGATTTCTGGTCCCTATGAGGTTTATGTTTAGGTGCTTTTTCTGCATTAAAAAGAAAAAGCAAAGCTGTAGCAGCAGGGAAGGGGAAAACCTGGAAGTCCTGGCAAAAGTTCTGTGCATTCTAATTTTCTTCAAATGCTTTCATCAGATTCTCATGTTTACCTTCTTTCTAACTAGAATCTGAAACCTGCTCCTTAGGACCTCTCAATGGCTGGAGTTAAAATTGTACTTTCCTATTAGGGACACTTTATCCATTTTATGGAACTGAGTATATTTCAGTCTTAGTAATTAAAACTCACTCCCTCTATTTCATCACATCACCCATTGCTGCCCTTTAATCTGAAATTTATTGTAGCTAAAGCTTGGAAGATGGAAGGTGTACTATACCCAGGCACTTATAGGTATGGGTAATGGATACTGTGAAGTAGTCACATTTTCAAATTTGAAATATTCAGAGTTCTAATTATGTAAAATATGTTCATTAGTTTTTGCCCAACGGGTGTATATGCAGTACAAATTCAAATAATGTGACTGCTTTATGGGATTTTTCTTTGGTCTAATTGGGTTCTGGCTGTATTATCTAGCACACCCAGAGTGTTGTACCCATAACTAGAAAAGAGTTAGAACCAGAAATTCTGGGACCTGGGGACAAGTTCAGTATAGGGTCAGATCAGAGGGTACATGTTGTATGACTACTTCTATCCATATGTTGAGGTAGATCGGAGCTGGAGGCCAGCTCCATTTTCTTATTGTTCAGTTATTTCAATCATGTCCAACTCTGAAATCCCATTTCGGAGTTTTCTTGGCAAAGGTACTAGAAGAGTCTGCCATTTCTTTCTCCAGCTCATTTTACAATGAAGAATTGAGGTAAACAGGGTTAAGTAACTTGTTCAAGGTTATACAGCTCCATTAAACCCATTTTAAAATGGGTTGTTTATGAAGATAGCAAAAATGTAATCAAAGTAGTAAGCTGGAGGTCCATTGGCAGAAGAAGTAAAGATAAGGACAGGTATCAGTAAAAAAGGAGATATGGTTGCTGAGTGATTGGAGGTAGAGAAAATGTCTGGAAGCAGAAAAGGGAAGACCTCTGCAATATTATGTAGCTTCCCTCAGCAAGTGATGTCTAACTTTCTTGCAGTAATACCTCCCATGCTTCTGCAAAAAGAAAACTCCAAAAGTTGCAATCTCCATACATACTTTTTAAATGAAAAAAATCTATGCAAATGATCTTACTGTCCTATATTTTATTGAGATTAATTATAATTTTATAGTATAAATATTACAAATAATAAAATATTATAACATACACAGCTACCATTTTTTGGTAGAAGTGATTCATAATTTTTCCATTTATTCCTTACCAATGAATATGAATCACATTGTTAATGTGATGACCAGGATTGTTTCAAGCCACAGAGTTTCTCAAAATACGGTGTCTGATAATATCATTACTCATAATTTTTTTCAAAAATTAATCAATATGGATTTGTTTTAATGAAAATTATATTAGAAGATAGAACTTCACACAAATATGTCACAAACAACGGTAAAATATGTAGAACATTGATACGTCCTTTATTTGCTCATAACCAAAGTATAACAGATGTTATAGGCATTTCAATTTACTACCATAAAACACATTTATTCTTGTTCATATGCAGTAAGACCAATTGTATCATATCTGCCTTTAGTTATGGGAGTCCTTATACATTCATACTTAGAAATATCTAGGTCTTTAAAATAAAGTGACAATTTCTTGTAGCAATTAATCAAGAGACCACTACTTTCTTCTGCTTCACTTGCCAGGGTGGTATTTTGTTTTTAATTAACAACAATATAAATGTATTATGTATAATTTTTATTGATTTTTCTTTACCATAATTGCAGTTACTTTTCTTCCTAGATTATGAATTTCAAGACTTAGTATTTGCATGTAAAACATACACACATTGTGTGTATAGATTTATAGATGAAGCAAATTAATATTTTAACAACTTTAAAAAATGTACACGTTTGGATTTTTGAGATGTAAATATACATAAGTATATCATATATTTGCTAACTTGGATTTTTGAGATATATATCCATACAAATATCATATATTTGTATATTTACATTTTTTGATATACATATATGTATATCTCCCAAAATATCAATATATATGTATAAAAATATAAAAATTCAAGTTTCAGTATCACATAGATAGATACGTATACACACATATATACATATCCATTTATGCATATGTGTATATTCTAAAAATACAAATATTTAAATATCAGGGAAATATTTTGTTGCAAGATTAATTTACTTCATATGAGTTATAATTAAATACATTTTCATTTTAAAAACTTACCCTCCTTTTGAATTACTGTGGCAAGAGAAATTCAGTGGGTTTTGAATTAGTATAGAAGTAATCTTTATTCTGTTTCCATATGACACAGCTTAACAACAATGATAACAATTTTAAAAATATAGTAATGTAACTTCAGTCATATTTCTTGATATAAATTGTTGTTTATAAGCTGTGTCAAAATTATACAGGGAACTACAGTTTAAGTAAAACTTATAGATCTGGATTTCATTCTGACATTGAACTCTGTCAGTTCAGAAACCAATACAATTTTGTCACATTATAAATTTCTCTTTTTAAAAAATGTCAATTAAATATTGAAATTTTCACTTGAAATAACATTGCTATCCATAGTCTTACAAATTAACACATCTTCTCTCACATTAATTTTAACATAATATACATATGTAATCAAATAAGCATCTTTAACTACATCTGTTCTACTTCTACTTGCAAGGTGATTAGGAAGATTTCTATCTCAAGATTGATTACAAACATCTTCAGACATATGGACAATATTCTTCACAGTATTATCTAGAAGTGAAATTATTGCAACCTACTACTCATAATTAGTCCTTGAATATTTTTCTTACACTGCAGTTCATATCATTTTTTCCTACCCAATTGAGCTTTTTACACTCCACTTTAAAAAAAACTGATATGATGATACAAGTATTCTTTATGATGTCATAGACAAAAATTCTGAAAAAATTTTTTTTCTCATTTCACTGGGAAACTTTCTCATTTTGCCAACATATTATGCATGCACTCTTTTAAGGTATTAGTTTAATTTAAACTTCAAACTGCAGCTGCTAAAACACCTGTGCAAAAGAAACATAACTCTTTTTCCTCCTTTAATAGCACAAATTGTGAATCCCAATGATAAATAAGGTAAATTATATTTTCTGGACATTGATTTTTACGCAGTTGCTGTTTTTTTCCTACCATTTAAACTGATATTCTGATTTTTTATTATAATTTTCATTGTCCTTCAAATTGACTTTATACTGATACATCATAGGGGGAAAATATTTTACTTAAAAGTTTACAGAATTAAAAAGTTTTAAAAGTTAAGACAAATTAAAATATTAGTTGAAGTTTTAAAATGATTGTCTATAAAATTTTTGAGTTGTTCCATTTTTAAAATTTTCAGTTTTTTCAAAGCCAGATTCTTCTAATTTACCAAAATGGATGAGTGGATGTTTTGGTACCTTTAACTTATAGAAAGGTTGCTTAATTTTATATGATTTATATAGATCCTCAGCTGGCAGACCAATGAAAGAACTCATCTATGTCATGAAACAATGCCAACTGACTGAAACAATAGTAGATCTTGCCCACCTTGAGATTCAACGTTTGTTTGCTCAGATTGAACTCATTTCTGTAGGTGGTATTAAATAACCACAGAAATGAATTCATTATCAGTTAATTCTCCATGTTAGACTTATTTTTGTTAATATTGGTTTTAACTTCATTTTCATAGAAAAAAATAGACACTTTTTGAGGGTTATCTAAAAATTATCCAGGAATAGTGGTCTTTACTCCTTTTCTCCTCAATATACCAGATGTCAAGGAATAGGGAAGGGAGAAGGGGATGAGATAGGACTTAGAGAACTCTTCTAGAAGTGGTGAATGAAAGAGGTAAAAATAGAATTGGGAGGGAAAGGTACTGCACCATCATGGAAATTAAAAATTATTTATATACAGATATAAATGTGTATTATATATATACATATAAATGTATATATATATATTACAAACACACACACACACACATATATATATATATATATATACACATACATACATACATACATACATATATAATACTTGCACTTGAATTCCTCCTTCTTTCCCTGTGAGTCAAGGTGTTGTGTGAAAATTATCAATTCAGAGGAGGCTAAAGGGCACACTACCTTCAGGACAAATTTCAGTTTTAGTTAGCAACAGTAAATGGAAGAAATCTGAAAGAAAGAAATCTAGGATACTAGATTTAGAATCAGAAGAGAACTTGAAGTTTTCTAGGTCATATCTCATTTTATAGATGAGAAAACTGAGGCCGAGAGAGGTGAAGTAATGTGTCTACTGTCATGCAGATATTAAATGCAGATACAGGATTTAACCACAAGACTTCAGATTGTAAATGCAGCTATCTTTCCATTGCATAGAAAGATACTCGGTGCAGTGGAAACAGGTGGCAGGTAAGTGATGACTGTGGCAAGGTAGCTGTCAATACAATCAGTATAAGCATTCTCTCTTATATCCCTCCAAATAGTTGCATGATTTGCTTCAAGTGATCTCCAAAATGATATCACTCAGTTCACAAAATTGGTGAAGGGGTTGCGGGAAAGGGGAGGTAGCTGTATCTACTGAGCCCTTTTGTGAAGGTGTTCTAACCCAGAGAGGGGGTACAGCAAGTAGAAGCATGACTCCTTCACATGTTTAGTTGTGAGAAAATACTGGACTTTTCACTCTTCCTGGACCTGAATTATACTTTCCTCCCAACCCTCTGCTTTTTTCCTTCTCATAGACAGATGCAAACATTGAGATGTTAATCAAAAGTAATAAATAAAGAGGATGGGAAGGAAAGGGGGAGAGCAAAAGAGAGAGAGAGAGAGAGGAGAATCTTCCCTCTGTTCATTTTTTCTAATTTGTCCTGTACATAGCTTGTTTGTATGTAGTTGTTTCCCACTTACACTGTGAGCTCCAAGAGAATATATATATATAATATATATTATAATAATATATATGATATAATAATATATATATATATATATATATATATGTTTTGCCTTTCTTTGTGTCTCCAATACTTAGTACAGTGTTTGAGACATATTTTTATTGACTGAGAAAGAATGAGAGACAAGAGAGGGACACCGAAATATTTTGGTGAGGCATCATGGCAGAAAACTGACTCTAGGGTTTAGAGGACCTGGGTTGAAATTTTGACTCTGTCATCTAGGACTAGTGTGACATTAGGTAAGTTACTCAGACTTCCTAGACCTCAGTTTCCCCATCTTTAAAATTAGGGGTTTGGACTAGATGACTTTGAGGGCCCTTCTGTTTCTAGAACCCTACGATCTTCGTATTCATGGGAGAGAAGAGATGACCACTGGAGCTAGAGTAATGATGAAATGGGATCCAGGGCATTTTTAGAGGCAGTAGAATTTAGTGAGGTGGGCACATGAAATCTGTGAACAGAGGGAAGGACAGGAAGGCTTAAGTAATGTAGTAGGGAAGAAGAGGAAATTCATGTTGACTGGTCCCAGTCTTCTCAGTGAAGTAGGTAGTTAAGGCAACTGTTGGACATATAAGGTTGAAGGTTTAGTTTGGGTGGAGGTAGGAGGTCACTGTGGGAAATGACATAGGAACACAAGAAACTTCAGTAGAAGGACAGCCAGGTAGCAGGTATTGTTCAGCTGAAGTCTGGCACCTTTGATTTGTTGTGGTGAAATCAGTTTGGTTTACTCAACTTTTCTAGTGAGATTCAAATGCCTCAGAGAAGGAATTGAGGACTACTGTACAGGGTAAGGGTAACATCCTTAAACTAAGAGGAGAGATGAATTCTCTCCTTGTTCTCTGACCAGTGCACCAAGACATTTGGGTATACCAGGAAGAGGTCATTTCATTGCCTAATATCTTGTATTTATTGATGATTATAGGATAGAAGGTAGAGGTGGGGATATCCCTGGTAGAGATCGTAGAGAAGAAGCCAGCAAAAAGGCTGAGTGAATGTGTGGAAAGGAGTACCTTTGGAGATTAATTTTGCCAAAGGTAAATAAGTTAGGTCACTTTATTGCCATGCTGGGAAGTCCTGAGGCTATTTTCAAATTATTTTGGGACTCTTGGCTAAAGCTTCAGAGAAGTAGGGTGGTCAAAGTTTATCCTGAGTCAGAACAAGTTTTTCTGTTTTCCTTAGACACGATGACTCAGAAACCTTGATCAGTCAGCATCGTAATATAATGGGGGTTTGGTGCCTGCACAGAGTGTCTCAGATTATATCTCTTCATATGGAACTAAAATTGGAAAACTGTCCAAAAATACAGACTTAAATCAAAACACATCAAAAAGCAGCCAAGACAGAACCAAAACCCTTGCCACATGGTCCATTATTTGACTTGACTTTGTGAAATCTCCAAATAAGAGGTGCTTTAGAGTGGTTAGATACCCTTTGTGATTCCTGTGATTCTTTTCAGTGATAAGAAAACCAAGGCATGAGAATGCTCATTAAGGGGAGAGCTGTCATCCTGTTAGATGAGTCTTTTACAGAAAAGAGAAACTAATTAAGCTTCAGTTGTAAGAGACAGGTGATTTGTGGGAATGCACAGAAACAGGAAAGACTAGGGCAAATCAGGGAAAAGCTAGCAGTCCACTTTGATTGGAATATAAAAGGTATGAATGGAATTGGACTGAAATAAGACTAAAAAAAGCTTTAGGGACAGATTATGATGAGTTTTGTTTACCAAAGGGGATCTGCTGAAGATTTCTAAACAGCAAATGACATGGTCAGACTGGCACATGATAGCCCTGATTGCTAGAGCATTTTTGCTTACAAGTAGAAATGGACTGGACAGTTTTAGGTAGTTTAGGGGTTCTCCCCCAGCTTCCTACGTTTCACTCAAAGGAGATTTTTCATCAATGGTTGAATGTTCATTAGGCAAGTGTCATTTAGAGGAATTTTTGCTGTAGTATGGAGTGGACGAGTTGGTTTCTGAGATCACTCACAACTCTGATAGTCTGAGATTCCCATTCTTCTGATCTTCCACCTTAGTTGAGAAGACCTAAAGAAAATATAATATTTATTTATATTACATGCATAATATGTTTGTAACATATATAATGTAATAATATACACAATGTGATAATACATAAAGAAAATATAAATACATTTTATAAATATATCTTTCCACTCTAGGTTATGCTCTCACTTGCCTAAAGAAGGGAGGCTATTTTTTTCCTTGACTTTTGCCTCCAATGCAGATTGAAAACTCACTTTGTTGTCCTTAGCTCAGCTGCTTACTTTTTCTGTTGTCTCTGCTAGATTAGTTCATCTCACCTGACATCTATCTCTTTACCTGTCAAATTAGAGGCTTGGATCAAATAATCCCTAACTTCCTTTTTGGATCTGCAGTCTGTGGTTCTTATATTGTTTTCTATAGGCCTTACATCATTCTCTGTTGTAGGCTTTCAGAGACTATTTTTATTCAGTGGTGCTATAATTTTTATCCTTCATCTCTCTAGGCCTTATTGCCCACATCTGTTAAATAAGATGGCTTGCATAAAATGAACCTGAAGGATTCCTTCATCTCTAAAATCCTTCTGTGTGCATTCCCCTTTTCGTTAAACATCATACTTGCACGAAATGACGTTTGCCATTATCTGGCCATGACCAAGAACCATAGAAGGTAGATTAAAAATACTAAGGAGAATTTAACCATGCCTAGCCCCAGTTTCCTCATGGGTTATGTGGGGGCAACAGCATCTACCTCATAGTATTTGTTATGGGGATAAGATGAGGCCTGTTTTGTGGAGGTGACGTTCATCTCACTCCCCTAGCCCTGTATTTTGGAATGCTGCGTTATGAGCTTCTTAAATAAGAGCTAGCATTTATAGAATCCTTTTGTGTATGCAAATTGCTTTCCAAGGTTTTAAGAACTTCATAATATAGTAGTCTCCAACCCAGGGCTGGGCAGGGGGGAGCTCATCTCTATAAATATCTACAAGTTTCCTTTTATTCTTCTATAGAGGCATGTCTGGGGAGAAGCTATCCAGTAGAGTGGGGATAGCTCCTGGCCTGGAGTCAGGAGGCCTCATTCATATCTCAACTCTGATACTTAATGGAGCTGTGTGACTGTGGGCTAGTCATCCAAACTCTCTGAGTCCGTGTAAAATGGAAGTGTTAATAATCCATGAATAACCTAATTCCCTAGGTTATAATGAGGGAAGTCCTTTGTGCAGCCCTTAAAACACTACTTAAATGGTGTTATATAACCTTCTTCCAAGGCAGCTGGGAAAAGGCACTTGACAAACTTCAAAGTGCCATATAAGTGTGACAAATCATTGTGTTTAGTATACCCAAGAGATTGCTGGGTGATGCAGTTAAGTACCTTCCTTGAGCTATTGGGTTCAAATATAAATGTGGGGGAGGGAGCTAGAGAGACAGAGACAGACAGATACACACACACACAAACACGGGGACAGAGATAGAGAGACAAACAGAAAGAGATAGAAAGACAGAGACAGAGAAAGAAATTCAGACAGAGAGACAGACAGAGAAACAAATTCAGAGAGAGAGAGAGAGAGACAGAGAGGGACAAAGAGAGACAGAGAGAGACACAGAGACGGAAGAAAGAGACAAAGATACAGATAGAGATAGAAAGAACGAGAAAGAGATGCAGAGACAAAGAGATACAGAGACAGAGACAAAGAGACAGACAGAAATAGAGATGCAGATAGATCAAGAAAGTTTCATAGGAATCAGAACGAAGGTGGAAAACAATATTTAATCTCTGTATTCAAAGAGTAGGGAATTTGAAGAATACACAAAGATGAAAGTACATAATGAAATCATTCACACAAGCAGACAGAGACAACGGGGGCCACACACATCCAAGTCAACAAGACCTTTGGGGGGATATTTCTTTTCTACAGTCAGAAATTCTGAAAGGGCTTTTTTTTTGCTTCTGGCCAATAGCTTCAGGGATCTCAATGTCCCTAATTACAACTTGCATTCTAGGTTACACAGAAGCACTGCCGACTCCAGTCCTGGCTCGCCTCCTGTTTAAACATACTTCCCAGAAATCTGTGGGCCGCTTGCCATGGTAAGGAACCAATTTACGTCAGATTGTGAACAGGGGAATCCGCTGAGGGTGGGGACTGGGTTGAGTTGTCTGTAGTGGTGGGGAGTGAGACTACTTTGTGACCCCTATGGGGGATTTCCTTGATCCTGGAAAAGTTCAGAGCTAACTGTTCCCTTCTGACTTGCTTTTTGTTACCTGTCCAGCTAGGTTTCCAGAGCCATGTCCTCCTTTCCTCTCATCGGTGGACAGCTCCTCTGGAGATGCTGAGTCATCCTGGCTTGGACCCAAGAAACTTTGCCTTTTGATTGCTAGCTTTGCCTTTTAGTGAGTTGTAGTTAGAAGAAGATTTCCTTTAATTAATCAAAGAACTGAGACTGTTGTAGTTGAAATGGATCTCAGGGGTCAGAAAGGTCAGCCTCCCACCTAAACCTGAATCCTTTACAGAGCATCCCGCACAGATGTTCTCCAACCTCTGCTCAAAGCTTTCACTCTCTCTCAAGGCAGAACATTCCAGTTTTTATTTTGTTTTCAACAGCTCTGTTGTTTAGAAATGTCCTTCTTAAATAAAATTGAAATCTTCCTCTCTGTAACTTCTACTGATTCTGTCCTAATAACCATCTAAGGTCAAGATGAATAAATATGATTATCCTTCCATGAAAAAGTCATTCATACCTATAATATTTTCTCTTAGCCCTCTTGCTTTAGGATAAAATGCCAAGTTTCCACAACACATCCTCATATTATGTAGTTTCTACATTCCTTGCTATTCTGGTCTCCCTTATCAGAATTTGCTAAAGCTTTTCAAAGTTGTTCTGAAAATGTGGTAGCTAGGAGTAAATATAGACCTCATCAAATAATTTTCCAGTGGATAGTAAACCATCTGTAGCCTGGTCAGTGAATAAGACCATCAGACTCCCCTAGATTTGATGCTGTGAAACAATGGAAATAAATGTCATAGAAGTATCATAATATTATAGTTCATAGACTCAGAGGTGGAAGGAATATTAGTGGTAATTTAATAAAATCTCTTCATTTTACAAAAGAGGTTGCTGAGACCCAGGGAGGTAGAAATGGTTTACCTAATGTCCCACAGGGAGTTAGTAGCTGAGCTGGGGGTCGTTGGACTCAAAAAATAAAATTCCTTTCACTGTCCCCTAGTCTCCTTCTATCCATCTGTGCCCATCATTTCCTTTAAGACAAAATTCAAAACTCTTCTTTGTAAAGTCTTCTTCTTATTCTTGTTCTCCTCCTTCCTTCTTCCCTTCTTTTTCTTCTCCCTCTTCTTCTTCTTCTTCTCTCACTCTCTCTCTCTCTCTCTAGCGCACTGGAGCAAGATAAATCTCCTCTAAAATAGATATCATTTCAATACTGAAGTGCCACATCTATAAAATGGAATTAGTCACAAGACCTACAGATATGGCTATTTTGAATAAGACCACGTATTGAAGATTCTTTGTGGTATTAAAATACTATTGGGGAGGTAGAGGAGTCAAGATGGCAGAGAGAACCTGGAAGTTGCCTGAACTGTCCCCATCTTCCGTAAGAAACAACAATAAATGAGTCCTCTGAAAGAACTCTAGAGGGACAGAATCCACAAAAAGACAGTGAAACTCTTTTCACCCCGTGATAGCTTAGAAGGATTTCAGGAAAGGTGTCTCACTCTTGTAAGAGAGGAGTGCAGCCTACCACAGGCAATGATCAGGCAAGTCAGTGGGAGCTTCTTCACCACAGCATTGAGGCCTAATGGTTCTGGCTCAGCAAACCAGTGGCACTGCAGTCCAGCTATGGGGTCCTAATGCAGCAGGCAAGTTGTCAGCCCCAGAACCCAGTGCAAAACAGGCTCAAATAGCCTGGGCCACCCTAGTACAGTGGGCAAGTCACCAGCCCCAAGAACACTAGGGCAGAAAGGCATTGATCAGTGCCCCTAGGAACCTAAAAGCAGAGCTCAACTTTTAAAAATAAGTAAAAAAGAAACGAGAACCCTGGACAAAGGAAGCCACTATGGTGACAGGGAAGACCCAAAAATAAACTCAGAAAAGGACAATAATGTCAAAATGCCTACATGTGAAACCTCAAAAAGGAATATGAATTGGTCTCAAGCCCAAAAATTCCCATTGGAAGAGCTCAGAATAAGACTTCAAAAACCAAGTAAGAGAGGTAGAAGAAAACTGGGGAAAAGAAATGAGAGTTATTCAAGAAAATTATGAAAAGTGTCAGTGGCTTGGAAAAGGAAGCACAAAAATTGAATAAAACAAATACTTAAAAAATAGAATTGAGGTGAGGGAGGGAGCCAAGATAACAGAGTAGAAAGATACACATATGCCAGCTCTGAACCCACAGCCCATGGATTTCTTGTAAAAATAACTCCTAACAAATTCTGGATCAGTGGAAGCCACGCAGAAATGGAATGAAGGAGATTTCCGTTCCAGAGAGCCCTGAGAAACCAATCCCAAAAGTCCATCATGCACCTGATGGGAGCGGAGCCCAGCCCTGTCCTGGCCATGCAGCACAGAAAGGAACAGATCCAAGCAGGCTTCAGGGATGGAATCTGTGGCAGTCGTGAAGGCCCCTCCACTCACAGGAGCTACAGGTCAATGAGAGAGACTTCTGGACTGGCTGAGAGGGGAGCGGGGTGTCTCCATAACTCAGGCCCCCTAGGGAGGCAGCAGCAGAGGCAGCAGGCCACTAGAGGCTCCCAAAGCAGGCAGGAGCTCAGCAGGAGCTCCATTACAGAAGGTCTCTGCATAAAGCCCCTGAGGAAACCGAGCCTGAGGGGCAGCCCTGCCCCCACCTGAGCACCAGAACTTAAGCTCCCATTGAATAGCAGTCAGCCCTGAGGCTGGGGAGCAGAATTTGAATCTCAGACCCCAAGCACTAGCTGGATGGATCTGGGCTGGGGTGGAAAGGAATCTCAGAAGTCAAGTAACTGGCTTGGAAAATGCCCAGAAAAGGGAAAAAAAAAAATAAGACCATAGAAGGTTACTTTCTTGGTGAACAGATGTTTCCTCCCTTCCTTTGTGATGAGGAAGAACAATGTTTAGCATCAGGGAAAGACATAGGAGTCAAGGCCTCTGTATCCCAAACATCTGAAATAGGTATCCCATGGGCTCAGGCCATGAAAGAGCTCAAAAATGATTTTGAAAATCAAGTTAGACAGGTGGAGGAAAAACTGGGAAGAGAAATGAGAGAGATGCAAGAAAAG
>CM053773.1:156586971-156638758 GCA_028658325.1 Potorous gilbertii | reverse complement strand
AGGTGGTGCAGTGAATAGAGCACCAGTGCAGGAGTCAGGAGGACCTGAGTTTAAATCTCACCTCAGACACTTGACACTCACTAGTTGTATGACCTTGGGCAAGTCACTTAACCACAATTGCCTCATCCTGGGTCATCTCCAGTCATCCTGATGAATGGTCACTGGATTCAGATGGTTCTGGAAGAGAAGTGAGGCTGGAGACCTGCACAGCCCTCCCTCACTCAAAACAAAGTCAAGTGCAAATCATGTCATTATTTCTCTGATGGCATGGTCTTCTTCGGCAATGCAGGATGAACACACACACACACATACACACACACACATGCTTTGTATGACGTTCTCCTGGTTTTGCTCATTTCACTTAGTATAAGTTCATGTAAGTCTTTCCAGGTTTTTACAAAATCCATCTACTCATCATTTTTTATGGAACAACAGTATTCCGTTATATTCATAGACCACAACTTGTTCAGCCATTCCCCAGTTGATGGGCATCCCCTCAATTTCCAATTCTTTGCCACCACATGAAGAGCTGCTGTAAATATTTGTGTACATGAATCCTTTTCCCTTCTTTGTAACCTCTTTGGGATTGCCAGATCAAAGGGTATGTATGCACAGTTTTATAGCCCTTTGGACATAGTTGTAAATAGCTCTCCAGAATGGCTGAATCAGTTCACGACTTCAGCAGCATTGCATTTGTGTTCCAAATTTCCCACATATTCTCCAAAATTTATCATTCTTTTTGTTTTGTCATGTTAGGCAATCTGATATTTGTGAAGTGGTACCTCAGTTGTAATTTGCATCTCCCTAATCAATAGTGATTTAAAACTTAACGTTCATCCTTCTGAATCTCTCTGCAGTCTTCAACTTCATTGCTACTGCCATTGATGCTATTTTTTCTCTAGTGTTTATGACACTGCTTTCTTTTGGTTCTCCTCCTATGTAACTACTCTTCAATCTCCTTTGATGTACGTTTATCCAGATCATGGGTGTAGTCAAATTTCCTGTGCCCTCTTCTCTTCTCTATACTATTTTACTTGATCTCACCTGCTTCCATGAATTCAGTTATTATGTCTGTGCTGATAAATCTCAGATCTAATAATCTAGTCACCCATGTTTATAGCCTAGAATGACACCATTTTCAACTCTTCATTCTGACTCATCCCCCATATCTAATCTGTTGTCATGACTTGTCAATTTTCTCTTTCATAGCATCTCTTTTATTCACTCCTTCTCTCCTATGACATTGCAACCACCCTGATTCAGGCCTTCAACACCTCATGCTCATACTATGACATTAATTGATTGGTTTCACTTCCTTAAGTCTTTTTCATCTCCACTCCATTCTTCACTTAGCTGTCAAAGTAATCTTCCTAAAATACAAGCCTGACTACAACATCATACTTTCTCCCTACTCGGTAAGCTCCAGTGGTTTCCTATCACTTCCCAAATTCGAATACAACATCCTGTGTTTGTCATTCAAATCCCTTTATAGCCTGTTCTCTCTTCACCTTTCTCATCTTCTTGTGCTTTGTATCCCCCAACCCTTGACAAACCCTGTTATCTAGTGGTATTATCCTCCACAGTATTCCTCAAATGATTCCCCAAATCCTGGCATTTTTACTCACATTCCCTGTGCCTGGAATTCTTTCTCCTCATTTCTGCCTCTGATTCCAATCAAGTTCCAGCTAAAAATTTTGCCTCCTACAGAAAATCTTTCCTGAGCCTCCTTAACTCTAGTACCTTCTCCTATTCATTATTTTCAATTTATTGTTTATGTAGTTTATGGTATTTATTGTGTATATTGTATACTATGTTTGTACACAGTTCTTAGTATGTTTTCTCCCTCTTATACAGGAAGTCTTTTTTAGGCAAAAATTGTCTTTTGCCTTTCTTTGTATCCCTAGCACAGTGTAGCACAGTGCTTGACACATTGTGGGTGCTTAATAAATGTTTATTGACTCACTGACTTTCCAATAAACCTGATCTTCTCCAAGTTTCTTTTCTTAACCATTTCCTGTATTTCATTTTCAAAATCTGTTGTCTTCAGTCCTCTCATCTTCCTAGTCTCTTTTTCTTTCTGGATGTATTTTAATTTATCTTTGTCATTCTGAAAATATAGCCTTCTGAACTGAATACAGCATTTTGGAGTTGGAAAACATCCAATAATGGCAGTCTAGGAATAGTCATAACTATATTCTAGGGGTTCTAGGTGGCTCAGTGGACCTAGGACCAGGAAGATTTAGGTTCAAATAAAATTTCAGCTGCTTACTATCTGTGTGGCTCTAGGCAAATCACTCAACCTGCATCAGTTACCTCATCTCTACAATGTTGTATATTAATAGCACCTACTTAGTGAAGTGAGCAGGACTAGGAGAACGTTGTACATAGTAGCAGTAACATTAGGTGATGAATTACTATGATAGACAGTTCTCAGCAATACAATGATCCAAAACACTCAGGATGGAAAATATGCTATCCATATCCTGAGAAAGAATTGTGGAGTCTGAATTCAGCAAAGCACACTAATTTTAATTTTTTTTTGTTTTTTCTCTTTTGCTCTGATTCTTCTTTCACAACGACTAATATAGATATATTTTTAATATGTTTGTACATGTATAACCTATATCAAATTGTTTGCTGTTTTAGGGAGGATGGAGGGAAGGGTAGGAGAAAACTTTGGAACTCAAAATCTTATACAAATAAACATTAATTTACATGTAATTAGAAAAACAATAAAATATTATTACGGGGAAAAAAGTAATAGCACCTAGTTGCCAGTGTTGTTATGAGGATGAAATGACATGAAATTTGTAAAGCATTTGTAATCATTTAAAATGCTATATAAATATTGGTACATCATTTGTCGCTCTTGACTCATTTTTGAGTTTGTGGTCATTTGATCACCCCAATCCTCCTCATCTTTTTCATAAGAACTATCATGACTAAAGCCCTCTAGAATTCTGTATTTTTCAAGATGAGGCCCTCAGACAGTGTTTCAATATGGTCGTTTGTTAGAGATGTTATAGAAGGTATTTCTGTTTCGGTACAAATTTGACTAGATGTCATTTGAGAAATCTACCAACTCTGAGATTCTATGGTTTTGTGCTTTCCACACCAGAAATAGGAGGTAGGTTTTTTTTTATTTTTCCAGAAATCTTGTGCTCTATTTACACAACTTGTTCATTGCATAACCTGTATCCAACTGGTCTAGGACAATTCTAACATCTGGGCATTCATTCTTGCAGCTGGTCTCTTGAATAGCAGCTAGAAAGTTGGCAGGCCTAAGATGAACAGAAGGGTTCCCTTCCAGCCACTATGATAGTGTCAACACTAATAATTTGCAGTGGCAGAAATGGATTTCTTTTGGCACAGAACCCTGGAGGCCTGAGGCTCATTTTGAAGGAGAGCCAAGGTTACAACAGTACAGTTCAGACAATACCCTTCTCATGGTGTTTCATTATCACAGCATGTCTGGTCTTTGCCTGTGTGCTGTCTTTCCTGTTTGGGCTTCAAGAGGAGGAAGCACTATTTTAATAGCCCTACTCTCTTACAATTCCCTTAGGAACTTCTAAGTTAGCGAACTAAAATGAGGATTCAGGCTGGATTACCCAACTCTCTGCAGAGAATAAAGGTACAATATTTAGAATTGGAAAGGATATTACAGATAAGTTCTACTCCCTCACAGAGGAAGAACTTGGAACCTGGAAGGATGAATGGACTTGCCCAATGTAATGCACAAGGTAAGCAGCAGAGCCAGGGTCTCAAACTGGGTCACCTGACTCTGTCAATTGACAGTATATTAACCAGCAAGTTTATTAAGTGCTTATATATGAGTGCATTTCTCTCTTTCTCTCTCTGCCTATCCATTCTCCTTACTTCCTTATTTCCCTCTACCTTCTGACTTCCTTTTTCTCAGCTAAAATCTCATTTTTTATAAGAAGCCTTTCCTAGTTCTCTTTAATTTTACAGCTTCCCCTCTGAATTTCATACTATTTATGTTGTATATATCTTCTACATATAGTTACATATTATCACTATGATCTCTTTTCATATATGAACTCCTTGAGGGAAATTGGGTGGATACAGCCATCTATCTGTTATCTATCTATCTATCTTACATAGTTTGTGTGGTGTGCATTTGTGTATAAGACAGAGAGAGGGAGACAGACAGAGACAAAGAGTCAGAGAAAGGAGTTTTGTCAAGAAGAAAGGTACAGTGGTATTTTATGAAGCCTAATGGGAAATTCTTTAGGGAAAGGGCATTAGGTTAGACAATAGGTCATCATTCTTGGTTGGTTAATCATCTAGTAAATAAAAATTAAAATAAAAAGATAAAAACGCATTTAGTAAATGTTTGCTATGTCTGGCAGAAAATGTGTCAAGCAATGGGGATACAAAGAAAGGCAAAATTTATCTCTTCTCTTAAGAAGCTCATGTGTTAATAGAAGAGACAATATTCAAAATAACTGTCCATCTCTAAAAGATATATACAGTGTGAAGAATAGGTAAACTTAGAGGGAAGACTTTAGCATTAAAGGAGATTGGGAAAGGCTTCTAATAAAAGGTGAAATTTTATCTGAGATTTGGAGGAATTTAGGAGATAGAAGTGAGATCGGAGATAATTCCAAGAACAGAGAAACAGCCATTGAAAATGCACCAGATTAGGGGATTGAATGTTTCGTATGAGTAATAAGGAAGCCATTGTCACTGCATATGGAAGTAAGTATAAGAGGACTGGAGATGTAGGAACCGACCAGCTTATAAAGGATTTTAAAAGCCAATTCAGAGATTTGAAATTTGATTCCTTTAAGCTTTTGAAACATTTCCCCTAGAAATCCAGATGAGACTCCATAAAACATTTCCACTATGATAAGACAGGGAGAGACTCAACGCTGGAGAACTTTTTAGAGCTCTCTAAGAGTCAAATAGATGATACAGCAGATGGAACTCCAGTCAAGAGAACCTGAGTTCAAATGTGGCCTCAGAAACTTACTAGCTGCGTACCCTGAACAAGTCACTTAACCCTGTTTGTCTCAGTTTCCTTATTGGTAAAAGGAGCTGCAGAAAGGAATCCCAAACCACCCCAGAATTTTGCTACAAAAACCCTCAAAGGGGTCCTGGAGAGTCAGACAGGACTGAAATGACTCAGCAACAACAGAAGGTACCAGGAATAACCAAGTCAGCACAGTAGTACTTAAATCCCTCTGTGGTTATGCAGGACTTGGGAGCTTTACTAACTTTAAAAGGCTTTAAGACAAACAGAATCTAAGGCAGCCATTCCTTTTCAATGCCCACTGTGTGACAGTAATGGATTTCCAGGGGTAATTGGGTTTAGTTTTTCCTCCAACAGTCTTGTTCTATCCTAGCCATGTCCCCATTCTCCGGCCAGTCATCTTCCTTTTCTATTTATAGGATTATACACTTCCATCATTCATGAATCTAGGCTAATTGCAACCTTCTTATCTGTTATATTTGAGGTAGGAAATCCACCTCCCTTGATTGAACTAGACTAGGGGTGGGGAACTTGTGGTCTTGAGGCCACATATGGCCTTCTAGGTCCTCAACTATGGCCCTTTGACTGAATCCAGACTTCACAGAACAAATCCTTTATTAAAAGGATTTGTTCTGTAAAACTTGGACTCAGTTAAAAGGCCACACCCAAGGACCTAGAAGATCATATGAGGCCTTGAAAGCTCAAGTTCCCTACCCTTGAACTAGGCCCTGTCAGTTCCAAATGAGGATCACATACTTTGGGACAATGAAAAGTGAGTTAAAGTCTTGTCCTCTTCAAAATCATTGGAGAAAATGAACATGAATCAATGGTTGTCAAAGTTTACAAGATAACACTATGTGATAATTCCTTCCAACTCTCCTCACCCTACCTTTTGAACTTAAGGTCAAGAGCACCACCATTCTTTATGTGATTCAGGCTTGGAAGTTCAGTACTATACTCAGTTCTTTCCTTTCCCTTACCCCACCTATTCAGTCGGTTGCCTAATTCTGTCATTTCTACCTCCACACCATCTCTAACATGCTTTCCTCTCTCTACTCCCATAATCACCTCTATTTCAGTGCCTCATCACCTGTCACCTGGATTATTGCTAGTTGCAATTGCATTTAGTCTCCCTGATTCTTCTCACTCTGTTCCAAACTGTCCTCCACTCAGTCAACTGGTTTTCCCTAAGTGCACACGCCTCACCAATAATCCAACCCTCTCTTTTCCCTCTGTAATCAACTAAGAAAACTTGAACTGTACAATCAGTATCTACAGAGGCCCTGCCCCATACCATCTGGAGTTATACTCTCAGTTCTGGGTACATTCTTTTTAGAGGGACATTATTTGTCCAAGAGTACTGAAGATGGCAAAAAAGGCATTCAAGAGGGTTCAAGATCATGTCATATGAAGAATGGTTGAGGCAGCTTGAGATATTTAATCTGCAGAAGAGCACTTAGAGGACATGATAGCTGTCTTTGAGTATTTTTAAATGGATTAAACATATTCTGTTTGTTGCAACGAGGCCAATTTATTCTTGGTTTAAGGAAAATCTTCCTAGAAATCAGTGTTCTAAAATGGAATCTGCTCCCACGACATTGACTTTTAAACAAAAGCTGACTATCTGTTGGGTTTGTGGGACAGGGAATCCTTAATGAGGTACCTAAGAAATTCTCTTACCTTCCTATTCTGAGACTATGGTCCTAGGACTTCCAGTCAGTGCTTTAAAGGGACACCATGTAATAAGGAAAATGCACAAGCTGTCTAGAGAATGGAGTAGCATTTTAGGACCCAGCCTGAGGCAGGGTATCTCATTTAACCTTCTGTTTCTTATTTGATTTGATACCAATACTCAATTATTGAATCAAAGGAAACTCTTTCCCATGCACATTCCAGGGGAAAAGTCTACAGAGATGGAAATCAAAGATAGGGCAATACTGAAGCCACACACACATGGCAATAACTGAGATGAGTAGAAGTTTAAATTTTTTCATGATGTCTTTCATTGGATCATAGACTGAGAGCAGAAAGGGACCACCAGGGTCATCTCATTTTACAAATAAGGAAATGGAGGCCAAGGGAGGTTAAGTGACTTTTCTAGGGTTACAGGGTTGGGAAGTAGAAAGATGGTATAAGAAACTAGGTTCTATGACTCCACATATAGCAGTCATTCCATTGAACCTTGAGATAGGCTTGAAGGCTTTACAACAATAGCTATACTACTAACAATATTAATTAGACTAAAATCCTGTACTTGCTTCTCTTTGTAGAAATAAATGCCCTTTCCACACTCTGCATCCAGACAAACTGGCCTTCTCTCTGCTCCTCAAACAGGATACTCCATCTCCCCTCCCCATGTATATTTGCACTGACCACACATACCTGGAATGCTCCCCCTCCCCACTTCCATCTCATCAAATCCTATTATTCCTTAAATCACTACCTTCTGCAAGAGATCCTTTGTCGATTTCCTCAGCAGTTAGCACCCGTCCTCAAACTAGCTCAAGCTTTACTTTGTATTTATTGTCATCAAAACAATCTGTATAGACTTACTTATGTATATGTTGTCTTTCTTAGAATTTAATCTCTTTGTGAACAGATATTATTTAATTCCTTATATTTTTGTCTCCAGTACTTATCATAGTACTTGATCCACAGTAGGTACTTACATAAAAATTCTTTGTTGATGGATTATGTTCATGCTGCATTATGATTTCAAATCTGTTCTATATAAATTATTTTATCTGGTAGTTAGATGGTCTCAATGGATAGACCCCTGACCCCAGAGTTAGAAAGATCTGATTTCAAATCCAGTTCCAGACACCTAGTTATGTGTTGCTGCACAAGTCACTTAACCTGCCTGCTTCAGTTTCTTCCATTTATAAACAGGAATAATACTATCTCATAGGGTTGTTGTCAGGTTCAGGTGAGATGATATTTGTAAAATGCTTTGAAAATCTTAAAGTGCTATATAAACACTAGTTTGTTGCTGTTATCACTGTCCTTATTAGATCTAACTGTAAGCCATAAGTTTTGTAATTATAAAGCACACTATAATTGGTAGCTGTTACCAACTGGTGAACCTTAGAGTAAATGTGAAATAGAGAGGATCATCATTAATCTTTGATCAAATCACTATAAATTTAGGATTGAGTTAGGGTGGAGCTGGGAGAGGAATCAAAGCTATGCACACACCTGTGTGTGATTAAAGCCCCCTAAAGACAGAAAGAAGTCCAGGAAGATGATAGTATTGGTCAATATACTCAAAGAAAAGAGGGGTTAGGATGGAAGAGAGCCTATTATTGAATTTGGGCAGGGGAAAAAAATGAACTGGGAATCTCTTCGATGCTTTTATTTTTTATATAAAGTATTCAAGACTTAGGAAGTTTCCATGATTTATACCAAATCACATAGATAATATGTAACAGAGGTGTGATTCCAATCCAGGACTCCAGATCCCATATCCTTTCCACAGCTTGGGGCTCAAAGGAACTAAGTAATTTGCCTAAGCTAGTGAGTGGCACATTGTGAGAATCCAGGACCCTGAATTCTTAGTCCCTGCTCTTTCTCTCCTTATTTAAGGTCCTTTATTTTATGTCTTTTTTTTTTAACTTGATTCCATCTGCCATAATTCTAAGTCAGAAGAGTTTATCTAAATTCTAAAGAACCTGTACCACAGTTTAGTTTAATTTTACTCATGCCACATGTGAACTGCAATTCCTCAAATTCTCAATTTTTAAGCTCCAACGCTACATTTGGCAATTAGTGGGACCCAGTGAAGTATGGCCTCATGGAAGCAAAGAGTTATGTTTAAAGTGCTTTTAGAATACACGGTATTTCCTGTCCCTGGTAAATAATGTGATCTAATGGTACCATTATTCAAACATGGGGTGAGGTGGGTGGGAGGGGGGTGGTGATAGAGGAACAAGACTTTGATTGAAACTATTATGGGCAAAAGTAGTCAAATTTTCACATTTAAACTTGCTTGACCTCTTCTTTTGGAGAAAGTATTCCCTTGTCTCTTTTTCATTTCTTTGTTCTATATTATTTTATTTTCTGCTTAGTCTTTTTTCAGGTCGGGAATGCATTAGGAAATTGGGGCTGTCTCCCCGCTAAGGAGATGGTGTATTATAGCATCATCAGAAATAGAGATGTGAAAGTCCTGTTAGGTCACTGCCTTCCATCCTGTGGGGGCTTGTGCTGGATTACATATCGTAATGCGTTCCTCCTGCTGCTGAGTCTGGTTTCTACCGTGGGTGTAACAGGAGACCTTTGCCCCTAAATGGATTGCAAGCGGCTGCCTGTGGTCCATGAAGGCAATCCGAGGTCTGAGAAAGGGTTCTCTTGGAATGAGAGTAACCCAAAACCCATCAGAAAACTTTATTAGATCCAGGAAGAGAGAGTGAACTACTTGGTCATGACTCCAAAGTAGAAAGTTAAAGGAAACCCACCCGCTTTGGGGTTTGATCCTCAGATGCTGCCAAAACCAAAACTAGAGCCAGGGCCTCACATCATTTTTTCTTGGAATAAGGCAGAGAGTGTTGGGGCTGCTGAATTGTGATGATTTTGCTACAGCTTGAGAAAAGTTTTCCTTTCTCCTTCCTCTCTTTTCCCCTTCTTCAGTTGTCTCTTCTTTTTCCTCCTTCTTCGCTGGTATATGGGAAAAGGAAGATTTAGGCCTTCTATATAAATCTATAAGATTATCAAGTTATATTCAAATAAAGGATTCAAGGATAGAAGAAAATTAGGAAAATAATTATATAATTAATCAAGGAAAAAAAAAAAGCCCTGCAAGTTATGCAGAAAAAGGTCATTGTCAAAACACAATAGTCATTTACATTAAAGTCCCCTGAAAATATAAGCATGATCTCTCTTAAATATTAGCCAGGTGGCTCAGTGGACAGAATGCTATCTTGGAGTTTGGAAGACCTGAGTTCAAATCTTGACATTTAGCTGTGTGACTCTGGACAAGTTACCTAACCTTTTTCTTTCTTTGTTTCCTCAACCCTAAGATGGCTGTCATAATAGTACCTTTCTTGAAAATGAGAATCCAAAGAGTAACATATATAATCTGCTTTGCAGACCTTTATTTGATAAGTAAATATGAACTGCTATTATAATACTGACCAAAAGCTATGCTTTGCAACAGAGAAACAAGAGAAGCTTTCCCAGTCAAAATGGGATAAACCCAGTTGCCCCATCTACTTATTTTCTTTTTGGGGGCCAGATTTGTGATTTCATCATTACTGGAATTTGCTGATGAATTTCCTCCACCAGTGTAGATTGGCACTTCCTCTTCAATTTCTAGTCTTAGATATTAGTGTCTTAAGTGATTTCTCTGCAGTAGCCTACGGTATAGGTCAGAAATAAGACTTGAAATCTACTTTCTTTGATTCCAGGGCCAACTCTCTGACTATCTAGGATACCACAGAACTTTTTATTTGAGATGCACTCATATTATACCTAGAAACGTTAGGTATAATAATAAAACAATATCAATAGTATGTATTGGAAAGTAGGAGACAAGATTATAACTATTTGCAGATGTTATAAAAGTGTCCTAAGAATATGCAAGGAAATCATCACAAATATCCTAATTAAAATAATTATTAGTTTCACTGAGATATAAGGATAGAAATTAATGCACAAAAATCATTAGCATTTCTATATAGTACTAACAAAACCAAGGATGACTGATTACAATAGAAATTTCCTTCAAAATCACTATAAAATTCACAGATATCTTAGATTTTTATCTACCAAAGCTCACATAAGATTTATATACAGTTAATCATCAACATTCATGCTTTTAGCTTTTATGACTTCAAACTTTTGAGCAATTTTATTAGTAAAATAATCTCATTTTCAGTTTTACCTAGGCTATCCCACACATTCATGACTATGTGCAAGAGAGGAAAAAAAAGAAAGGAATGATTTTCTCAAGCTTGTGAAGCAACTGGTATTCTACTGGGCACTTCACTGGTCTTATTCACTTTACTATTGTAGAATGAGGGCATTCATTGCACAGTAATGTGACTTAGTGAGAAAATAAAAATGTTAGATGAATTTTGTGTCAAAATATCTGAAACCACTTTCAGATGAAAGTTTGATGTTAACAAATTGATTTTTCTTATATCCACAAAAAGTGTGGAGCTAAGTGGTGCAGTAGATAGATTGCTGGTCCTGGAGTCAGGAAGACTCATTTTCCTGAGTTCAAATCTGGCCACAGATACTTGCTAGCTGTATGACCTTGGGCAAGTCACTTAACCCTATTTGTCTCAGTTTCCTCATCTGTAAATGAGCTAGATAAGGAAATGGCAAACCATTCTAGTATCTTTACCAAGAAAACTTGAAATGAGTCACTAAGAGTTGGATATAACTGAAACAACTGACCTGTATTCACAAAAAGGAGTAAAATATTTATGGTATTATAGATTTCATGTGTTATGAAAAGTGAATTTTTTCCAAAGTAAATTTTTTAAGATGGTAACACAAAAGGTCGTGGAATTCCAGGGAATTACTATCAAGAAAAATGTTTTGCATGTTACCAATTTTATTTTGTGTGCTGGTATTTTATGGATAGTTTTATCGTGACTGTGTTTGGAAAAGTGAATATTATCAGAATTAATGTTTTGCTGTAAATGATTATATGCAGAAAAGTGTATTTTCAGCAATCTCTAGGAAAAGATGAGAGTTTTGGGTAGTTGTGGAACATATTTCCCCTATTTCCCATAGGCTTAATGTATCTACATTGATTTTTTTTGGCTTTTATGTCATTTTCTAATATTACCCTTATGAAAATTAAGGATTGACTGTAAGTATGATTACATAACATTCTCTGAAGAAAAAGGAACAAGTGATTAGAGATATTCTCTGCTCATAGTTAGACCATGCTAATAAAGTAAAAATGACAATAGGATAAATTTTACATGTTTGGTATAGTACCACTCAATTGCTAATGTGTAATTTTATATAATTACATGAAATTGTAACAAATTTACTTGAATGAACAAACTATCTTTATTTGTTAGAGAAATAATGAGAAAGACATGAATGAAAAGGACATGAAATTACCAGACCTCAATCACTATTATAAAGAAGTAGTTACCAAAACAAATTTCTTGCAGAAGGATTTCTTTGGACAAAAAACAATGATAAAACTGGAAGTTCATTTAATAGGAATTATCCATGACCAACAATTTACACTATATACTATCATAGAAGTTTAGACGAAATATAAGGTAGAGGAGACCTGAAAGACAAAATAAATAATTTTGACTGCATAAAGTTAAAGAGTTTTTAAAAAATAAACTTGATGATAGATTAATAGAGATATGATAGAGTGGGAAAAATGTGTATCAAATATCATGGATGGACCCATAATATCTAATATGTATGTCTTGCATACAAATATTGATCCAAATCTCTATTTCTCTATCTACTGGAAATTTCCACATATATTACTTACATCAATTGCCACTCCTTATTTGATCCACATTGGGCACAATTTTCAAAAGAATTGAATATAATAAATGACTATGCTGAAACATGTGGAGTCACAAATAGAATGAAATACAAATTCAAACACCTCTTAGGTTTACTTTTGCACCCTACAAATTCTCAAAGATAAAATAGGAGAATAGTCAATCTTGGGTGGGGTTATAGGAAAACAGATACACTTTAGATAAAACTGTGGATCTTATTAACCATTATTTTTTTGGAAATCATTTTGGAATTAAGCAAGAAAAATGACTGATCTGTTGCTCCTTTTTACCTAAAGATAGAATTACTGGGCTTAGAACCCAATAAAGGAGAAACTAGAAATAAAAGTACAATACCCATCAAAACATTAAGACTCTTCCTGGTAACCAAGAATTGGAAGGAAAGGCTGTGCTCATCCACCAGTATACAACTGGAAAAAGCAAAAATAAACAAAGACAAAGCA
This sequence comes from Potorous gilbertii, assembly GCA_028658325.1. Classification (NCBI taxonomy): domain Eukaryota; kingdom Metazoa; phylum Chordata; class Mammalia; order Diprotodontia; family Potoroidae; genus Potorous; species Potorous gilbertii. The sequence goes on along the minus strand of CM053773.1, from coordinate 156,625,820 downwards.
AAAATTATGTAACATGCATGCCCTGAATACTATTGTGAAATAAGAATGAGAAATATAAGGAATTCACAGAACCATGTAAAGATTTGAATGAATCTGTATGAGTTTATTTCACGGAGGGAAACAAACAGAAGAAACAGAAAGAAAATATGAACAATGAATATAACAATGAAAATCAAAATATCAGTATAAGGATATTGGTTTTGGAGTGCTGGGGGAACCAAAAAGTTCCCAGTGAGAAGACAAGGAAACAGCTCTGTACTTGTGTCCGAGGCAGAATTGGGGTAGTGGCTACTGGGTTAGAGTGCTGAATACATTGTCAGATTCAGTTACTGTAGCTAATGTTTTTGAGTACTTTTGTTTTACTATTAAAAGTCAGACTTCAATTTGGAAGAGGAATACATTTGTGCTTTTCCCTTTCAGAAATGATTTTCATGAAAAGATGAAGTACATCGACAAAATATTTACCTTTCATATTTAAAGACCAAGGGCCCTTTTCTCATAGTTACCTAGGTAGTAGCACAAATCTATTAGAATCTGGTAAACCCCACTCTTAGCTAAATGCCTTTCTTAGGCTCCATTCATTTATATTAGAATGGTATGTTTTTAAAGCCCTTGCACAGCCTCTTCACGATATTCCTAAGCAATGACCTAGTATGTAGCAGTGGTACTGGACTTGAAATGGAGATTGAAGACTTAGTTTTGGCTTTGACTGACTTTTCTTATCTTTGCTATACTTAATTTTCCTAAAAAGTAAGGAACTTGGATTTACCTTCAAATTCTCTTTCAATTCTAATTCATTTATAATGGTTATGAAGAGCAAATATTGGCTCCATTTTGTAGATGAGAAAAGTGAGAGACAGAAATGTGATGTGACGATCAAGGTCAAATAAAGATACATAAAAGAACTAGAACCAGAATCTGAGTGCTCTGGTACCATTTCATCACTATACCATTCTGCTTTCCATACCAATTCAGTCAATTACTAAACGATTGTTAAGAACCTACTATGTGCCAGGATCTGTGGTACACACTGAGGATACAAAGAGAACTTTCAAGGAGCTTAGCGTTAGTTGTACCATCATTTTTACCCCATGTTATCACCACCACCATCATTATCTTTACCACCAACAAAATAATGTTTATTCTTGTATTCAGTCTCATCCATTAAAACATTTTAATGACAATAGTAAATGCATCCTTTGGGAAAAGAGGGGGGAAAGATAATTTTGCAACAGTGTTTTCTTTGTGTGCTTCATTCTGAAATTTATTACTGTTTAATAGTGCCTTCTACATGGAAATAATAGCCCCACCTTTTTTCTATTAATTAAAAATTCCTAAAGGTAGCTGACTTTAATTATCCTAGAGTTAGATAAAATTGTACCCCAAGTAGAAACTAACCCTTTATTTTATTTCACTCTGGCATAGTTAAGGTACAGTATTAAAAGCTTGTTCAGATATACTCCGGTAGGCCACGGAATAATCAGCTTATTTTCATGATTTAGAATGACCACATAACTCATGGGTGGTGAAGCAGAGATACAGAGAGCTAATTATATCAGGTTGTTTTTCTACTGAATGAAAATAAATGGGCTATTCGATTCTCTTCATGCTGAGTGTAATATTTATACCCCCATTCTGCATTTTTTTATACTTTGATGGAGAAGCTGCATAACTTTCCAATTAGCAGCAGTGAATAGTATCTTAGCTATTGCATTAATTGTTCTTTGGAATCTCTCCAGTCCCATTGTATGTTTTTTTTTACCACCAGGACACATTGTTTTAGACTCAGTTAATCAATATAATAAGGAATTGAGATATCACCATGCTCTGTCTCTTTAAAAGGTGGGGAAACTGAGGCTTTGACTAAAAAAATGGAGAATTAAAGACAACTCCTAATTATTGTAGAGTTCAACCTGAATAATAGACTCTTTTTACTCTTTTCAGATAGACAACATTTACATAGTGCTTTTTAAAGCGCTGTATATATGTTACTTCTTTGATATACATGTTACTACCTGTTTATCTTACTTCATTTCTATGTATGCTACTACTTTGCATAAGGGATATATGGGTGTTCAAGGAGGACTAGCACCTCTGTTGTGAGGGCTTTCTAAATCCTTTACAGGGCTGATCATCTACCTTTGGTGTCCACCTAGCTCTCATTTGTATCTCCAACAAGCTGTAGCATTCACAACCTGGTAACCTGTCTCAGAAGATGGGCTAAATGAAGTTGAGGGTAACCAACAGGCCATAAACCTGTTGGTGAGTTAGAGAGGTATTTACCTCAAGCATAGGAAGACTTCCTCCTGTGGAATGGGTGGATGAGAACAACTTGTTTGAAGGCAGCTGAAGCAGGCACTATGGAACACTTAGAGCTTGGTCATTGAATATGCCAAGGGTATTTACTGCCTCCTGGGTCATTGCCAGTCATCTTGACTTTTGTCCTGCTGCTAGACTTGGATGACTCATTAGAAATTCAGAAGACAATTTCCTCACATTATCGAAAAGCAAGGCTCTGTTCATTTCTGATAGGAACGGTAGAGAGCTCTGTGACATTGATCAGTATAATTTGAAGGCCTGGCAAAAAAAACCAAGGATCTCAACAAAGGGTGACCAGCACATAGTGCACAGAAGACCTATGCACTTTGGGATACCCAGGAATCATCTACTTAGGATGTTTTGCTCTAGAGTGCTCTCTGTTTCTCTCATTTTGGGTTGTTTCCTCCTATGTAAAATGACATGGCATCCTTCCAGTTCTAAACCCAAATATCATACCCTTCAGGCATGATCTCATGGATTTAAGGGCTTTTACTTACAAAATCCACATAAGATAATCTAGGACCATCCTTAAAACCTTGGGGAATAGCTCACAAAAATCAGTGTAAAAGAGAGACTGAGCCTTCAAATAATATTGATCAATGCATATCATATTTCTATAAGAAATGCATAGAGGTTGATCCAGACACAGATTCCCAATTCATAAAATAAGGCTAGAAAATTCACTAAATGAATAAACAAAAGAAAATACAAATGGTAAAGAATATTATGGAAACAGAAATACTCATCAGAAAACCAGATCCCTTATCTAAAAAGCAAAATCTGAAAGATAATCATATATTTGCTAGTTTCTTAATAGACAACAAGCCACTCTTTTTGAATGAACAGATAAAGTATTTATTAAGCACTTACTATGTGTGAAACATTGTACTAAGTGCTGGAGATACAAATAGAAAATAAGAGTTTGATCTCAAGGTCACACTAATGAGAGAGACAACACATAGGGAAAGTTTCAGCTGTAGGTCAGATAGAAACGATCTCATGCTCCTCAGGGCACAGCAGCAAAGAGTTCTTAATACTTTGTCATTTAATGTTGTTTCCACTGACAAAATCATGTGAGTTTCTGATGTTGAGCCATTTCACTATGCCAAGGACTTTGGTGGCAAGAACTTTTCTTTCTGTGTCTTCAGTAGCTGTGACTATACCATCTCTTTCTTCCCATCGAATGACATGCTGTCTCTTTCTCATTCCACCAACATTTAGGGTCATGATTTCCCTATGTCATAATTCATTCAATTTAGTAAGGTTATGATGAAAATAACGGATAAGGAAGGCTCCACACATTTGCCAAGGCCTTCTATAACACCCTGGTAATTATAGGATCACAACAATATTAGACTGTTGGAAAAATAGATTCAGACCATCTGAAGCCCTCAAAGTTCATAGGTTAACTATTGTGTAGTTCTTCATTTAGCAGATTTACTTTCTATTACCATCACTGGTGACTTCTTCTTCCACCTTCTGTTTATTTCATAACAATTTTTGTGAGCTACTTTCTAAGATCTTGAGGCTTGTTCCATAGATTCTGTGAGTAAAACCTTCAGTTCCATGGGACTATCCCAGAATGATGTGACATCAGCATTTAAACCTAGAAAGACGCTCTCTAATTTTATATAGGAGGAAACAGATGATTAGAAACAGAGTGTAGAGAAGCATTGAGTTAGAAAGCTGGGGAAACAACTGGAAATACTCTAATCTGGTACTAATGACCAACCAAGTCTTAGTGGCTACATTATCTCTTCGGTTTTCATGTCCCTGATGACTCAACCTGGCCAAGCCCTTGGACAACTTGCTTTGAAATAATTATGTGGCTTATTTCCTAGATCAAATGAGTTGCCCAAGGTCACTCTAGAAAACTTGACTTTTGAAGCTGGGTTCTCTGACTAAATTCAATAAGGTGTGTGTGTGTGTGTGTGTGTGTGTGTAGATGGAAGAATGTTCAGATTAGCATGAGAAACTCTTGAAGAAACTCCTTCTACTGAAGTTGATTGGAAGGTAAGCTTCTTGAGGGCGAGACTCCATGCTTGGCACATTTTTGCTGTTCTTATTAAGTGCTTACTTCATGCTAGCTGATTGAGTAACTTGTCTTTAACTTATAGTTTCCTGGAGTATTGAGAGGTTTAGGACCTTGCTCAATTGCCATAAAGTTATTTTGCATCATTAACTGGATTTCTATCTGGCTCTTTCTGACTCCAAGGCCAGCACTATATCCACAATTTCACACTGCTTCTCACAAAATACATGTCTACATGTGACCCAAGAAATTCTAATGCCCAAATCACTCCTTTATCTGTTGTTCTTTCCTTCTTTTACTTCATGCACTTCCTGAACAGTTTTGCATCATGAGTGCTTATATTCTTGGACCTGGACAGAATAGAGGAAGCCTGTCATTGTTTAGCAAATGATAGCAAACACAATATTCATAGCATCTTAATGATTTCTGCCCCAGCCAAAACAAGATTGAGGAATCACTGTAAATCTTACAACTTCTATTATTAAAAGTTATTGACCAATTCCTTAGTGCCAGGATTCCCATGGAATTCAGAAATGCTACTGGGGGTGCTGACAGCACAGTGTTGGAAATCTGCCCATTGGAAAAATGTCCTGGACCAGTTTCCCTTTGTGAATAAATTAATATCTTTCATACTTTGATTGTGGGAAATTTCTTTTTTTTTTACTATCTGAATTAAGCCTCCTACACATATACTGGGCCCTGCTATGCTAATCTGGGGAAGATATATAAGCAATAGAAGAAACTGTCTTCACCTTCATCATGCTTGCTATCTACTGAAAGTAATAAAATACATGAGTAGACTACGAACTTGGACTGTTGGGCAGAGCATTGGCTTTAAAGTCAAAAGGCTCAGGGTCAAATACTAATTACTTGTGTGACCTGGGATAAATCGCTGATTCTCTCTGGGTCTCATTTCTCCCATCTATAAAATAAGGGTATGGACTTACATTCCTTCTAGTTTTAAGTCCTATGGTGGTAGAGGACATTCTAGATTACATATATAATCAGATAGTAAAGGGTATAGTAGGAGAGAGCTACCACAGTAGATCAGGGATGAAAGGCAATACTGAGTTGATAGGAAGTTTGTGAAAGAGATATAGAATTTGGAAAGACAAACAGACAGACACAGGAGCAGAGAGATTTACCCAGGCAGAGAGAAAACATTCCACTCATGGATAGCTTGAATAAGGAGCTGAGAGAAGAAATCAAGGCCTATAATAACCTGATCTTGCCATCTTTTAAACAAATGAAGAAACTGAGACACAGAGAAGTTTAAAAAGTTCAAAAGCAAGGCATTTTACTAATTCCAAGTAGATGATGGCAAAATAATCCTGGATGCAATTGTTTTGATTCAGAGTTGAAGTGGAATATTCATTTTGGTTCAAAATGAAGATTAGGTTTTAATTTAAATTATATTTAAAAAATTGGAAGTAACTTGTTTATTACACCATATTATTGTTTGACTATATTTACGATTCCTAATGTCACCTTTCCCCACACCTAAATTTTCACTTTTACTTTATTTTTAGAAGAACCACTCTCCTCTTTTCCACCTATTGACATTCTACACTCTGTCAGGTCCCCATTCAAATGTTACCTCCTCTGTGAAGTATTCCCCTGTCCCTCCAAATGAAAACCATTTCTCTTTTTGTTAGATCTCATAACATTTTAAATGAATAAAAAACCATTTATTATGTGTTTATTATGTGCCAAACAATGTGCTAAGCTCTAGGGATAAAAACAGTAAAAATATATATTTTTTCTCTTTATATTGAGATTAGACAGTCCTCATTCTCAAAGAACTCACCCTCTGTAATTAGGGGGGCAACATATAGAAGAGAGTGCAGCTGCATGAAGGATGTAAAGCAAGAGGTATTTAAGTTGCAAAAGTAGATCAGATGACAATGTAGGAATACTGCAGGAAATAGATGCAAGAAAGAGAGTAATGGTTGGGAGTTCTACATCTCATTAGAAGGAATGAACTTACTGATTCTCACCTCATCCAGTTCCTGAGAGCAGTCAAACATCCTGGGAGAAAGAGAGTGGCAAATGATTGGGCAAGGAGGAAAGAATGCCTCCAATGTTGCTAGCAAGTCTTCTTTCTCCCTTACCAGTCCTTGGTAGGTTCTCTGAGGGTCAAGCCTGGGAGAGTGTTTGGAGGGGAAGACAAGGTGAAATGAGCATTCTCCCATCTCACAACCCATCTCACGCAAAACAAAGTCAAGTGCAAGTCATGTCATCATTTCTTTGATGACATGGCCTTCTTAAGCAATAAAAGATGAACACAACCACAAACAATTCTTCTTGTACACTTTTTAATATTCAAACAGAATTGGCACATAGTAGGCACTTAATAAATGCTTATCAACTATATGTTGGCTGAATTTGGGACTCATATGGCTGATATTTGAATCCTGATTTAACCAATTATAATAAGGGTGAAATTGAGCAAGTCATTTCCCCTCATCTGTATTATAAAGACATTGAACTAGATGTGTCAAACTAAGATTCAAGTGGGCCACAGACTCTAGTCTTCAGAACTTCTAAGGCCTGCTCAAACCAGATTAAAATACAATTGAGAAATGTTTAACAAAATAAAATTTACATACATATACACACACACATATACACATATATATGTGTGCATTTATATATTAATTTATATACATATCAGTTTGTGGTTTCTAAGTCAATATGCAGGCAGCAGGTGGTATAGTAGGTAGAATAGGTTACCCACCTGGGATAGAGTGTCAGGTCTAGAGTGAGGAACTCATCTTCCTGAATTCAAATCTAACCTCAGACACTTACTAGCTGCGTGACTCTGGGCAAATCCGTTCGTATATTTGCCTCAGTTTCCTCATCTGTAAAATGAGGTAGAGAAAGAAATGGCAAATCACTCCAGTATCTTTGCCAGGAAAACCCCTAAATGGTTACAAAGAGTAAGATACAATTGAAAACCACTGAATAACAGTAAAAAAAAAACCAAAATGTAACCAGAGATCCATTTGTATTTGGGTTTGATTCCACTTGACCAGATGACTCTTAAAAATTATATCTATAATATATATGAGTAAAAAGACACATATATGTGAATATATGTTTATATACATATATATACACATCCACATAAATGTGTGTGTGCATATACGTATACACAGATATATATATATATATATATATATATATATATATATAAAACTATAGTTTCAAACCCATGGTCTTCTGATCAAATAAACTGTAAACTCTTTGATTGTGGTTTTTTTTAATGTATCCCAGTGCCTGGCAGAATGCCTTGTATATAACAGGAGCTTAATAAATGTTCTTGTGTAGCACTTGATCTTTCAATTTAAAAGACCAACAGTTTACGTTAAAATAGCTCTAAACAGAAACTTGGCAAATCCAAAGTCCGTAGTCCTACGGATATAGAACACAGTTGTCACAATGAGGCTCCAGAAGAGAGCAGCCACACAAACACACTCCCTTTAGTATTCCTTGCTATTAACCTTTGTGAATAGGGTTAAGTCAGTGCATATGGGGCTCCAGAACTGAAAAAGAAAGAAAAAACCCATCCCTCCTCTTTTTTCCCTCCTGATTGCCTTATCCATTACGCCCACTGCAGGAGAGGGCCCTTGTGGTATAGGGAGCCCCCATCAGCTTGTTCCCGGACATAGTCCCTTTGGACTGGCTTTGGCTGAACTTTGCAAACTCTACCAAAGGGGGAACCCTTTTCCACTATTCCCTTCAAGAGTAGCCCCTTTGATGTCCCAGCTGGCTTGACTAACCTCATTTCCTCCATCCACAATATGTGTCTGATGCAATGTTGGCCACCGCTCCCTCCATTCACTGTGGCCAAGTGCAATGTTTAATGTGTATGTTTGGCTTGGCCTAAATCGAGCCAAATCATCTGTACTTTGTTTCACTTGCAAACCATACTCTTTTTTTCCCCTCTCTTCTCTCAAATAGTTCATTACAGATGTTTTCTATTTATCCCTTTGTGGTCTGCTCCACCCAGTTCCTACATCAGTAAATCATCTTCATGCTGCTTCCAAAATCTAAGGAAAGAAAGTTCTCAATTAGAGAGAGATACTGATTATATTTTTTTCCCCAAGGCTTTCACTTTAGGAGGGTCATTTTCCTATGGGACTGATCCTGCCTCTTAATGGCCCAATAAGAATGTGGGACAAATTAAACAATATCAATTTTATGGGAGTCTTTTTTTAGCTACAACATCAGAATAATGTACTTAATTTATCTTCTTAATGTGTTTATTTCTTGAATATCAAAATCTTACACATCATTGAAGTCCTATATGACATTGTATTTTCTCCCCAAAGTCTTGCTTGATTACTCCATCTGGACTTTCTATGAACTCCTATAGGATCAGCATCTATTTTGGTACCTAATCATAGACGGCTTTGTATTGTTATTAAGCTACAATATTCAGTTGGTAGACCCAATTTAATTGTTTAAATTAGTATTTACACAAATGGCATAGTAAAAACAATGTTAATATATCATTCTTTTTGGAGTACCCTCTCCCAACAATAGATATCGTACCCTTGGAAAAGAGTGAGTGCAAACTTAAAAGTAAAATGCTAGGAAGGCAGATAGGTAGAGAAGACATGAAATTGGAGTAATTCACAATTATGGAAATGCAGGGCCCTGACCTCTCTCCTCTCTCCAGAAATTCAGGGTTTCACTGTTTTTTTTCTTCTCTCTCGAAATGTCCTTACAAAACTCACCACTGTAAATGATATAGGGCTGTTAGTCTGGGCCGCCCTATTTCTGCACTGGGTGGCTTGACTACTTGTATGAATGAACTCCTAACAGCTGGACCTTCACTCTTGCTGGGTTACACCTTTGCTTAACTGGGCAGCATTTAACCAGGGTTACTCTTGGAAGGTAGCTATATTCACTTCTGTTTCAGGCTCAGTGGAAGCTCTCAGCTGGCATAGCATTTGTTCTTTGAGAAAGAGATCTTTAGGGTTGGAAGAAGCCTCTCTGGTTCTGCTCTTTAGGCAGGGCTCTGAGGTCTGTAGGATCTCCTAGTCAATAGGTAACAGGACAGAGAGTGATGGTCTCTTCCTTTTCTTTGACTTTGCTTTCTGGAACATCTGGGGCCCCTCCATAAGAAATCTTGCTCTAATTTATGATAACTTTCTGGCACATTTCCCTAAACTTCATCCCTGGAGACTATGATCTTTTGTACAGTAATCACCCCAAAATGCTTTGGTTCAACGTTCCCCAGTTTTCTTTTCTATTTAAATTTAATCATTTTATTGGGTTATTATTTTAAGCAAATATGGGTAAAAATGCATGTGAATATATATATGTGTGTATGTGTGTGTATATATGTCTATATTGCACATATTTCTAAACAAAAATCATTCTGGCATCTATTTTTTTTTTGATCCAGCTAATTGCCACTTGTCATGTGATAATCAAGGGTCAAACATTATTTTTAGCAAAGTCCACTGAAAAATAACAAGGAAGAAGTTAATTATTTGCTGAAATACATTATAATACAAGTTTAAGGAGGACAGGGATGAGAATGGCACAGGAAGGTTGACGTTTTGGAATTTTCATCATTGAAGAGAAGTCCCAAATTGAGGAGATTAATCAATCAACATCTATTAAGCACCTACTAAGTGTCAGGTATCACATTTAGACAGAAGATCACAGATCCATATGAGCATTTGAGTATAAGAAATTCCTGACACCATTTTTTTTTTTTACTTCTGGGTTTCTGCTGTTGATTTTATGTAAATGAGAAACAAAATCCTGAGATACTCTTATGTCCTAGAGGTAATTTCACTATCTGCCCCTTTCTTGGTTTTGTAAATCAGCTTCTCAAAATCTCTTATGCTATCTGTGCTTGCTCTTTAAACTCTATGACTTTGCCAAAGTCTGAAAGGGGAACACCCTTACCTGTACATATTTCAAATGTAATAGATATATAAAAGTAAGTTCTAAGATGCTAACCAGTAAGTCTAGATAACAATGATATCTATTTACACTTTGGTTATTAGTATAATAATACTATTAATCATTTTCTCCTAATAACCCTGTGTTACATTATCACCACTTTACACAGGAAAAAAACTGAGAATCAAAGAGATAAAGTATTTTTTGTGATGGAAATAGGACTTGAGCCCCAAGCATTATCTCTGTGGTTCACTTAGAGTCTAAATCTTTTATTTAAAAGGATTTGTTCTGTGCAATTTGGATTCAGGCAAAAGACTGTACTTGAGGATAGAGGGCCAGGTGTGGCCTTGAGGCTACAGGTTCCCCACCTCTGACTTAGACTAAAAAGTAGAGAGCTTCAGCTCATTTTTGTCAAATATGGAGGTTAGCTGTACAGGAATTAAAGTCTGTCATCACAAACTGATGCTTTGTGGAAGCTGATCCTTCCACCCCACCCCAGGCTCATTGGGTGGGTGTCAAGACCAGCTTACAGTGGCCTCATAGCAGCTGCAAGGCAAGAGTATGGATATGTGTTTAGGGATGAGGGAAGTAGGAGAAATTTTCCAGGATAGCCCATTCAGCTTCAGTGATAAACTTTGCTGATACTGAAAAGCTTACTTGGATCAGTTCCTTTCTTAGTGACAGCTCAAACTACCAAAGATAACTGGTTTTGCTCAGTCTCACACCCATCAGCAATGGTGACCATTCTCTGTTCTTAAATGTTCTAGCTGAAATGGAATAAGCACATGAGAAGTATTTAATAAATGCTTTATCTAATCTAATCTATCATTAATCATGGAATCCTAGAGAATTATGAATTGAAGGGAACTTAATGCTTCTTGAGTAGAGTGTACATGTTGGGGAATTTGAGAAAATAAGTTTCAATAAGGTGGATTTGATGAATGCCTCTGGCATGGAGAAGGAATCTGTCAAGTGACACATAACCATGTCCATATCAGACAGAGGTGGGCCTAAAACCAAAGACTCCATTACTCGAAGACTCATTCTTTATCCACATAAATGAAAGAATATATGTGAAATGCTTTGCAAAATGTGAAGTGCTAAATAAATGATATATATGATCACTATTTTTCGTGTGTATTAGTATTCTCTCCCTAGGTAGAACATAAGTTCCCAGAGGACAAGGACTCATTCCCTGCCCTTTGTGTCCTTAGCACAGGCCTGCACAATCTGAGGCCAGAAGGCTGCTTATAGCTCACACACGCTAAAGGATTTTGGGCAGCCTATGAAAAATGCAGAGTTTTCCTCTACATTTTTCACAGGCCATTCTACATCCTTTGGTATGACACAAGTGGCCCAGGGCCATATCCAGTCCATGGGTTGCAGGTTTGCAGGCCTGCCTTGGCATATTGCTGAGCATTCTGGGGGTATTTTTTGATTTACTGAGGTGAAGTAGGTTTTGCTTTTCTTCTTCTTTTGCTTGAAATAGTCTTGGATACTTCTGCATTATATCTTGGAAATGTCCTTCCAGGCAAGACTGACTGGGTATCACATGCCATTACCTTCATACCTCACTCTTCAAAACTGCATTCACAAAGAGCCTTCTAGGCCTTAGGCCAAAGGCATGACTATGGTGGGAATTCCAGCTACCAAGGGAAGTTGCTAAGAGAGATAATATTGTTTGACCTGTGGGCATTCAGCTGCCAACTTTCCCCAAGGCTATGGTGACCCTGTAAAAGGGCTTCATAGTCATCTAGGAATTTTTCAAATTTCAACTACAATAAAGGAAATTTGGCTTCTATAAGACATATAAAATTACCTCATCAGTCATTTTTAATGATTGACATTTCTTAATTTTAAGAAGAAACACCTAATTGCAATAATAAAGCATGCTTTCCTATTTCTTGAATATTGGAGTTCAAGAGGACCTTAGAAGTCATGCGGACTAAATTTTCATTCAGTGTAAGAATTCTTTCTTCATTATTCCTAAAAAAAAGCTCCTTTGAATACTTTGAGATATGGGTAACACACTGCTTAATTAACAGTGTAATTGTAGGATGGAACTAATTAGAAAACTTTTTCTTTCCTGAGCTCAAATATGACCCTGCAACTTCCACTCATTCATCCTAATTCTTAACCTTGGGAAAATTTCAACCCCAGACACCTTCTCATGCTGGAGACATCTCCATCCCTATAGCCTCCTCCTTCAGTTGTTGAGTTTCTCCTTAGACCCTCAATATGAGGAAGAACCCATGTCATTTGATCTCTCTTCTAACCTGTATCAGCTATTGAACCTCTGGACCTTTCCACCTTGTGAATAACCACCATGCCTTGATTCAGTTCCATTTTCTCTATTGCCTGCCCCTCGTTAGAGTGTCAGCTCCTTAACAGCCATGATTGTCTTTCTGTGTGCCACGGACTGTATTCTCTGTGTTTAACATAGAGCCTAGCACATAAGAACTGAATAAATATTTTATCCAAACTAATCTAACTAAATCAAACTAAGCATTAGTCATGGAGTCCTAAACAATGTTGATTGAAGGGACTTAACATGAGGAAATTGAATTCCATAAAGTCAAATAATTTGTCCAAGATTACACAGGTCATTGGTGAGAGGACTAGGGCATGAATTCAGATTTCCAAAGTATCGCAGCATTCTTTCCATTGAGCCAGACTTCCTCATTAGATGATAGCCCTCTAGATACTTGTGATGTGTTCTGCTCCTTTGTCCTTTGTGCTAAACAGACACTGTTCCTTCAGTTGATATTTACATGACATTTCCCCTCTAACTGGGTAAACCCTTCCTTTGAACACATTTTGGCTTGTCAACGTACCTTCCAAAAGATGACATCTAGAACTCAAGACATATTCCACCTATGGTCTGACTAGGATATATCTTAGTTCCCTCATTTTGGACAGTACTCCATTAATTCTTTAGCTTTTTTTTCAGTGATAGAAAACTATGTGTTCAATCAAAAACAAAAGAAAAAAAAACCAGTGGCTTCCTCAAGGCTTCAGATTTTTCTTATTCACTCAAGCAAAATAAATTGTTCAACATTCTAAGAGCTTTGAAAGAAAAATTGACTGATCAGTTAACTCTCCAGTAAGGATCATCATTGTTGCTGACTTTTTCACTTATTCTAATATAAGGTGGATGTAGACTGCAAAGCTTAGTATTTGTAGAATCAGATTTCTGAAGTTAGCCTATATGGTCCGGGCATTTTAGGCAAAAGTAACAGAGGAAGCCTCTCACAGTGTGTTTCAGCATTGGATAGTCTAGATAGGAAGCCAAAAAAGAGGGGGCACATATTCATTCACACACAGACACAAATGCATACACACACAAAACGCAAAACCCCCACAAGAACATTTTAATGGGGCTTTCTCTTCAATGGAAATGTATCATTCTTCTACTTTCCTTAAATCTCAGAGCTAAAATGATCTTAATGACTCTTCCTTATTTTATGGATGATGGAACTAAGGGCCAGGGAAACAAAGGAATAAAAGACATACTATTTTAAAGTGCTTAGTACAATGCCTGGCACACAGTATTCACTTAATAAATTCCCCACCCACTTCTCTTCACTTAGTCTGATGTCATTCCTGGTTGAATGTATTTTTCTTTCTTTTGTTTTTTCGTGTTTTCTTCCTTTACATAATTAACCTTGTTATATGTTTGCATAACTGTGTATCAGTTGCTTTGCTATTTGGTACTTAAAATTTTTAAAAATGAATGTTAAAATTTGTTTTTACATGTAATTAAGGAAAATAAAATATCAAATCATTAAACAAGAGTTTAATAAAACAAAAAATTCTGCCTATAGACTGGGTTATCCTTCTTTAAGTCCTTACCCCAAGATAGCTGGACTATTTTTCCCTTTAAAAGGTATTGACATTATCCTTGAGACATAATCAGTAGGAGAGGTCAAGGATTAAACCACTCATGTAGCTTCCTTGATGCCTGAGTATAAGTGCCTGAGCATAAGAAGTCAGGGGTTCCCCATTTAGATTTATTCAGCACACCAACATGGCCAACACAGAAGCAATGCTGTATTTCATTTCATACTATTTTAAGTAAAATTTCTATTGCTTTACTTCTAGATGGCCTAAGATTATTTCATTTTATTCAAATTCCAAGCCTTAAATACAAGACTATCCTGAGTCAGTCATGACCTAAACATCACCTCTTGTCATAATTCATGGTTTTCATCCTGCTTCCTATTTGGACTCTGCCTTTAACCTCAGAATTTTCCATGTGCATGGTCTGTTTGCATGGCCTGTCTGCATGATTCTTGACCTTGACTGCTTTGTATTGCATTCCTGACCTCAATCTGTGCAGGAATATCTCTTCTCCCTCTCCATTCCTTCTTCCCCAAAAAGAGAACCACTTTAGTTTCAACATCTGCATGGTTTTGGTGTTAGCTAGTTAAGGAGCATTAATTCCACTATACTATTCTTGAGGATCTTATAACAAAGAAAACTGAAAATCTTTTCTTTGTAATTGTACTTAGAAGAGTAGAGTATGAGTTCATAAATAAGTAAAAACTACAGTCATAGTCCTACTTTTTCTTCTTAATAGAATTTCAGCATGAATGATCTATGTGTAAAACAAGGGCATTTCTGATGAAAATAAGAAAAGCGATACAGCATTCTTGTGTATATGTATGTATACAGACACAGACACACACACACACATATCAACAGACAACACAACTATTGCCATATTCTGGACTGAAACATGTAAAAAACTTAAAACTGACCCTACGTATAATTTACCAATTTCAAAAAAATAATTGACTCAAGAAACAAGAAAAAATAATGCTGTCTTAAAGGCCCTTCTTAAGTATGATGTTTCCCAGGTATAAACTAAAATCATACAAAATATCATAACCGAAGTTGTCAGAGGGCTAACTGTCAAGAAAACACAAAAAAGAGAGATATGTGCTCACCTAAAGAAGACACCTATTCAGTAGTATCCTGGATAGTACCCTACACTGTCCAAATAGAAGAACGCCTAGTTAATTGAAGTGGCCTTCAAATGCTTCTGCTCACAAATGGCACTTTACTCATTGATTCAAACCTTGGCACACTATAAGAGATATTCAGTAAAGAACATAGTTTTTTAAAAGAAAACTAAATAATTTGATAGAAAGGGGATTACAGTAGGTTTTGAAGCAGAGTTCAAATGACATCTCTGACTCTTACTACCTACTACCACTGTGATCTAACCTCTTCAGATGATCTGTTTTTTATCGGCAAAATAAAGTTTTGATGGCCTCTGAGGTCCCTTCCACCTTTTATTCTTATGAGTTTGTGGCTCTTTAATCAATTTGACACTTTAGATCTGCGATATTTTGGAATAGACATCTGAATGACCGGTTATGCCTAGACAAGCTTAAAAATAACAATAAATGAAAGAAACGAGGTTAATGAAACAACTACAAAAGAGGAAATCAAGGGAATATTTAGTTGTATGAACTTTTAGAAAACATCAGAGATAGTGGAAAAATTTGGAGTGAAAGTGAGGATAGGTTTCCAAAGGAATACTACTGAATTAAAATATCTGGATATCCAGATATGAGAATGAAGTTCTTGCAAGAAATCTCTGAGTGATTGAGAAGTTTAAACAAAGAAATAGTGAAAGATAAGAGGACAGAACTTAAGAGTTCTTGAAGAATAATTCAAAAACTATAAATTAGAGAATTGATTACCTAGAGAAGTCCTAAGAAAGTATCAGGCACTTAGAAAGATAGAGAGACAGAATATGCAGACAGAGAAGATGATTGATAATTAGACAAATAGGCAGACAGATGGACAGATCACTTATTAAGCACTTATTTTGTGTTAGGTTCTGTGCTAAACTCTGAAGTATACATACAAGAAAGCAAAATAGTCTGTGCTCACAGAACTTATATTCTAATAGGAGATGATATTGATGGAAAGAATAGGAAGGGTACACATGTAGGGACATGTCAAAGAGATTTTGGGGAGTTCATTGAAATGGAACTAAAAAAGGCAAAGATGAAATAACAAATACGAGTGCATAACCCCAAAGAGGCTAAATTAGGATGAATAAGAACCTTCTCTATAAGTCCAAAAGAAGTGAACTGCTATTGAAGACTGAGCTTGATGAGGAAAATCTGAGGCAAATTGACTACTCATCAAAAAATAAAAATAAAATGTTTTGAAACAAGAGAATCTGAGTATAGTACAAAACTTCCCAGAGCTGTTAGAAGAGGCAGACAAATTACAACCAATAGAACTCACAAGAAGTCATGAGAATTCTGCCTTTAACTGTTCCAGAAATACAGTTATTGTTCAGTTGCATTCAATTTTTCATCACTCTACTTGGAGTTTCCTTAGCAAAAATACGTTTCCTTCTCCAACTCATTTTACAGATGAGGAATTGAAGCAAACAGGGTTAAGTGACTTGTACAGGGTCACACAGCTAAGTGTCAGAGGCCCTATTTGAAATCAGGAAGATGAATCTTCCTGATTCCATGACTGGCATGCTATCTGCTTTTCCATCTGCCCTACAAATACAGTCACTAAGTTCTAATGCTTAAGTAGCAATGAAATATTCTTACAAGAAGCTATTCACATATCAGGCAATGCCATTTTCTATTGTGGAAGGCTGATTATTGATGGTGAGAAATGAAAAGAAAGGCTAGAATACAACATGTCCCAAAGCAAAAGACAATGGCTAGCTTTCCAGGATTATAGATCCTCCAGGGATGCTATCTATTCTTAAAGATGAACATACTCCTTCATGAAAAAGATGCACATTCAATAGGATGCTAACTTGTCATTTCTTTATACTAGAGATCAATTGAGTGAGCGAAATGCAATTATGATGCTAAACAAATTATAGATATAAACTAATGTAATTGGATTTGGCAAGAGATCATTGGTGACCTTGTAAAAAGCAGTTTGGGTGGAATGCTGAGATGAGACTAATTTTAAGGTGTTAAAAAGTGAATGAGAGGAGAAAAATGAAAGCACCTCTTATAGATGACTCTTTCAAGGAGTCTGGCCACAAAAAGTAGAACAGATATTGTACTAGAGTAAGAAAGAATGGAAAGACCAAATTAGAGGGGTTTTTTCCCAGTATGGGTGAAACATGGCCATCGTTGTAAGTGGTAAGAAAGGAATCAGTAGATAGGGAGAATTTGAAGATAAGTGATAGAATAGAGATGACAGAAGGGATAATCTTGGAAGGGACAGTATAGAATGGAGTTGCTCATGTATATGAAAAGGTGGTCGTTGATAAAGAATAAAACCAGCACTTCATTTTGGCATTGGTAAGGAATAAAACTACCATAAGGGTAAAGAAGGAGACAGTGGCAGATGGCATCTAAGCAATATGAAAAGAAAATGAGGTAGTTCATAGTGAATGGTCTCAATATTTTTTCCCTGTAAAATAAGAAGCATGGTTCTCATATGAGAAGATGGGAAAAGGAGAAGCCATGGGAGGTTGGAAGGATGAAAAGGAAGCTGCTGTGGAGTTTGGGATAGTGAGTTGATTAGTGGCAGTGAAGACTCAGAGTTGAGATTGGGTAATGTAAATTTGTAGTGAAATCAGTCAAAATGGTTACAAAATTTTCTCCATCTACATTCATCAACAAGGATGCAGTAACAAAGGGTGCGTGCAATCATCCAAGACACACCAGACTGACAGAGCACAACCAACAACACTCTTCTCTAAAGAAGAGGACAGTGTAAAGTTGAAGGGCTTATCAATGGGTCAAGTTAGGAAAAAGAATAAATAGTGGCTGGTGCAAGGTTGTTCACCTGGAAGAAATTTGAATGGTCAAGGTGGCACTGGAGGTCAGAGTGTTGACAAAGAGTATGCTTTGGTAATATAAGGTAGAGGGTTAGGTGAAAAGTCAACAGATTATGGTCAGGTAAAGAAATTCAGGGCAGCTAAATGGTGCAGTGGTTAGAGTTCTGGGTCTAGAGTCAGGATGACCTGAGTTCAAATCTGGCCTTAGACACTTACTAGCTGTGTGACCCTGGGCAAGTCACTTAACCTTGTTTGCTTCAGTATCTTCTTCTGTAAAATGAGATGGAGAATGAGTTAGCAAACCACTTCAGCATCTTTGCCATGAAACCCCAAAAGATATCAGGAAAAGTAAGATATGACTGAAAGATGACTAAACAACAACATAAATATTTTGAAATTCTTTACACGGAGGTAGTGCATTTGTGATTGATGGCAACTTGAAGAATATCACCATCTTTGCATCTTTTGCAGATCACATGAAGTAATTATCAGTTTGAAAAATTAAGTCATTAGGGTGCTTAAAAGAGAGTCAAGATGTATGTTGAAGTTCTCTGGTATAAGGGCAGGAGTTGGAGCAGAGAGAAAAATTGCAAACCAAGCACTAAACTCATTCCCTAAACTCAGGAAGGGGGATGTCCTGAAAATCTGTAGACAATAGCTACCAGGACAATGGTTATGTCTGAAAAAGGAAGGAATATTCTCTATCTTGAGCCCATTATTTATCTGTCAACAAAGGAGTAGCATTCCTTATCTTTAGATTTGTGGGTGGTCATTGAATTAAGTAGAATTCTTAAGTATTTCATTTTTCTTCAATATTTTCCCTTCACTATGAAAATTATAAATTTATTGTTACTTTGTAAATTATTATTCTGGCTTTGTTTAATTCATTGTGTTTCTGGATGTGTCATCCTAGGTTTTTCTGAAATCACTCGTTTCGTAATTTCTTATAGTTTAATGCTACTCCATTCCATTCCTATATGATAGTTTTGTTTCATAATTTCCCAATAAATGAGTAACCTATTAGTTTCTGGTTCCTTGATACAACAAAAAGAACTGATATGCATATTTTTACATATCTCCTTGTATTTGTATCCCTTTTGGTAGAATCCTAATAATGGTATAGTGAGGTCAAAGGGTGTATACACTTTATTATTTTTTACAGCATATTTCTGAATTGCCTTCTATACTAGCAAGACCAATTCACCATCCCATGAATTATGAATGAATTAGTGTGCCTGTTTATTCTCAGCACCTCCATCAATTATCCTTCTTTCTATTTTTCTAACCTTGGCTAATCTTAATGGGGAGGAGATAGGACACTGGAGTTGTTTTAATATGCAGTTACCTCATCAGCAATTTAAAACCTTTTACATGTGATTTTTGGTAACAGATTTCTTCCCTTGAAAATTTCTTGTTCATGTTTTTTGATCATTTACCTACTGGAGAATGCTTCTTGTTCTTATAAATTTGACTCTGTTCCTTAAATATCTGGGCTATAAACTTTCTCTCATGATTTTTCCAGTATATTCAATACTCCAGTATAAAGGGATTATTCATTCTTGCTAGTTTTCCTTCTTATTTTCTTAACTCTGATCATATATTTTTTTCTAGAATGCCCTCTTTACAGCATGCCCACTAGTTCATTATATCCCTTTTGAAATTATACCTATTTCTCAAAGACATTCTGAAACTCACTTCCTCCATGAGGCATTATGGGATTCACACAAGCTATCCCCCCATACTTGCAACATACTCCCCCATTTATTACCTGTCTCTTGTAATCCCAAATTTCCTTTCAAGCTAATCTCAGGTACTAATTTTGAAGCTTTTCTTGACCTCACCAATTATTAGTAGTTATAACCTTAAAATTACTTTGTATTTACTTCTCTGTCCATGTCATATCCCTCAAGAAGAATGTAAGGTTTTTGAACCATCTTTTCATCTTTATTTTATTCCCAATACTTAGCCTAGGGTCTTGCATTTAGTAGATTCTAATAAGCATTTTTTGACTTTCAATTTAATTGAAGTTAATTTTCCTAGCTATAAGTGATTCCTTCCTCCATAGATTTCTCATAGCAACCTATTTCTATATCCTCTGCCATGCATTTATTAATATCTTATTGGTCATTTCTGCACCTATTTCCTCTCTCCTACTGAATTTCAAACTCTGTAAAGGTAGAAACTGTATCTAATATAACTGGGTACAGCCACATTCAATACAGAAACTTGCACACAATATTCTTGTGAATTCATTGTTGCAAAACAGTGCAATCTCTTTCACTAGATACACATGGTCTCCATGCGCTAATACCTTCACTAATTGCCCATGTCAACCACTGTGAAGCATTCCACATTACTCTTAGGAATGGAATTATACACACATGGTTAGCTGAAAATTATCAAGTAGTTCAATCTATTATATGGGACTTCTGGGTGTTTTAATTTTCTTCAGTTTGGTGCTCTGTCAAGTTAATGTGAGGAGCTAGGGATTGTTGAGTAGTTTCAATGAATTAAGACATCTAATCCATAGTTCTGTTCTCTCTTGCCCCTATACTCTGTCCCCCCAAAAACAACAATAACAACAACAAAAACTAATGAATAAATTGAGGACAGTAGATTGAAAACTTTTGTAACTTTCAACTATGAGAGACAATGTAATGGAAATCAGACCAAATTGGATTTGGAGCCAATTGGTACCAACGATGGCAAGTCAAGTTAGAGCCTGCTGGTTAATTTCCCTGCTTCAGGTTTCTTCCCCCTTCCAATCCATCCTCCACTCAGCTTTACTTTAGTCAAACTGATCTTTCTAAAATATATGTCAGCCCATGTAGTTAATATTCCAGTGTTTCCTTAGTACCCCTTGGATCAAATATAAAATCCTTTGTTTGGCTTTGAAAGTTCTTTTATAACATGACTCTTCCTTACCGTTCCAGTTTTCTTATGCCTTATTATTCCCCACACACTTTGAGAACCAGTGACACTGTTCTCCTTGCTGTTCCTGCTCTGAGCATTCTACTGGCAGTCCTCCATATCTGGAACTCTCTCTCCTTAGCTCCACTTTCTAGCTTTTCTGGCCTCCTTCAGTCTCAATAAAGCATTCCAAGTCCTCTTTAATCTCAGGATCTTTTCTCTTTTAATTATTTGTGTTTCATCCTGTGTATGTCTTGGTTGTATCTAGTTTTAGTATGCTGTGTCTCTCATTGCATTGTGAACTTCTTGGGAGCAGGGTCTGTTTTTGTTTGTTTGCCTTTCTTCTATCTTTTGTATTAAGAACATAGTAGATATTTAGTAAATACTAGTTGACTAACTGCCTGACTTTGACATTTAATCCCTATGTTATATTGGACAATCTCTTGCCTTCTCTGAATCTGAGTTTCCTCAGCTGCTAAAGGAGGGGCTAGATAAAGTTTTTCTAAGACCTCATATTGTTCTAAATCCTACGATGTCTCTCATGATGGAAATATGTTGCCAATGTGTCTTGGGAGAACCAGATTATTTATATAATTTGTTGTAGTGGATGAATAATTGGGCTTAGAGTCAGGAAAGCTTGTGTTCAAATCCTACCTCCAACATTAAATGGCTGTGAACCCTAAGCAAGTCATCTGACTTTTATGTCTCAGTTTCATGATCTGTGTAATAGGAATGAATAATTAATGTTATTTTAGAACAAGAATTCAGTCCTTCCTTTTAGAATAAGGAATAGTATGAGCAGAGATATGAGAATAGAAAAGTGTGGAATTTTCCAGAAGTAACGAATGATACCTTTAAGGTAGAATGTATGTTCATTATGCTGGTAAAATCATGAGAGAAAGTTCATATCACAAGTATCTAAGAAATGAATTTAAATTGATAAGGACAAGTAGCATTCTCCTACAGATAAATGATTGAAGCATTTGAACAGGAGGTTTTAAAGTAAGAGTCACCACTGCTACCATCACCGCCATCATCATTGCTAACGTCACCATCATCTCTTCCCATGGTCATTGAGAAGCTGAAATTAGATAAAGCATGCCTACAGTTGACAAACCTTAAAATACTCTGTAGTTCTTAGTTACCAGCTTTTTCCTTCACTCTGTTTTCTATGGTCAGGTGCAGGCTCATTATGGGCATTTTACTTAAGTGACTTGTAATTAACTATTGCAAAAATTAACATGCTCTTTTAATTTGTAACAACAGCTCAGCTTGACAGAAGATCCCAACTTCTGTTAACCCATCCACTCATAAACCCTGGCAATGCTTTGTAAATCCCATTGTCTGATTTCACTTATTTTTTGTAACTATGTAATTAGATCATTAAAATCTTGTAGTGGTAATTAGCATTAATAAGCACACCTGGAGTCCCATCTTCAGTTCTAGGAACTAAATGGGGGGGGTGCTGTACATGTGGTCCCCCCCAACACATTGTTGGAATGTGTCCACATGAAGGATGGCTGGGATAGAGGGGCATACTAAAAGATGGCAAATGAAGAATTCTCAAAGGACACTGCAATGTTTAAAACAGCAAGGGTGGTGACAGAGATTACTGATTTCAAGGTTTAGAACAGTTTTCATTTTGCTGAAGGATTAGACTTACTTTTTCTGATTCTGGAAGCTAAAATTAGGACAAATAGAGTGAAGTCACAAGGAAACAACTTTTGATTTAATCTTAGAAAGAACTTTGTATCAAATAGATCTTATCACTATTGAAAAAAGTCTGCATGATGCAACTGTGAAATACTTGCTCCAAGAAATATTAAGATATCACAGCAGAGACTGAATAGTTACTTGCCATGTCAGGAGTGCTGAAGTGCATATTGCTGTATAGGGTCAAGATCTGGAAAAGATTATCCTGTGGGTTTCTTTCCAATTCAAAGAAACTTGTTCTACTACTCAAATTCTTAAGTGGACTTGAGAGCTCTTGAATTTTGGAATTCTCCTCAATGAGGCAGATCTCAACTCATCCATACCTGCTCATCCTACACCACTCTCATCCATATCCTCCCATGATTTCACCAGAAGGGCCCAGCAAAGGATGGCTGGAGAACTTCTTAATTGCTCCTTTCATCATTGAAGCTCCCATGGAGCTATCCACTTGCCATTCCCAGATTTTGACATGTGATCAGCCCATCTTTTTCCCCCCTCATACATTTGATCCATGGCATCTTTTCTCCTGTTCTTTTTGGAGTTCCTTATTGCTTATATGTCACAGCCTGCTGACACCCACCATAAACCTTTTTATTGAGATCTGTGAAATACTAATCTTTATTTCCTTGGTAGCAGTGATATTCCCAGTTTCAAAGACACACAACTGTGATGGTAGAAGGTTTTCATTGGAAAAATCAACCTTAACTTTTATGCTTTTACCTTGATAAAAAACAAACATTAACAGAATTTCAAGATTACAATCCTCCATGTATATTCTTTCATCTATCCAAAATCTTTATAACAGTCATCTATAAACAAATTGATCACAACCTCAATAGGAATATTAGTCAGAAGTAAACAAATGATGTTCAACAATGGACAATGGCTTTGTCACCTCATACTGGCTGAACGATATAAAGCGTGTTATAATAATGCCCTTGTGCCAATTGTTTGGTAAGTATAAAGAAACATTTGGGTAGAGCAAAATTATATCATACAAACTATTTTCAACGAGACATCTTCCATTTTGGGGCAAGGTTGTAACATATAAAATCAGAGCAGTAATCCTATTCAATGACACTGAAATCAACTTCAAGAGGAGCACAAAGGTGGGAGACATCTGTTTGTAAAAGAATTTGTCACTGTCATAGAGAAGAGATAGGAAGAGTCTAGATCAAGCAACTATTTCGTCTGTATGGTGAAATATCCCAGATGTTCCTGTTTATGAATGATACCGTTCTGATTGTATCTAACCCAAAGACACTGGAATGAATGGGGCAGCAGGTAAGAGCTTTTACTGCAGTTCTTGTACTCTCCTTTCCAAATCCCTCACCTTTCTCTAGTTCTGGAATCATGATCCTATCAGTGCTTCTATTATTCCTAGAAGAAGTATGTCAATCTCCTCCCGTAAGGTCATCATCACCATCTGCAATTTTCCTACAAATAGATCTCTTGATGGAAATCATTTTCATGTGCATTTTTCACTTCTATTAGAATAAAATTGTGGATAGGGTTTTTTGTTCTGGTAATACAAGGAGGTATTCCCATAAGACACATGAAGAAACCAATGTGCACAAGATAGAAATGAGGGATTCAGAAAACATTCATTCTAATAACATCCAAAATTAAATTATTTGAAGATATAGCTACTCTTCTCACCTCTAGCTTATTTGTCTGTTAAGTGGAAGTAGAACTAGAATTGAAGGATCATAAGAATCTGTTGGAAGATGTGGATTGGTTCTTCATTTAACCATTTGCCAGAATCACATATTTAGGGCTGGAGGTGACACTAACATAATCTAGTCTGGTCAATTTTTCAAATGAGTAAATTGAACTTACAAATAATTTACAGTCATTGAAGTAATTTTGAGGAAGTCCTTTTAATCTTTCAGTATAGAGGAAATATTTCCAGTTACCACTGCAGGAGGTTAACTCAGACAACCTGGATATAAATCCTGTCTTTGATGTTTACAAATTGGATGACTTTGGACAAATCACTTAACTTCTCTCAATTTTTCTTTCCTCATCTTCAAAATGAGGAGGGTGGACCAGATGGCCACTAAGGTCACTTCGCACTCTCTATGCTCTTGTGATCTGTAAAAGGTTTGTTATTAGACTTTCCCTATCTTTCTAACAGGGCGATCAAATAAAATAACTCCCTAAATTGTCTCTATCCAAGGGTTTATCCACCTCTCTAACCAGCTCTGACCCCTCCCCAACTTCACCCTCTAACATGCCTTTTTAAGCACTCTATCCAAAGTGGAATATTGCTTAGCTAAAGTGGGATATTCATTTATTTTGTTTTATTTTCCCTTGAACTTAAACCAACTCTCTCCTGACTCATCTCCTTTGCATATACTGTCTCCAGTCACCCTGACCTTCTCCTTATTCACACCATTCTCCTTCAAGGCTCAGTCAAATTACCACTACTTCCTTCTCTTACCCCTGTTTATTAGAAGTGAATCTCTCCCTCCCATGAATTTTTTGCACTGTGTTTGACTCTGCTTGCCTGTATCTGTATCCAGGCAATCTGTATTCATGTCTCACCCCCTTGTAAGATACATGTAGGCAGGGATAGCATCATTTTTCATTTGGGTCTTTGTGTAAACTGTATAATTAAAAGTAGGCAGTTGATGAATAGGTGTTGGCTGGAATTAAACTTAATTTAATTGAGCATGGTGTGTGCCAGTGACAAGCAGACAACTTTCTTTATTGGTGAAAGGGTTGGGGAGTATTAGAACACATGGCTATATCATAGGGTGAGACTTTATTATAGACACTTTAGAAAGTAAACTCGGGGGTTTTAAACCTGATTTGATAGGAAATAAGGAGCCACTACTGGTTCGTACATAAATGAATTACACAATGAAAACTTGAATCTCTGGAACTTAGAAATATGACTACACTACACAGGTAAGTGCTTAATATGTTTTTTTTCATTAATTTCAAGTGTCCCCTTATATATTTGGTACCCATTCAAAAGATATAATTGAGACTGATGAGAGTGACCAGTTAGGAGGCAGTTGCTATAATGTATCAGGCCTGTAAACTAGGGTACCTATATCACAAAATTACAGAATCTCAGAGGTCCAGTCCAACATATACCAAAAGAGGAAACCTTCAAAATATTCCCAACAGTGAATCATCAATTACAAATCTAGCATTGATAAAATGTTTTTAAAGTTTGCAAAGCACTGAACATATGTTATCTCATCGGGATACTTCACAATAATTTTATATGATATGTGCAACTATATTATTACATTTAACATACAGAACTACATACACATTATGCATAAAAATTATTATTACATCATCTTTTTCCCACCTTAAAGATGAGGAAATTGAGAATAAGAGAAATTAAGTCACTTCCCAAGGGTTACACAGATAGTAAGTGCCTGAGTTAGGATTTGAATTTAGATTCTCTTGGCCACTTCTCCTCCTAGCAGACAACCAGTCAATCAACAATTCTTAATTAATTGCCTATCTTGGGGTAGATATTATCCTAAGGAGTGGAAGTACAAAGAAAAAAGAGAAATGCCATCTATTTTCGATGAGGTTATATGGTAAAGGGAGTCTCCCATCCAAACCTTGTGGAAAAGTTATTGCTTATGTTCAGCTCTATGTGTCTTATTCTTGTTCTTTTCATGGACCTAAGCCTGGCATTTTTGCAATTTATGCATACTCTTTCTAATTTTCCCTCTAGTATCAAGTAAAAGATATTTATATACACACACATACATACATACATACATATCTATATCTATATATCTATATACATACATACATACACACACACACACACACACACACACATATATATATATATATATATATAGACACAAACACACATACAGATAGACAGATATATAGGACACTTATTAAATATTTACTATGTACCAGGAACTCTATTAAATACTAAAAGATACAAATAAAAACAATTGACAGATCCTGCCTTCAAGAAATTTATTGTATAACAGAGGAACAAAACATGTAAATTTTAAGTGGAAAGGAGGGGAAGGGGTATGCACTTGCAATATTATAACTGGAGATGTCTTGGAAGTGTGTTTGAGAGTCTGGAACTTAGCAAGATAAGGCCAAAGCTGACGTATCATAGCCCAGGATAGCTCTATGGGCCCTCTGATACTCGTGAAGAGGGGATGAATATAAATAATAATTTGTTCTTGTTCACTTGTTTTCAATTGTGTCCATCTCTTTGTGACCTCTTTTGGGTTGATTTTCTTGGTAAAGATCATGGAGCAATTTGACATGTGTGTGTATGTATATGTATACATACACATATATGACATAAATATATATATATTTACAAAGGAAACGTTATTGAGATATAGTTATCAAACATTTTTAAAAGTAAGTGTACAGATGAGAGGTGTAAAACCTTTGATTCAGAGTCAAATTTCAACTTTTTGGTTATCATTATCTGATTTTTTCCAATTACATGTGGAACAATTTTTTTTAACATTTTTTAAAAATTTTGAATTCCTCTCTCCTTTCTTCATATTCTCACCTATCATTGGGAAGGCAATCATTTGGACCAAAGCCTGTATTCCCTCCATTGTAGTTTTCCCTTGTTTATCCTTCTTTCTCTCTCCTTTCACCATAACCCTCCTCAAAAGTGTTTTGCTTTGGACCACTACTGCCATCAATCTGCCCTCCTTTCTATCAGTTTTTCTTATCCTTTTCTCCTCATACTTCCCTGCATGGTAAGATAGATTTCTAAACCCAATTGAGTGTATATATATTATTCACTCTTTGAGCTAATTCAAATGAAAGTAAGATTCAAGCATTGTCAATCTCCCTATCTTCCCCTCCACCATGAAAGCTCGTTTGTACTTTTTTAATGTGAGCTAATTTACCCTATTCTATCTCTCCCTTTCCCCTTCTCCCATTACATTTCTCTTTTTCATCCCTTAACTTTATTTTAGATATCATCTCATTGTAGTCAATTCACACCCATTCTCTCTGTCTATATAAACTCTTTCTAATTGACTTAATAGCAATAAAGTTTGGAGTTACAAGTATCATCTTCCCATGTAGGAATGTGAAATCTGACTTTATTGAATTTCTTGTTATTTCTCTTTTCTGTGTGCCTTATATATGCTTCTCCTGAGTCTTGTATTTCAAAGTTAAGTTTATGATTCAGCTTTCATCTTTTCATCATAAATGCTTGAAAGTTCTCTATTTCAATAAATATCAATTTCCCCCAAAGGATATTATTCAGTTTTTCTGGGTAGATGTAATTGATTGTAATTCTAGCTCCTTTGACCTCCAGAATATCATATTTTAAGCCCTCCAATTCTTTAAAGTAGAAGCTGCTAAATCTTGTGATTGTGACTCCATAGTTTTTCAATTTTTTTGTCTGCTTGCTATATTTTCTTCTTCACTTGGGAACTTTAGAATTTAGCTATAATATTCCTGGGAGGTTTTATTTTGGGATCTTTTTCAAGACATGAACAGTCGATTCTTTCAGTTTCCATTTTGCCCTCTGGTTCTAGGATATCGGGACAGTTTTCTTTAATAATTTATTTAAATGTGATTTATAGACTCTTTTTGGCTCATGGCTTTCAGGTATTTTAATAATTCTGAAATTGTTTCTCCTAGATCTATTTTCCAGATACGTTGTTTCTTTTTTTTCCAATAAAATATTTCACATTTTCTTCTAGTATTTTTTATTCTTTTGATTTGTTTTAGTGTTACTTGATGTCACACGGAGGCATAGCTTGCATTTTTCTAATTCTACGTTTTAAGGAATTGTTTGGTTCTGTGAACTTTTGTACCATTTTTACCATTTGGCCAATCTTACTTTTTAAAGAATTGTTTGGTTTTTTTTCAGTTAATTTTTTGTACATCTTTTTCCATGTGGTCAATTCAGTTTTTTAAGGAGTTCTTTCCTTCAGTGAATTTTGGTATCTTTTTTTTGGCATATTCTATTTGTTTCTTCATTTTTAAAGATTATTTTCTTCACTCTTTGAGTGCCTTTTAAAAACCAAGCTTCTGGATCTGTTTTCATGATTTTCTTGCATCACTGTCATTTCTTTCCCCCATTTTCCTTCTATCTGTCTTGTTTTCTTTTTAATATTATTTTTTAAGCTCTTCTGAGAATTATTTTTGGGACTGAGATCAATTAAAATTTTTCTTTGAGACTTTGAGTGTAACTATTTTGATGTCTGATTTTGTTTTTTATCTTCCCTGACACCATAGTAACTTTTTATAGCCTGGTTCTTTTCTTGTTGTTGTTGTGGATGTTGTTGTTTGCTCATTTGCCTAGCCTATTTCTTGACTTTTAGCTTGATGTTAAAGTTGGGTTCTGCTTGTGGGGTTGAGGGGTCACTGTCCAAAGCTTCAGGTTTTTTTGTGCTGCTTCTTTCAGAGCTAGTTCTGGAGCTCTGTAAGTTTTCAGTTCTTCCAAGGTAGTATGATCTAAGGAGAGGTGTGATCAATGTTTTCCTGGTGCTTTTATCTGTGAATGACCACACTTTCTCCACTCTGGAACTGTGACCACAAGTCCCTGTAGTCCTGCAGCTTTATGCTCTATTGTACTGGTGTTCTTCCTTGTCTTCCTGTTACTGGGACCCAGACACACATATGGGCAATGCAATAGCATCCTTCATCCCACGTTAGCAAAGGTTACCCTATGATTTCCTGACCAGTTGTAAGAGCTCTGGAAGCCACTCCTGTCAATTCAGTTGCCCCCAAGGACTTTTTCTGACTTGCTGTATTGTAGCCTGTGCTGGATTGCATGCCACTCTCAACCCAGTGAAATATTGTCTTGAACAAGAAAGATTTCTTTTCACCCTATTGTTTTGTTGGTTCTGGTGCTCCAGAATTCATTATGAGGTGTTATTTTTAAGTTGTTTGGAGGGAAATTTGGGAGACCTCAATGAGTTCCTGCCCTTTCTCTGTCATCTTGGCTCCCAGCCCAAAGGCCCACTTTAAAATAATACTCTCCTACCATGTGAAGTTTGACAAGTCACAATATCTATGGGTCTCAATTTTATCATTTGTGAAATGAAGATGTTGGACTAAATGATTTCCATGTTCTTTTCTTTCTCTAAGTCTTATGACTGATCTATTTTGTACTTGGGAAATATTTGTTCACATTCCTAGTCTCTCAGTTTTCTCATGTGTCAATTGAGCAAGCTAGATATAACAATCCCAAAGTTCCATCTAACTCTAAAATCCTACAATCATAAATACATAGGAGAGGTATAAAGAAAAAATGGATTATCTCTAAATTAAGGAAATCTTCATGGAGGAACTGTTAGTTGATCAGATTCTCAAAGGGTGAGTAGAATTCTAATATGTGAGAAAGAAGAAATATCACCTAATACATAGAATTGGAAGAAACCTGAGAGATGCTCTAGTACAATATTCCAAATTTCACAGCTGGGGAAAAAGATAATCAGAATTCTTGCCCAAGGTATTAGGGGTAGAAAAACAGGTATTTTAACCCAGGTTTTTTGACTATAAAACTACTTCTCTTTCTACTATAGTGACATTCTAGGAGCTAGGAAAGGTCTGAACAAAATCATTAAGAAAATAAAACATTGATTGAATTTGGGGAATGGTGATGATTTCATTTTTTAAAATTGTAAAGTGTGAATTAACATAAAGAATATTTGAGCAACAGTAAAGTACAATAGTCTATTGTGGAAAAAGCACTAGATAGAAGCTGATTGACGTGGATTACAGTTGCTTATCTATTACCTTCTTTCTATGAACCTTCAGGTAACTTCTTGGAGTTTTAGTTTCCCCATCAAAAGATGGAGATAGTAATATTTGCCTTCATATGGTTCTCATGCAAACCAAATAAAACAATAGGTGAGAAAGTGATTTATAATCTGCCAGTTGCCTTAATTTAACACATCCATTGGTGATACTATCCCACTACAGTTTACCCTGACAGGTCAGGTCCCCAGAGAGGAGGTATTGTTTCCTTCCTTAGGATTTTAGTTGTCCCAGAGCATCTCAGGAGGTGGTTTTCATACTACTCTAGCCCACAAAGCCCTAAAAATGCACTTTCTCCACTAAGATTTTATATCAATCCACCAGCTAGACTTAATTAACTTTTTAGAAATAGGTTTTATTAAATTGATATAATATGGACAATTAGTGCAAAATATTCCTCACTCTCACCTCATCCTTTCACTCCCACACTGGAGGTATAGTCTCCCACAACTAGATTCAGATTTCAAAGAAAAGTGAGCTCCAATTTAGAGCCTATGTGGCAAAGGGTTTATTCACAGCTCCTGAAAGACTGATTCCTAGAATTTTCCCTCCTCCTCCCCCACAATTTCCTGATGGTTACATGAAGCTCCCCTTAGTCATGACATAATTTTCAACTGCAATTCCCTCCCAAGGGCTTGTCTAGAACTACAGCCTCCTCTAGAATATTGTACATTTGTCTTTTCAGCTCCAGCTTAGCCTGCTACTTTTATTTAATCCCACAAACTAGGATACTGAGTCTCTTCAACTATATCTGCCTTTGATTGAATGATTGATCCAGTGGAGATGTCTAGGCTTTGTTTCCACTTACTTCATACTTTTATTGATTAATTTAAAAAGAAACCCAGGCCTTATGTAGTTAATATAGGGGCACAAAACATCCTTCTTACATAAACTTGACAAATAAGGTTAACGATCAGACCTGTGATATCAGTGGGTAACTCAAGTAAAGAAACTCTATGCATGTTGTCATCTTCTCTACAATTCAAAGTCTTAAATAGTTTCCTAGAGAACCAAAAGATGAATTACTTGCTCAGGCCCACAGAGCCAATATGTGTGAGAATGAAGATGTGAACCCAGATTCTTTATTGACTTTGATACCCTGCCTCTCACTAAGAATTTAGGGATTATAAAATCTGACTGGGAGGTCTACTCTCTGTAGTCACAAGGTGTTAGTTGTGATGACAAAAGGGTATTTATAATGACTGTGTTTACACCAGGCCAAACTAGCCATCCATTGGGTGTCACATCAAGAAACATCTGAATAGTTCACTTATTATTTCCCTTGTCACCTTCAGGTGTGTTTAAGGGAATACTAAACATCTGGATAGCTTGCATTTTGAAACCAGGACTGCAATATACAGAAATGGACAAGCACTCCTCTCATGAGGGGGGTGGAGTGACAGATGCTGGGAATGAGACTTCACTGTCTATTAATTCATCAACCCATCACCTTGTATCAAGATTAAGCCTATTGTAATAGAAAAAAATCCCCTCTGTTATTCCTCTGGGAAGTAGATAATGCATTTTAAAATCTTTCCAGTGTCCATGACCATAAGATTAATGCCTTAATCCTGTTTGTTATCTGTCTCCCACGCCTCCTTGTACATAGGATAAGTCAATAGAGCTTCACTTCTCTAATTGAAATCAGTCTGCTGATGGAGTCTACCCAAGGAAATGGAAGCTGGCTGCCATCATCTGTTGGGAGGAGAATTAATCCTTTGGGAGGGAGGGAGACAAGCAGGCAGACCTAATTACCCCACTGGAAAAAGACTGGATCTACTCCTGCTACTGCTGTGCGCAGCTGGGGGAAAGGGGCCAACATCCCATTTGGCTAATCTTTTTCCTGGATTGCTTTAAAAATCACCTGATGTGGCATCTTAAGGGCTTTTCTCTTCTTATAAGCCACTAAGAACGTATTCCTGGAAGTCTCCGAAGATGCATTTCCTATTTTTTCACTTCCCAGCTGGAAAAGAAAATGCCAAGGTGTCTGGCATATTCCCCAATTGTTATTTTTCTTCATTTGTAACATCTGATTGAGGAATATCAGAGCTCCATGTTGGGAGAAACATTTATATAAATATGCATAGTAGAGAGAGAGAGAAAGGAAGAAAACATTTAGTAAGCATCTACTATATACCAGGCACTGGGCTTAGCAGTTTAGGAATAGCATGTCCTTCAATCCTCTCAACCACTTTGGTGGAAGTTAGATGTTATTTTTACTCCAATCCCCAATTTACAGTTGAGGCAAACAGTTTAAAGGACTTTTTAATGGTTATATAGCTACTAAATATCTGGTTCTAGATTTGAGCTCAGTTTTTCTTGATTATATGTCCAGCACTGTATCCACTATGCTGCCTAGCTGCATAGAGGATAGAAGGCCAGTTTCTGAGAGCCAGAACATCTGGATTCAGATTCTACCTCTGACACATACTGAGTGACTATGGCTAATCCACTTAACTTCATAGTTTTCTAAGCAATTTTCTAAGACTATGATTTATCTCTGCACAAGTGCTACTCTAGTAGTTTCCTTTACAAATGAAATCACATGTTCAGACCCACCCCATCCAACATATTGACATCATCATCCTTATCCTCATCCTATTTGGCATTTGATTTGAACTTAAAGATTCACCAAATGCTTTATGTACATTTGAAAATCACCAAAGATCATTTTAATGATGAGGAACCTGAGTCTCACAAGGACTGCACAGTACATGATGATGTAGGGTTCTTACCCAGGTCTCACCTGATTCCAAGTCCACTTTATTGTACTGGTCTCAATTTAAGCCAAAGCTCTAAAAAGTTAACTCTTAGAAAGGAAAGAAGGATCACTTTGATGGATTTGTAACATTGCTAGTGTCATAATTCTCTTTGTCTGAGCAGATAGGAAACCATTGAACCTTTTTTCTGGGTAATTTTTGTCCATATGTTTCCAAGAATTCTTTATAGTTTCCATTCAATAGTCAATAGGAAAAAAGGAAGAAAAGGAGGAAGGAAAGGAGGAAAGAAGGAAGGAGAGAGAGAGACTCCTTGCAGAGCTAGAAGTCTGGGCATATTAAAAAGTCACATATACAAAGAAAAATCAGGGAATGGGTAATTCAGGTTTTCCCTTAATAGAATGACAGCAGGAGATAAAGGCTACCATAATAAAAGTCCTATTTTTAGCTGAAATAGAAAGATCTGAGCAGAAGGCCTAAATTCATTTTTAACCAGTTCTGGGACTTCGCACAACATGGTCAGAGATGCAAATTCTGGCCCTAAAAATTCTCAGCTTCTCCAGTCAAAAGAATAAAAGGAGTCAATGAAAAATGGAAGAGGAAGATCCTAGGAGATCTTGGTCATTGGTAGAGCGTACTTCTTCATTCTTGAACGACAATTTTGATTGGGAATGACATCTCTGCAGCCTGCAGCAAATAGAGGAACTGGATTCTGCTCCATCACTATTTGCCTTCCCACCTCTCTGGGCTCATCCGTTCATCTGATTTTGGAAGCACAAAATATCAGTAAAAAGGATCAGGAGCAAGTCTGGTCATGTGGGCAGGTCAGCATCTATTTGATTAGTTCTTACAGGTACAACAAGAAAGTCTTCATCAAATTTTAATAATGCCATATTCACTACAATTTAGTCCTTGCATCCCATAATTGATTCTAGTCTTTTGGCTCAGCTTTGATTTCTCATTTCTCTCTCCTTCCAAATGCAAATACATTGGGAGCGGCAACACATTCCACATGTGTGCATGGATATAATTATTTTTCACATCAATTTATTTACCTGTCTTCTATTCCTTCATTTCAAATAATAAAAAAAAGAAAACCCTAATGAAATCACTAGAGTTGAGTGGAATCAATTTGCTCATTGGCTCCATCCAAAAATGCGTGTCTCATTCTGTATTTTGATCCGACGTCACTCTTTCAGAAGACGGGTAGTATTATTATATAATTATATATATTATATAATTCGATTCTCTGGGATCATGATTACTGTTGGTTTTCATTGCGTTGATCAAAGTTTTAAAATCTTTCAAAATTTTTTTTATAATTGTATACATTTTTTGGTTCTGCCCATTTGTTCTACATTAATTAATTCAGTTCTCTTTAGGTTTCTCTGAATCCATATAGTGCAATAATATTCAATTACATTTATATACTATATTTTATCCATTCTCCAACTGATGTATGCCTAATTATCTTCTGCTTCTTTGTCACCATAAAAATAAGTTCACAGGGATGATTTCCCCCATAGAAAAAGGCAATAGGACAGTCTATTAGAACACAGGATGCCTAGACAAGGAGGGACACGGAATCTTGGGATATGTCTGAGGGGATCATATGAGTTGATGCAGGATGAATCAGCCAAGAAGTCAAGCTGAAGCAACAGAAATAAGGAGAGCATTAATAGCAGGCTGTAGTGGAATGATCACAGAATTTGGAGGTACAAATCTCAGATGATATTTGGAGTTTGCTATTTATCATCTGTGTGACCTTGGACAAGTTCCACCACCAATCTGGGTGTAGTTTCCTCTTCTGTTAAAGAAGAGACTTAAACTAGATTTTTTGTGTATGTGTTTAAATACATATGTGCATGTTTAAATACATATACATATATGCACATATATAACTTCATGCATACACATACGTATTTGTATATCATTCCAGGGTCAAATCTCATGTTCTTGTGAGGTCAGATAAATGAGATCCATGTGGAGATAGGTTTTTGGGGTGTGGAGTAGCAGTGCCTCTTAAACTGGAGCTACCTAGGAGCCAGTAGCATAGGTGATTAGGAAATTGTTTTTATTTGCTTTGTTGACTCATGGACCACTTTTTGGATGTTATCAGAAAGGTAACTTTCTTTGACAATTGTATTGGAGTTTCTTTTCTTTTTTGTCCTTTCTGTGAATTCCATGTGGTTTCCTGTGGATTCTGTTCATTAGTTTCAAAGCACAGTCCACTTGTACTCTAGCCATTCTCTGCATCTCCCTTATATCCTCCAGCCTTAAACTTAGACCTGCCTCTGGGTTGCTACGTTCTGCTAGGTGAGTTTTCAGCTTATCCTGCCTAGAACTAGGCAGCTATATAACTTCCCTGATTCCCCAAACCTGACTTTATACTCATACCTTTTCAATCCATGTCTAAATCCTTTTAATGTTTTGACTTCTCCCATATAATCTCTGGGAAGTCGGAGACTGACTTGGTTGCTTGTGTCTGTCTTCAACTGATGATGTAATATTTGTAGCATAGATAATATATAATGAATGCTTTATCTTCCATCCATATAAGGAATTATCCCTTTCTGTGACTGCCCCAGTACATCAGGGAAACTGCCCCAGTACATCACTTGAGTTACGCTCACTATGGCCATTGTCAGTGATGATAGGTCCAATTTAGATTTGTTTGGTATCTGTGTATACACATAAGCAGACGTGTATACAAATACATATATGCACATATATACACACTATATATGTTTGCATGTGTATATATAAGTATATATGTATATGCATATGTATGTGTATACACACATCTATCTATTAATTTGTCAACTTACAGTTAATTTAAAAGGGGAGGGCAGAGGAAGGATACTGTTGCTTTTTGGAATTTTTCGAAATAAGTTATGAGAAAGAAGAAAATTATATTCACATATTCAATTCTTGAATACAACTAATGATTTACTAAATTGGTTGGCAAGAAACTGTAAGCTCTTAACCTTAGAGAGCCTCCATCCCTGCTTCCAATAACATTTCTAGCAGCAGAAAATATTTGCTGAGTAGAAACAAACCCAATTTGCCGCTAGCTTCTGAGAGAATTTTTCCCTTCGCTGCTGAGGTCATAATATGCTAAGAATTCAGTGTAAATGCTAAGTAATTCTAAATGTTTTCTCTTTAATTTGAAAAAGAAGAATATTTTTAAAATTTCCCCTTTGATATCTTGGAAAATGTAGTTTATGAATATAAAGATTTCCTCCCTTTCTTTAAGGATAATTCTGATCCTATGACCTTGAAAAAAGCTCTGACCCTTCTATAATACAAGAAAGGAGTAAATTTTATCTTGTAAATTATTTTCATATTCCAGGACTGCCCACAACCAGTTGCAAAAATACTAGCACATAGTTTTGTAACTGATATTTTCACTCATTCAACTAAGGAGCAGATGCTTACTATCACCAATGCAATGTGCTAGGTACGGGAGGAAATACAAAGTTTGGTTCCATTGAATGATTAAATAAGTGTGTCTTCTCTATAGGATGTAGTGCTAGGCACTGGTGATAAAAAAATGGATAAGATATAGACTTTGTTGTTCAGGAGTTTCCAAATAAAGTGTGTATGTGCGTGTGTGTGTGTGTGTGTGTGTGTGTGTGTAATAATAGAGAGACACAGAGTGATATCAACAATGATGTAGAGATATAGAACTATCTAATTTTACATATATCTATCTTGATCTCTCTATCTTTATCTTAGAAATATAAATCAAAGGGAAATTGGTAGGTATGAAGGGGAGATCCAGCCAATGTCTATCATATAACATGATTGAAGATGAAGATGACAGAAGATTCTAGGAAGAAGAGAAACTTGACTTGTCTGTCAGTCCTCCCTGTACGATATTTACCCTATAGTTGTTCAGGTGAACTCCCATTATCTTCTGTACTTACATATTGCATCCAATATCTGTTCATCCCTTGCTAAGCTTTTTTTGAGGCAATCAAGGTTAAGTGACTTCCTCAGAGCCACATAGTTAATAAATGTCTGAGGCTGGATTTGAACTTCGGTTCTCCTTACACTAGGGTGGGTGCTCTATCCATTATGCCACATAACAGCTCTTCCTTGCTAAATCTTAACCCTGCGTTACATTCACCATCAGGCTTCTCCACTCCTGGTGCCATAGATTGTTGGTGGAGGGAATTACATAACAATAGCAACTTGTTCTACTACAGCTTCCTACCAGATGGCCGGACTCAACTGGACCCTCAGATCTGGATCATTTTCTTAATTGAACTCCTCTCTTCTTTCTTCAATCCCCCATTCTACTATAAATACAAATAAGGGAAACAGTTCATAACTGAATAAGAGATAGAAAGGATCACACAAGGTAAAAAGGAAATGTTTGACTATATAACGTGAAAAAAGTTTTACAGAAGAAAATCAAACATAGTATAAGTTAAAAGAGAAACAGGTAAGGTAACTGGGTAAAAAAAATCTTTGTAGCAAGTTTCTTTGACAAAGTTCTAATTTTTTAAACAAAAAATATTTATTTATTTATTGAAACAATTAATTTACCAAAATAAATTTATTTTTAAGTTATTTAACAAATTAACAAAACAATTCAAATTATTTAATTATAATTAATCACAAATATAATTATATTAATTATGTATAATATAATTTTCATAATTAGTTACAAATATAATTATATGAATTATATACAATATAATTATAACAATTCATAAATTATTTAACAAGATAAATTTATTTTTGAATCATTTGACAAAATAACCCTAAAAATGTATTAAAACATAGATAACATTACATTTTAAAATTAAGTCAATATGTGGCCAGCAGGGATTGTAATGTATGGTTTAGTGGCCCCCATTTCTATTTGAATTGACTTCACTGGTGTAGTCCAATCTCCTTATTTTAACCAAGAAGAAACATGACCAGAGAGGGGATCTTGCCCAAGGTCACCTAATAACAATATCTGATGCTTATATATCACTTTCTATGGTGAACTTCTCTGCTGCTCTTCGGTCGTTTAGGAGGGCATGAGTAAGAGTCACACAGGACACTCTAGGGGATGCTCAGGTCTATCCATGTCCAGGATGTTTCAAGTCTGCAAGGTACTTTACCTATATCATCTCCTTCAGGCTCTGCTATAACTCTGTGACTTAGCTGCTAGAGGTATTTTAATCTCCGTTTTACAGATGAGGAAACTGAGGCTAAGAGGTTAATTGACTCATGCATGCTCACAAAGCTAGGAAGGAAGGATCTGAATTCAGGTCTTCCTGACTTTCAGTCCTGTTCTCTATTTACTATGTTACCCCCACACCACAGTTCTCTCTTCTCCATAAAAATCTGTTCATTTTCCTTTCTAGCACTGGACTTGAAGTCAAGAAAACACAGATTTTAAACTCTGTCTCTGATAGCAGTTGTGTGACCTTGGGCAAGTGACTTGATCTCTTGTGTGTCTGTTTCCTCATCAGTAAAATAAGGATAATAGAACCCATAGTACCAACCTGAGTGAGGTATAAATTAGATCAGGTGCTTTACAAACTCTGAAGTTCTATGTTATCACCATCATCATCATCATCACCATCATCATCATCATCATCATCACCATCATCATCATCATCATCATCACCATCATCATCATCATCATCACCATCATCATCATCATCATCATCACCATCATCATCATCATCATCATCAT
>CM053773.1:156555507-156586471 GCA_028658325.1 Potorous gilbertii | reverse complement strand
TGTTCACCAAGAAAGTAACCTTCTATGGTCTTATTTTTTTTTCCCTTTTCTGGGCATTTTCCCAGCCAGTTACTTGACTTCTGAGATTCCTTTCCATACCTACCCTGCCTCCAGATCCATGCAGCTAGTGCTTGGGGTCTGAGATTCAAATGCTACTTCCCAGCTTCAGGGCTTTTTTGGGGGCAGGGCTGCTATTCAGTGTGAGATTAAGTTCTGCTGCTCGGATGGGGGCAGGGCTGCTGCATGGGGCTCAGTTCCCTCAGGGGGTTTATGTGGAGACCTTCAACAATGGATCTAAGCTCCTGCCTGCTTTGGGAGCCCATGTCCGCTGCTGCCTCTGCTGCTGCCTCCTGAGGGGATCTGAGTTATGGAGATACCATAGTCTCCTCTCTGCCAGCCAAAAAGGCTTTCTCACTGATCTTTGCACCTGTGGGTGGAGGGACTTGTATGGCCACTGGAGATTCTGTCCCTGAAGCCTGCTTGGATCTGCTCCTCTCGGTACTGCCTGGCCAAGGCAAGGCTGAGCTCTGCTCTGGATCCAGTGTGTGACAGACATTTGGTGTTGGTCTTTCAGGTCCTTTGGAACAGAAATCTCCACTCTGTTCTGTGGCTTCTGCTGCTCCAGAATTTGTTGGGAGTTCTTTTTTACAGGTATTTTATGGGCTATGCATTAGGAAATAGTGTATGGGTGTTTTTCTACTCCACCATCTTGGTTCCTCCCCCAAATTTGCTTTTTTTTAGCAAGTTCTTCTCTTCAGTACCTTTTTGCTTTATCATTAAAACATTTGTTTAAAGATGCTTTTGCATCTCATATTTTAGTATTTTTCTTCCTATTTTACCAAACTGCTAATTCTTTCATAATTTATTTCATCAATCTCATTTCTATCACATTTTCCTCTACTAATAGTATCTTTTCTATTTAATTATTCCAGGAAGTATTGTTTTGTTAGGATTTGATTAATACTTATCTTTGATGCTTTGATTGTAGCTGTTTTCACATTGTGGTCTTCTTCTGACTTTATGTCTTAGCCTCCCTGCCAGTAGTAGTCTTTTTGTTCAAGTTCTTTGTTGTAGTTCCCTCATTTTTCTAGCCTGTTTCTTGACTTTGAACTTTATGTTAAATTTGGTCTCTGCTCACTTTGGGGTGGGTGGGGGGGCATTGTTCCAAGCTTTAGCCTTTTTCATGCTGCTGTTTTCAGAGATAATTTTAGGTGTTTGCAAGTTTTCAGTGCTTCTAAGGTGGTACCATGGAGAGGTCTCCTGGTCTACACATTGTTCTTTAACCAGAAAGCCACTAGTGTTAGTGCTCCTCTTGGCTCTGGAACTGTGATCAATGCTTCTCCTTTCCTGTAGTTGCAAATGCTAGGGCTCCTCTTTGCCCTGAAACTGATCAGGGCCTCTGTTCCACTGTGACCAACATGAAGCTTTCCTCTCCACCCTAGAACTGCAACCCAGAAATAGAACTTCCAATCAGCATTACCTATACCCAGTGTGAACCACTGTGCATCTCTTTTTGATCAGTTGTCCAACTTCCCCTTACTGTCTCTGGGTTCAGAGTTCTCAAAGCTGCTGCTGCTGCCATAGAGGCATCCTCAAAGGTCTACTGTGCTCTGGGATGCTTCCCACCATGGTGTCACAGGCCTCTCCTGGTCACATTTTAAGTTGTCTTAGACTGCAAAAATGCCCCACTGACATTTTAATGACTATTGCTCCAAAGTTTGATGTCAGGATTTCTTTTAAAGCTGTTTGGAGGAAAATGTTGGGAGAGTTCACAGGAGTTGATACCTGTTCTCCTCCATCTTGACTGCTCCACTTTGCAGAATGATTTCATTGTTGTTGTATTCATAAGATCATAGCGACAACTGAAAGTGATGTCAGAGGTTATTTAATCCAACCTTCTCAACCTGGGCTAATGATCAAAGTCACATAGGTAGCAAGCATCTGTTTCACCTTGAGAATATGATGTAATCTTCTAAATCTTCTGTTTGTTTATCTGTGAAATTAGAGTGTAGGACCAGATGACTTCTGATTTTCCTTTTAATTTTATGTTCGTAAATTATATATATATATGTATGTATACACAGACATATATATAATACACACATATATATTTAATACACACATATATAGTGTGTGATTATATATTATATATAGTAAATAACTATATTATAAAAATGTTAGCTCTTGCATATGTCTGTATATATACCTGTATAATATATTGCACATGTATAGTATACCTGTATCCACATAAAAATATAAGTGTATATGTGTGTATATATATAACATATTGCATTTTGAGCTTTATACATTTTTTTATTTGATTTTTACAACTTCTACAGGTAAGTACCACTGTTATCCCCCATTTTACAGATGAAAAAACTGTGGCAACCAGATTAATGACTTGTCCAGGGTCAAACAGCTAGATAAATTCAATAAATAACAAGTACAATAGGATTTCCTATTATTTTCTCTTGTCAGTCAATTTTATTACTATAAAGACATGGTTTGCATTAAAGCATAATTTCTTTTTTATTTGTTTATTTATTTATTTTCAGTACTCCACAGTCACTACCATATAACCTAGATTTTTTCTTTCCCTCCCTTCCCCTCCCTCCCCATCATCTCCCCCTTCCTTTCCCAAGACAGCACACATAGAGCATAATTTCTAAAAGCTTTTACTGTTGTATTTACATATTTCTTCTCACATATGTCATAGTGGTTTTATACAATTATGAAAATATCGTTTTTCTCTGGGTTTCAGTTTCTACATCTGTAAGATGGGGAGGTTATCTTAGTTGATCTCTAAAGGTCTTCCCAGTTTACCCATTCTACAAGTTATTGATTCTTTAAATCTTATCTTCAAGA
Source organism: Potorous gilbertii (assembly GCA_028658325.1). NCBI lineage: Eukaryota > Metazoa > Chordata > Mammalia > Diprotodontia > Potoroidae > Potorous > Potorous gilbertii. The sequence continues at coordinate 156,583,606 of CM053773.1, read as the reverse complement.
TTTTCTGAAAAATAGTGTTGGGGTCAGTGCTCAATGGTACTCTAAATCTAGCTGAAAGAAAAGAGTTCATCAAAAGTTTGCAAAGGAGAAAGTCAGTGGAAATTCTTCAGCCTCATAGGTTTAAAAGTTTAGTTGTGATGGACAAATTTTGAGAGGAATCTTCGTTTATCATCTAAAATAAGTAAAATCATTTCCAGAAGAAACAGTGATCTCATTTATCAAAAGTCTCAACCATGAAATAAACTTCCTTCTTTCGTCAAATGGACAACTTTCAAATTTGCCCTGAATTTTGAAATATATTTATGCTTAAGCAATAATGGTGCTAGAAAACTGTTTATTTGTTATAGAGTGTTCATGAGTAAGTCTGTTGTGTGATGATTTTATTATAGTACTTAGCCTATTTTTAAAAAAGATCTTACAGTCACCAGAGACCAAAGGAATAGTTTAGTTCACGTCTTACTCAATGTAAGAATCCCTTCCATATCTGCTTGAATATCTCCAGTGATGGGAAGTTCACTCTTCTGTTCAGATTAATTTGATCCAATCCATTGTCTCCAGCATGAAGTACATTGCTTTACATGTGGCAGGTTCTCAATACATGCTTCTAGAATTGCACTGGCTTCCAAGACAGTCATTCATCTAAGTATTGGATAGTGGCGTAATAAAAAGTTATTTCTTATACCAAACTCTATAATGATAGATTTGTAACTTCTATGTATTGCTCCTAGGTCTGTCCTCAGGAGTAACACAGCACTGGTCTAATCCCTCTTTTCTGAAAGGTTGTCATGTGAAAGAGGCATTAGTCCTGTGCAGCTTGGCCCCAGATGGCAGAACTAGAAACAAGAAGAGGAAATTGAAGAGAGAGATTTTGCTTCAATGTAAGTATGAAGCTTCCTTGGTTTTTTGTTGTTTTGCTCTAGACCTGCCATTTCATTGGGTTAAGGAAATTCCCATGAGAAAACTTTTTCTGATGCAGATCTGAAATTCTAATGTAACTTATTCTTAGAGAATTGCTTGGGTGTGCTGAGAGTTGATTGGTGCAAGGACCCAAAACTCTTATTCATCTGAAATGGGTCTTGGATAAAGGTCTTTCCCTGAGGCCAGGTCTTTTGTCATTATACCTTTTTCCTAATTGTTGGAGCTATACTAAAGCGAAATGGTTAATCTCAAGGTGTAGAGTTCCCCTTTCCTGAAGGTCTTTAAAGAAAGGCTGGTGAACATTTGGAAGTGGATATTTTTGGGTTGGGGTATCTTACTCAGGGTTCCAGTAGATGACTTCTAAGTTCATTCAACAGGCATTCGTTGAACTTTTGGGCACTGTGTTAGGCACTAGGGATTTTGTTGGTATGATTCCATATGATAGATGGCCATTCAGATGTTTCAAGATAGAGCAGAGGGCCTGGAATGAGGGAGACCCGCATTCAAATTTTATCTCCAATACTTAGTAGCTGTGTGATCTGGGCAAATCACTTAACTTTAGTTTGACTGAATTTCCTCAATTAGGAATGATAATCGTTTCTACATTGCAGGGATTTTCTCACAGGGTCATTGTGATAAGATATGAAAAAATGTTTCACACAGTGACTGGCACATAGCAAGAGTTCACTTATTCTTTCACCCTTTAACTATAAAGTGGGGAAAATAATACCCCCACCTACCCCACCAAGGTTATTGTGAGGATTAAATGAGATGATATTTAGAAAGCTCTTTGCAGACCTTGAAGTGCTATCTAAATGACATTTAGCATGATTACTGTGTTTCCTCTTTATAATAAGATCCGACATCTGTAGCTGGAAATGACCTCAAAGACTATCTAGTATAGATACAGAATAGAGGCCTTGAAAACTGGTACATTGACCAAGGCAGTACAGGCAAGTTTGAGAAGCTGGGCCCTAGAATCTAGAGCTAGTGATTTTAGCACTATCATTTTGCCTCCAAAGCGCGTGCACACACACACACACACACACCCACACACACACACACACACACACACACTCTCACTCTCTCTGTATATATATATATATATGTATGTATGTGTATATATACATACATATATATATGCATATATATTTATACATACATATTACACACATGTGTGCATGTGTGTAGATACAGAAATAGAAAGATAGAAAGGAAGAAAGAAAGAAAGGAGGATAGAGAGGTAAGTAGATAGATAGAAAGACAGATAGATGAATGGATGGATAGATGGATGGATGGATGGATAGATGGATGGATGGATGGATAGATGGATAAATGGATGGATGGATGGATGGATGATAGGTAGATAGGTAGATAGATAATAGATAGATATATAGACACGTAGATAGATACATGGATGGATAGATAGAGATAGATAGTTAAATAGCTAGAAACTTCAACTTTATCTCCCATGACACGATATTCAGGCTCTTTATCTTCTCTTCCTGATTATTGTTTATTTATTATGTTTATCACTGCTTCTTTTTTCTTCTAGGCATATACAGATGTTTTATTTCCCTCCTTAGTTGTGGTCCTCACATTGAACATCAGACATGGTCTGACCAGATATCTTGGTGCTATATATTTTGTTAAGAAAATCTACTTGTAAGAGCAGGACATTTTTTTCAGGATTATCTCTATCCAAATAGTGTGGGCAAAGGTAATTTAGTATGACTGGAAGAGAACTGACTCTGGAATCAGAAGTCCATGGATGAACTCAGGCATTTTGCTGTCCTGGGCCTCAGTTTCTCCATCTACAAGATGAGAGGGTTGCTGTAGATGGCCTCTGAACACCTTCCGGCTTCAGAGCTGTGATTCTTTAATCCTAAGCAGTATTGAAGTGATAGTTGTCTCTGAAGTGTACTGCCCAGCTTTCATGACTGGCCCCATAGAACTAACTAGTGTAAGCATGCATTTATGAATCAGCTAATGACCTTCCTCAATCTCAACACTTCCATGAGCTATGGCCAAATGATACTAACTAGGGCCTTAGCATCCTGAAGAAGTCAATACATTTCCTTAAGTTCTTTAATTTAGAGAGAGTGACTGAACCATGTAAAAGACAACATTTAAAATAAGAGTACACTGACATATTAAACCAAAGCACTGCATAAATACTGTTACTTAAATAAATATCCTTTTTTTTATTGTTGAGACATTCTTTATCAGCCCTTGATTGTTTTGTGACCCTTCCTCAAAAGCCATAGGAGAAGAAATGAAGAGAACACAGAAAATAGAAGACATATATATATATGTATGTATGTGTATGTATGCATATGTGTGTATGTGATATCAACACAAAATATTTTATATAGCAGCCATAAAATAACATATATGTACATGCACACACATATATACTTATATAGTCACTACACAGAGGCATATACATGCATACATATATAACACATATGTACATGTATTGCACGTACATTTACACATATATGTATATGTATCGTGTAGATAGAAGGTAATTTCAGAACTTATACATTGGGGAGGACAGAAAAGGGGCAGTTAGGAAAGGCTCCTGAAAAAGGTGAGATTTAAATTGTATCTTCAAGAAGACAAGGATGCCAGGAAGCAGCCCATTTTACACATAGGAGGAGAGAGTCAGTAAGGTCCATAGCCAGGAGATGTTGTGTGCCAGGAATATCAAGAAGGCCCATGCTGCATCTAGAGTATGTTAGAGATTGAGTAACTTGTCCATCATCAGTCACCTAGTATTTGTCAGAAGTGCTATTTGAACCCAGATCTCACTAACTTCCAAGTGGGCCCCTGTTCACTCCATCATCATCTAAAAATAATAATAGTTGATTTTTATATAGTGCTTTGTTTTCATTATGTAATTTAAGTGTAATATTTCATTTGATTTTTATGAGTTGAGCTATGTAGGGATTATATGACTACTCTCAGATAAGAAAACTGAGGCTAAAGAACTTGTCCAAGGATATGCAAGTATTAAAAGTGTCACTTTGCAGTACTCAGTGTTTTAAAACTGTTTTTGTCTTTTTTATCTTTGTATCTACCTTTTATCTTAGTCATGAAGGGCCATTGTCTCAGAAGGTTCTATTAAGGAACTCTCTTTCCATTGTCATTCACAGGTGCTCTTTCTGTGGTTGGTTGCTCCAACTGTAGCAGACTCTGCTATCAATATCTATGGAACTTCTGAGATCTTCTGGTCACCTAAGCACTGTTTTCTCAGAATATTCATTCATCTATGATCAGGAAAGATGAGAGAGAGAGAGAGGGAGGGAGGGAGGAATCATGCCAACAGACTCTAGTTAACAAGGTAGAAGAAAAGGCAGTAGGGAGTGAATATTGGAATGGACCTGAAGTCCAGAAGACCTTAGTACAAGTCTGGACTCAGGCATTCACTAGCTGTGTGTCCCTGAAAACATGACAATCTCTGTTTTCCTCAGTTTCCTCATCTGCAAACAAAACAAAACAAAACAATAATAACACCCATCTCTCATGGTTGCTGTGAAGATAAATGAGATTTGTAAAGCATTTTACAAATCTTCAAGCATTATATAAATGCCAGCAGCTGCTGTTGATGCTTCTGCTGCTGCTAATGCTGCTGCAGCTACTACTACTTCCCCACAGCTAGCACCTCATAGCAGTTTTGCATCATTTACTACCAGGAAAGAAGTGAAATGAAAATCAATACTAGAGAGGCAGATCACATTTAGACCACTTAGTTTCCATATGCACTAAGTTCCAGTTTAGAAACTTATGTATCATTGGTCTATCTGGCTCTATAGTCAGACTGTTGACTCTATCTTCACATATTGACAGCCCCACAGTTGCTTGTGACCAGGAACAGGCTTACCAGACCACGATGTGTTGGATAGGAAATAGGCAGGGACTGTCTGCACATGTTTTGTACATGTTCTGCTTAGTAGGAAAGGCAGCTCCAACCATGCTCTGAGGACAAGGACCTCATTGATCAGTGTCTCTACTATATGTATATATCAGAGGTCATCCACCCAAACATGTCCTTTCTTCACAGTTAACTTTTTCTCATCAGGGTACCATCATCCTTCCAGCTACTCAGATATATGTACTCCTAGTCATCCTCAATACCTGACGCTCTATATCCAATCTGTTGCCAGCCCTTATTGATTCTACCTCTGTAACCTCTTATGATTCTGACCTCTTCTCCACATTCTCATAAACATCATTCTTGTTCAGGCTCTTATCATATTTCAGTTGGACTCCTAATTAGACTTCTGGCTTCTAGTATCTTTCTTCTATACTCTATACTTAACACAGCTGCCAAAATAGTCTTATGGAAAACTATAGCTGAGCATATAATGGCACTAGTCAAAAATCTTCATTTATTTTTCTTTGTTATCTGTAGCAATACCCTCCAAATGAGGGCCAGATGCTCACTGAGGGCCAAAATGAAACTCCAAGGACTTGTTGATTGCCCTGAGTTAAGAAAGTGATGGAACTAATCAGAGGGCAGGAAAATGGATTACATGAACCTTCCCCACCATAGCCAGTTGTTAGCATATATCGATAGTAGTTATACCATCTCCTTCATTCATGATTACTTAGCACTACCAACCCCGCCCCCCTTTCCCACTTTGTCCCTGTCCTTCGCTAACTTCCCTGTGACATGCTAGGGGTCAGCCCTTGAAAGCATGTAATGATGTAATCACAAATCAGGCACCATATGAGCAAGGAAAATTTGTTGGCCCTCTCCCCAAAGTCCATGTGCCCTCCTCTTCCTATCAGTTCCAGCTTCTGTCATGTGACTCACACCCAAAGGTACTCTATTAAATGTTTAACAACACAGAGACAATAAACCTTTGAGTTTAATCTTCACTATTAACATTTCTCCATCACCTTCTTAACTCCAGGCAATCAACAAAACAATAAATCAAGCCAAGATGTATATATAATTTGCTGACTTCTATAGTGTAAATGTTCAATCGCATTGAAAAATTTAACAATTTACATTTGTAAGCTATTTTAACATGGTCTGCTATGTTAACATTTAACATTCCCTGCCACACCCCTCAATGAGTGAGCCCTAATGTCTGGGAAGAGTAGTCACTTAGTAAGAACCTCATCCCTCTACATGCCTTAAATTTGTATGGGGAAAAGAATGAGGAGCCCAAATAAGCAGGAATTAATGGTTTGGGGGGTCTTCTCTTATGCTACCTTCTCCCTCAAATCAAACATTATATACTTTTTTAATCTGATTTTTTTTAATTTCCATTTTTTTGCAAAAGTTTCATAACGTACATAGTTGTTAGTACAGTATTAGATATCCAACTAAGGGTTCAATGATCCTTATCTATTTGATCCTTGGTGAGTCAGGCCTGTGACTAAAAGCTCAACTTGCCCTCCCTCTAGGTGAGAGTTGAAAAGCAAGAGATCTCTAAAAGGAAGCATTGACATCAGAGAAAGTACAAGCTCACTGAGTGGTTAGGCATGAGATTCCCAAGGAGCCCATTGATGCGCCAACAGTGAAAGCTCCCAGTCTTTGGTGTACAGATGCAGCAGGCTGCTCTAGACCCTTGTCACAGCCTCCTCACTCATGGGGATTCAACCCTGACACCACAGTGTTTATGCTTAGTCTCTTTAACCATTGTTTACTTTGTTTCTATATTTGCTAAATTATCCAAAAGTAATCAATTTCTCTAAGATGTAGTTTATTGTGTACATATATGTCCTTGCGGAAAAGTGAAAAGCTTCTAAGGAGAAGGTTATGATCACCCTGGGACACACAAGAGAAAAGAGGAGGGGATTTTCTCAGATTAGCTGAAAGCTAATCAATGCTAATAAAAATTAAGCATCAAAATTTTACTGATAGCTGGAATTATAGCTGCACCAAAAAGGAGAGGGGATTGCCATTTCTTTCTCCAGCTCATTTTGCAGTTGAGGAAATTGTAAACAGTATTAAATGTCTTACCCAGGGTCACCTAGCTAGTAAGTGCCTGAGGCCAGATTTGAACTCATGAAGATGAGTCTTCCTAATTCTAAACCCAGTGTTCTATCCACTGAGCAATCCAGTTCTGTGTATTTTTGTGTGTATATACACACATTATATACATGTACATTATATATAAATATATACACTTACATATATAAATGTATATGTGTATGTGTATATATATCTATAAATATATGTGTGCATATAAATATGTGTGTATATAATGGTACACAATGCACATATTGTGTATGTTTATATGTGTGTATATATGTGTATAAATACATATACATACATGCATACATAGATGCATACATACATATATTTCAAGGCTTGCTTCCTTTCCTATCAAGTCCCAGTTCTACAATGAGCAAACATTGTGAACAGAAAATTAACATATATATCCAAACAGATAGCAAACAAAAATCAGAGAAGATATACAGATGATGATGCATACCAGAGAATTAACAGAGTAGATGAACTTTCTTCTCAGGAGCGAGATATTTCAGTTCAGTTAGAAAGAGAGAGAGAGAGAGAGAGAGAGAGAGAGAGAGAGAGAGAGAGAGAGAGAGAGAGAGAAAGAAAGAGAGAATCATATCTCACTCAAGAGGAAATTCCCTCACTCCAGTGAGTAATCTGGGCACAGAAATATTGCCAAGGTGTTGTCTCCTTGTTTGTTATTTTTCAGTCATTTCAATTGTGTCTGACTCTTTGTGACTCCATTTGGGGGTCTCTTGCCAAAGATACTGGAGTGGTTTGTTCTACATTCTGGTTTCTTCTTAGAGTCTTTTGGTCTATTGAGTAATCAAGAGAATTAGGGTATTGCATCTTCTTTCCTGAAACTGGAAGCCAAAAGACCAGGATGTCACTTCTCCCTAGATCTCACTAATGTAATCCCTCATGTGGGTATAGAGAATGAATCAATCTCCACTATGCAAATGATCTTTGGGGTCTGGTTTGAATACATATATTTTTTTTTAAATTGAATTGAATCCCTTCCATTCCACAAAAATGATTCACAAGGCTTTGACAATGGGAAAGGGAGACAAAAAAAAGGTGCTGTATAGAAAAGAGAGAAATCTGTTATTGTCTGTGCTCAACCCCCTACTGGGATTCCTAGAGTACTTTAAAAAGGGCTACTTTTAAGAAGAGTGAAAACTGACTTCAAGTTTGTTGAGTTTTAGAAGGAACCTTAGAGATCATCTACTCAAAACCTCCAGTTTGAGAGAGGAGGGTATTGATGTCCCAAAAGGTAAAATGATCACTCTTCCTATAGTTTACAGAATTCTGAAGTTGGAAGAAAAAGAAATGGTTTCAAGTCTCTCTTACTAGGTGAGTGACTAACTCATCTGTAAAGTCACTTCTGCATCTCAAATTTCTTGATGCTTTCACTTGATGGTTCTATGAAGGTAATTTATGTTACAGTTACAGTAGAAGGTACAAAATCTGCCAGGCTTAGATGTATTGCTTTGGCATCTCTTGAAGAGATTTTTGAAGGAAATCTTTATAAACTCACTTCAGTTTATCACTTTCAGTTTCTTAGGGAACACAAACACATTTTCTGAAAAAAAAGAAAAACAGTAATAAGGCAAGAAAATTTTTTCTCACTTTTCCATATCTAGATCCCCTCTATCCTTCATAAACTTGTAATGGTCTGTCATCCATGGATTAAAAACAGTCCCATCTCTGACCTTGATTTGGTCCCTAAACTGAAGATTTCCTTAATACTTTAGAATAACTTAAAAAGTGAACCCTGAAATTCATCTTCCTGAGTTCAAATCTGGCCTCAGATACTTACTACCATGTGAACCAGGGTGAATCACTTAACCCTGTTTGTCTTAGTTTCTCATCTGTAAAGTGAGACAGAGAAGGAAATTGTAAAGTATTCTAGTATATTTGCCAAGAAAACCCCAAATACGGTCATGAGAAGTCATACATGACCGAACAACAACAAAATATTAGAGCAAATCAGTCGATGAATCTTCTTTTCCTCAAAAGATCTTCTATTTTGTTTCTTTTTTTAGCTTGAGAATGAATGGAAACCTGTGTATGACTTAGTAGATAAATCCTAGGTAACTATAGAATCATGGCTTTAGATCTAGAAAGAAGCTCAAAGGATATTTATCCCAACTTTTTCATTTTCCAGATAAGGAAATTGAGGTCTAGAGGGAGGAAATTGCAAGGTTACACAAAGGAAGGAAGGAAGGAAGGAAGGAAGGAAGGAAGGAAGGAAGGAAGGAAGGAAGGAAAGGAATATTTATTAAACTTTATAGATATTATTTCTTTGATCCTAATAACAACACTGTGAGGTCAATGCTATTGTCCCTATTTTACATTTAAGGAAACTGGGGCAGATAGAAGCTAAATAACTTGTCCAGGGTCATACTGCTAGTGAGTCTTTGAGACCAGATTTGAATGCAGGTCTTCTCGACTCCAGGTCTAGTTCTTTTTCCATTATGACAACTAGCTGTCTCAACATGATTAGGATCCTAGTTGGGATTTGAACCCAGGTGGTCTGAATCCAGTTTATCTACTCTTTCTGCCTGGGATCTAAAGGTTTAAGTAACTTGTTCCAGGTCACATAGGTACCAGATATCAGACAGGGTTTAAACCTGGATCTATCTTACTCAATTAGTTAAGCCAAGCTGCCTCAGCAAATCATGTGCTGACTAATAAATAGCATGTGTATGGTGACTTTAAGGATAGGTGACAGAAAAAATGTGAGACTTTATTTTAAGAAGCAGATGAGTTTTAAATTCTCTTAAACAAGCAAAGAGAACCAGAAAGGAAAAACAAAAAGCAAATCATGCCTATCTTTGATTTTTAGAATGATTTTCTTTGAAATTTTTTAACTCAAATAATATTTAGTAATTTCCTATTACATGAAGGCACTATATTAAGAGTTAGAAGATATACATTAATAAACAAGAATTCCTCTCCTCAAGGAATTAAAAATAATGAGAATGGTAGGGGAGAATAAAACATTTTCGCAAATACAGATAACACTAGGTACAGTGTGAAGTAACGTAAGACATGAATACCATGTGATATGAGGGAGAAGTCACTTTCCTCTGTGCATTGGGATAGGTCAGAGTCAGCTTCATGAAGAATTCATTTGGTTTGGGCCTTGAATGACAGTTTGTTTTTCAACTGATAGAATTGTCAGAAAAGTCCTGTCAGGCATAGAAAAAGTATAAGCAAAAGAGTGGAGGTAGGGAAGTTTCCCCTAGACACCCATGAATGTTGCAGATGAGCTCATTCACCTTTGCTCTTGCTACAGCCCCATGGGTCTCATTCAGAAAGCTAAAATAGTGCCAAGTTGTTTCCTCAGCACTTGCAAACCCTTTGTCGGCTTATTGCAGACTCCCTCAGCCACAGACTGTAATGTTCTAATTTATAGCTGTTCTGTGGATCTCCTCATAGTAATCTTAGCACTTGGCATCTTCCAAAGTGATATACGGAGAGCAATTATTAACTGAAGTGACCAGGATAACAAAACCTTCAAAACTGTATTGTTGGAGGCAGGAAGGTGAACTCCCTGGAAATTGGTGAGAGAATATATTTTTTTTCCTTTTCAATCTAAGTTGAGAATAAAAGAAGGAAAGGGGGAAAACATGAGTACTTGAATCACTCAATGCTCTCTAAATATATTAGAAACCTAGTTTTCTATTAATAACCCAATCCTATTGTTTTATATATTTGAATATACAAGTGATAGAAAATTCAACAAGCCTTTACTAAGTTTTTTTCTGTGGGCCAGGTACTGTGTTACGCAGAAAAGATACAGAAGCAAAAGAAAATACTCCCTGCCCTCAAGAAGCTTATATTCTACTGGAGATGAGTATAAACTACAATACTTCCTTCAGTAAAGAAAATAGGTCAAACAGTACAATTTCTTTAATCTAAAATTTCAGTGCCAGAATTTGAAATAACTTAGTAGTCATAGAGCCAGTTTCCTGGGTTCTAGTCTGTGTTGGAGGGTCACATATCTTACTCTATATCATAGAAACATAGAATCTGGGAGTCAGAAGTGACCTCAGAGGTCAGGAAGTCAACCCACTCCCACCTTAGCCAGAACTATGGCACTCCTAAATACAGATCACTTGACCCTCTTCCTTATTATTCATTTAGAGGCATCTAGGTGGTACAGTGAAGAGAATGTTGGGGCTGGAGTGAGAATAGACCTGAGTTCAACCTCAGATGTGACTCTGGACAATTAATTTAACCTTATTCTTCTCTGAAAAATGGGGATAAGAAGCACACATACTACTTAGAATTCTGTGATGGTAACAAGAAAATATCATACAGCAATTTTATTTCAGAGAAGCAGAAAGATCACTAAATTTAGAATCACAGTATCTGGATTCAATAACTAGCTATGTTACCTTCTATAAGTCATGCATCTGAACCTTTTTCCTAATCTCAAAAAAGAGAGTAATAAAAAAATCTTGCAATACCCTCCTTCTAGGGTTGTTGTGAACATACCTTATAAAACTGAAAAGTGTAAGTAAAGTGGTGCACTGAATAGAGCACTGAATTCAGGGTCAAGAAGATTTGGGTTTAAATCACACCTCAGATACTTACTGTATGACCCTGGACAAGTCATTTAACCTTTCTGTGTCTGAATTTCCATATCTCTAAAATGAAGGGATTAGGAACACTTCCAGCCCTAAATCTATGATATATGTCTTTCAACATGCATTTAGTAAGCACATACAATATGGCAGCCACTGAGTTTATAAAGATAGAAATGAAATGGTTCCTGTTGTAAAGGAATTGGCATTCTAATGTCTCTCATATTCAGGAAAAGGAAGATGAGATCCAGAGAGATAAAATGATTTGTTCAAAGTTCCACAGTTAGGGGCATCACCAATATAGGAATTTGTCTTCTACTGCACTATTCACCCCTACTAAACCATGAATGGGGCCACAAAAGAGCCACTGCCCTTTTTAATGGAATCCTCAGTCTTCTACTATTCATGAAATGAGCACTTAGTTTTTAAGATCCAGAATCACCAGGTCAAGTCGCAGACCATTTTTTTTTCTTCTGAGGACTCAGCAACAACCCTTAAAGATCTTTTCTTAAAAAAATAATATTTATTGATTTAGTTTATAACATCCAGATCAGTGTTGTCAAATTCAAAAGGAAATGGGGGCTATTCTACCATAGAATCTCGTGGGTTGCATATTGACTTAGAAAATTACATATGTTTATTTCTTATTTCTTAATATACAAACATATTGAAATCAGACAGAGACTACCTTCTAATCTAGTTTGAGCCACAATTTGGTAGTGTTGTAGGCCACATGTAATTTGTGGACCAAATGATTGACACTACCTACCTAGATTTCCCCTTATATGCTTTCCCTTCCCCTCTAAGAGAACTATTCCTCTTTAACAAATATTAAAAGAATAAAAAATCAGTAAAACAAATCAACACATTAAATATTCATTATGTTCAGTGTTTTACAGCAATGTACCATATTACCCCACTTCTGCAAAGATGTGAATAGAGGCACATTCTTATATCTCTTCAATGATTGTTTTCTAAATATATCAGAAATTCCATTTATAATTAAGAGCCCTATCCTGCCTTCTATATCAGAGTAAAAGGAATGATACTAAATTCAATTCAATAGCATTTATTAAGATCATGCCCTATGCAAGGCACTAAGATATAGACAAAAGAAAGCTGTCCCCTCCCTCAAGGAGCTTATGTTTAACTGACCCCTATAATATTTGATACTTTCATTAACATAGCAAATATGTTTCATGACTCAGTTTATTGTCTAAAAGTCAAATTTGCTCCTTGCAATTTTGTAACATTCAGTTTCAATTATTGCGTAGTTGTTCTTCTTTCCATAAACATTTTTGTGCTCATTGTACATATTGTTTTTTTGGCTTTGCTTATTTCACCTTTTGTTATGTTCATGTAAGTTTTCCCATAATTCTCTATGATCATCGGACCAGAGTCTCTCTTAATGTTTCTTAAGTCTGCTTTGAAAGCTGTTTTGGAATCCACTGGAGTCACTTACCATAGGCAAGGAAAATATTGTAGAAAAGGATGTATTATGATGACTGAGGATTGATGGTGATAAGGACTTTTTCTTGAGAAAATTCATTTGTTCCCCTTAAAAACAGGGAGCTTTCCTGTTCTAAGATTTGCCCCAATACACTTCTAGGTTTCTTTGGGCATGTTGTCTGGCATGACTTCAGGTAACTATACAATGCTTTACACCTATTAATTTAACTTACTGATAGCCCCATAGCAAGCTAGGCAGCTAAAGGTAGCATAATAGAGTGTTGAATCTAGAATCAGGAAAACCTAAATCAAATTTGGCCATAGACCAAAACACATTAGCTGCGTGACCCTGAGCAAGTCATCCAACCTTCTTCTGCCTCAGTTTCTTCATCTGTAAAATGGGTACAATAATAGCGCCTCTTTTTCAAGGTGGTTGAGAGGGTTAAATGAGGCAATATTGGGGACGTTTTGTTAATCTTAAAATTCTGTATAAATACTATACTATTATTATTACAACTTATATTTGCCTAATACCTTAAGATTTACCAAATTGACACTTTTGTCCCAGAGCCTGGAGGAAGAGAATGCAAGTATTTTTGTCCTTATTTCTTAGATGAGGAAACTGAGGCTGAGAGAAAGAGAAAAATTTACCCACATGTACAGGAATAATAAATGATGGGACTAGACCTCAAGCCTAGCTCTCTTGGCACGTTGGACTATTTTTTTCTTTTATTCTCCACTAAATTGCTTCCTGTTATCTCCTGACTGCAAATCTCGTAATCTTTTAATGATAATTTCATACTAGCCTAGGGCATGGAGAGCTCCCTTTCTTTTCTCTTCTTAATGATTGGAGTGATATCAAAAGTGGAAAGAGTTGCCATAGGAGACAATGAGTTGATCCTTACTTTAGGTCTTCAAGAAAAGACTGGATGGTCACTCACTGGGCAATTCAGTTTCAGGTTTATCTACAGAATTCTATGAAGTTCCTTCCAACTCAGAAATTCTGAGATTCAAGGACTTTTTCCGAACCTTAAAGTCTTGGAAGAGATGAAACATTTCTTTCTCTCGGATGATGGTATTTCAGGCATTATGGTAAGTGGTGAGCAAGAAGAGGGGAGGTATCTCAGACAGATGGTAAGTACTTCTTTGTACAATTCTGATGATAACAAATGTAGACCAACTCCTATTTCATTTACTCAGAAAGCTAACATTGGGTATCAGTTACCTTATAGGAATTCTGTAATGTTAAAATTCTTATAGATGCATTACAATAAGCTCTGGCAGAACTTTTAAAAAATACTTTGTATGCTATATTTTGTTTTTCTATTACCTAAATATCCCTCTTTCTCCACTTCCTCCTCCTATCAATCAATACTTTGAAAAAAAATCTGATAATACAGGCAATGTTTCATATCTGTAAATTCCACTGTCACCTCTACAAAATATTGGAAGAGGGTCCTCTGTGTAAAACATGCCTAATGAGTTTGTAGACTTCATGTTGTAGGCATTTCTAGAAGTCATTGACCAAATAACGTAAGTTATGATTCTCTGACTGATTAACTGACATACATACTGAAAGCTGAAACTTACTCTCTTGTAAGTAGAGTCTCTCTGAATAATTTCATAGATGATACCATTTAGAGTTGGAAGGGACCCTGGAGATAATTTTTTTTTGTCTAATCCTTTCACATTAGAGATAAACAAAATGGAGCCCAGAGATGCTAATCAACTTGCCCATGTTCACACAGGTAGTGAAGTTAAGAATTCAGGATTACTTGCTCGTGGCTTCTATTTCCATTTCTTCCTCTGCCCATGCATGGAAGAGCTTGCTAGCACCCTGAGTCTGGCTGCTTGCAATGATAACATATTTAAACTCACTCCTTTCATTATTTCCTATTTGCCTTCCTCATTCGCAGTACTCACCATGGTTCTCATGTGGTCATCTCCCCTTCCCTTCACTGATACCCATGAGAAGTTCCTAGAAAGCAAGATGCCAAAGATAAACCCACAGCTGGCTTCATGGAAGGAAGTGCTTTCCTCTCCTCTCCACTGTGAAACACCTGCGTTTGTGTCTGCTGCTGCTGGGCCCCATCCCCAAGAAATACCCAAAGCCGGTGAGAAATCATCCTGAGAACCACGTCTCTAAACCCCCTCCTAGCCATTATCTTGACACAATCACTGTGTTCTGGGTACTTAACCTGGGAGATTAAATCTTTATGCACCAGTGCGGAAAGATCATATCCTTGTAATTTTTCATATATATAATTTCTCAGCTGCCTTAGTTTAAGCCTGTCGTATTTATGGCCCAACTGTAATTTAGGGGAACACTTAGAAAATGCCAGTCTCAAAGGACATCTCTCTTGAATTGCTGCTGAGAATGCCTCTCTGAGCAAGGGTAGCAGACTGTGGTGAAACTGATCATTCCAGTCAATTATATTCCAGGACCAGTCACTTTGTCGTGTTCTGCAGGATGGAAAATAAAAATCATTAGGAAGCTGGCACCAATAAATTATGCTCTCAGTGTAGTTCAAGGAGGAAGAAATACAAGGGGCTCATATTTTACACCATTTTCTGCAGGGGTGAACTTGGGCAAGATAATTCCTGGCTTGTCCTGGACCATCTATTCAGCATCAAGTTAAAGGGAATTACATGACACTATGTTAGCATTTTCCCATTATTGAAGAACATAACTGGTTCTTAAAAGGTCTTTGTAGAAGAATTAGATGAACCAATCAATACTGAGAGCAACAGACCCCTTGATTTTAGGGAAATGTCTCACAGCCTAATTATTGACATCCAAAGAAGCATGGAGGTGGAGTCAGAGTGAATAAGGGAAAGACATACACTCCTAACTCCATACTAGAGAAGCTGTTAAGATCCATGAAACCAGAGCAGCACACCACTTTAAAGTCTAGTGAAACTTCCCTGCCAGGTTGGAATATATCCATGTATGTCGCAAGGAATTTTCAAGTAGAATGCTGTCTGGAAATGGTGAGACTCCCAGGACTTACATCCTTATCCAAAACTCTCATCAGTTTGACAGGTAGGACTCATATCTATTACTATTACAAGTACGTGGTCATCCAAAGGACCAAAGCAACTTGGGAAGACTCAAGAGGGCTTATACTATAGAAAGGATTGGATATCCATTCAGTCAGATGTAATCACATTACCACCTGAGATATCACAGGCAGGAAAGTGTCAGTTTGCTGGGAAACTAGAATTGTGTAGTGTAGAAGGTACCAGGCATACACAATTTCCAATGCAGGGGGTGTTGGAAAAGTGAGAGTGCTTGATAAGAGAAGGGACTATCTGGGGAAGTGACAGCCCTTTGATAAATAATGACTAGGGTTAAAAAGCAGAGAGTCTCCCCTCCTTCCACTAGACTATGATGTCCATCAAGGGCCTTAGAGCAAAAGGTGAGGGGGGAAAGTATAATGCTGAAGTAGAAGCTTAAAAATATCAGATAAACAGGGAAGGGAGAGTTGACAATGAAATGAGATTCTAAGAAAATATGGAACACTCTTTTTTTCTTTAAGAGAAGAAATCATACTGACCTTTGAAATAGAGGGGTTAGCCATGTGACTTAGGCAGATGTGATGAGTGGCACCTATAATATGAAGATTGTCCTTTAAGGGGGAAGGAAGGCCACATGTGGTATCATCATTGACATGTTTTTCTCTACCTGGGACATAAAGAAGCCAGAATATGTAGATGGATTATGGAATATGTATGGATTTTGGAAGTTTTAGCTAAATTCACTAAGACAGCTTTCTGACCCAGGATGGCTGGCTGCCATGATAACTGTGGAGACAGAAAAAAGTAGACATTTTAAGTGAATGACTAATTTTTAAATTGTAGATATACCCCCTTTTTTATCTTAATAAAATATTTTTTATTTCTTATGGTCCATGAATATCTCATTGTATTGTAACCCCAGGCCTGAATCAATGGATTGTCCTGAATTAGATCTTGCTCAGAATAGCAAATAATTTAATCTCCCTATGTCTCTTTTTCCTCATTTGTAAAATAGGAATAAAATTACCTAGAATGGTTATTTCACATGGTCACTGGAAAGTTGGAATGAGACAATAAACATTAAGATCCTTTACATATTATAAAAGCTTATATCAATATCAGTTGAAGAGAAGTAGCCTGGCACTGGCTGGTCTGAGAATCCAGAAAATTGGATTAGCAGTTAATACCTCTGATACACAGTGGTTGCATTACCATGGACAAGTCATTTAAAAATCTATGTTTAAATCCTACCTCTCAAAATTACCGTCTATTTGGCTCTGGGACCTAACTTCTCTCAGCCCTAATTTTCTCTTCTATAAAATGGAGATTTTTTTGAGAGCACCTACTTAACAGGGTTGTTCTGAGTATCAAATGAAGTATTTTATGTAAAATTCTTTGCAAACTCTATAGTTATTTGAATGCTAGCTACTATAACTATTATCCTGTGGCTATTTCCCCAAAATACCTTAGAGGGGAACGCTTTTAGCCTATGTAGAGAAAGATGGGAAGAGAAAGTATAAAAGAAAATGCAGGCCTTTGGTGTAGGGAAGATAAAAAGAATTGGAAAGTGAAAATGACATTTCTTCTCTTTTCTTTTATAATACAGTCCTAGTAATAGTACACTGGTCTCTTGGTCCTGTCAGAGGGTAGAGTCAGGGATGAGTTTGACCTGGAATGAGGTGGCCTTATCTGGACAAGGCAATCTAATAAAGCAGAAACATCCTAGGTACTGAAAAGGACTAGAAAAGAAGTTATGAGTTATTTGAAGTAAATGGGCCATTTTTAGCAGAGCTATAATAGGCAACAATCAGACAGTGGAGA
Organism: Potorous gilbertii; assembly: GCA_028658325.1. Lineage (NCBI taxonomy): Eukaryota > Metazoa > Chordata > Mammalia > Diprotodontia > Potoroidae > Potorous > Potorous gilbertii. The sequence continues at coordinate 156,565,828 of CM053773.1, read as the reverse complement.
CAAGAGATATAACCATGATCTTGATGTATATAGTTCAGAAGTGTGTTAGTGTAGAGATCAAATAAGCAAAACAGGTAAATACAGATTAAGGTCAAACAAAACCCTGGATCTTTAAATAAGATCTCTCTCATCCAGAGAGGTCTGCTTTTTCCATTTGACTCCTTCAAAGTAAAGACTATGCTCTGATCCCTCTGAGACATAGGGTCGATAGCTTACTCAACCCAACCAGTTCTGCTGAATGAACTTCAGCTGTGGACAGCTCCCTGCTGCTGTTGAGGTTTCCTGACTGGGAAACAGCTGTGCCTAAGCAGTGCCTGACAAGCAAGGAGTTGCCAAGTTTGCTTTGATTCAGCTAACACTCTAATAGAGGCACTGCTTCTATGATAGGAAGTGAACAGAAATATTAATCTCTCTTTTGTTTATCAAGTGGATGCTGTTTGAACTCTGTGGTCACTCTGGAAAAAAATATGTGCTAGGTGCTGCTCCAATTGTATGCATGATACAATATCTGTATAGAGCTACCTATGGCTAAACACCAGAGGAAAGGTTGTTTAAGACCCGTGAAGCAGCAGAGAAGAAAACTTTAGTGTTGATGTAAGCATATTTGCCCAGAGAGGAATGCCAGTCCTGGAAGTTATAGAGTTGCCCTGAACTAGAAATCTGAGTAATACTTACAACCTGCATATTAATACCAATTCTGCTACTGATTGCTATGGTAATCCTGTAAGAATGGGGACTAGTATTGGACACATGATCTCCGTATTGGCTTAAAGTACATATTGGCTACTACCAAAGACATATTGACTGGTTTGCAGTTTACTTGTCCATTCTCTAACCTGCTTCTTTTTGTACTATTTTATATGACCCTAGTGTTTCATAGAATATAATTTGAAGAGCATTGATCTGGTGCAGTAAATCCTTATTTAGAACTGTAGCTATGTTCCATTGAATTAAAAATGTTTTGAACTCCAATGTATGCAAGGCTATGCAAATCAGAGATATAATTATGTATGTATATATATATGCACACACATAGAACTATATTTGTATCTATACTCACCTGTAAAATTAGATAATAATGCATATAGTATCTACCTCATAAGATATTTCTATTGCAAATGAAATAACACATAGAAAATTCTTTATCACTTCCTGATGATTATTCCATTTGAATTTTGTACGAGATAGCCTTTACACAAGTGACAAATACTTTTGAAGAGTATGTAGCTTTTTGTTTTATGCCTCACTTGCTATTACTAATGAAAAGATTTTTATTCCTGTTGTGAGTGTTGCTTATATCAAATTTTTAATATGACCTTAGTACATTCATGGGAGACATTTTATTTAAGAATTGTTATCAGTTTTCTGTCTGCCAAATCCTACATTTTCTAAATACTCACAATGAACATATGAACTCATGAAACTAGGTTTTCCTTCCAGTGATGTAGATCAGAACCATCCATACTTCTTGAGTTCTGTGATCTTATTATTGAGTATATGATTTTAGATCAGTGGCATCAACCCTAAATTTAAATGGGGGATACCAAAACATATATGTGGATTCCTGCAGGCTACATAGTTATTTAAAATGTGTAGTATGTCTATTTTATTTTATTTTGCTAAATATTTGCCAATTATATTTTAATATGATTGAAGGCTACATATAATATGCAGGTCTGACTGATAGGTTTTCCTCTCCTGCTTTAAATGACATAGATAGAGCAACATGCATTTATATGACATGTACTGCAAGTCAGCAAGCATTTATTAAACACCTGCTTGTGCTAGGCAACATGTTAAGTACTGAGAATACAAAGAGTATTTAAGACAAAAATAGTGCCCATGCTTAGGGAGCTCAAAGTCTATGAGATAAACAAAAGGCAAACAGCTATATGCAGTAAAAACTATATACAAGACAAAATGGGGATTGTCTCATAGAGAAGACAATAAAAATGAGGACTGAAAAATACTTCTTGTATAAGATGAAACCTTAGCTAACACTTGAAAGCCAGAAGAAAACTAGGAGGCAGAGATGGGGAAGGAAAGAGTACTATGAATAGTGGGTATCCAGTGAAAATTCCCCAAGTGAGGAGTTGCGTATGCCACTTAGGTTAGCCTGGGTGAATGGGAGGAGGATGGTGTCCCCAATAGCCTGGGTGAATGGGAGGATGATGGTGTCCCCAATAGCAATAGGGAAGTTCATAGGACTTGGGGGAGAAGATAAACAGTGCTGTTTTAGATTCTAGTTCTTATGGCTAAATGACAGTTGAATGATCATGAGACATCTAGTTTGAAATATACAGTAGATAGCTGGAGATAGAAAACTAGAGGTCAGAAGAGAGATTAGGGCTGAAAAAATAGATATGAGTAGCATCTTCATATAAATGACATTTGAATATATGGGAGATCACCAAACAAAAAAGTAGGTCCAAAACAGATCCTTGTGGAACACCCATGGTTAACATGTAATATGGATGAAGAACCAGAAAAAGAGACTGAGGAGAGGTCAGATGGGTAGCAGGAGAATAAGATGAGAGAAATCTCAAGAAAATCTAGAGGGAAAAGTGTATCAAGGAGAAGAGGATTATCATTAGTGTCAAAGGTTACAAAAAGTTTAAAATGAGAATTAAGAAAAGACTATTAGATTTTGAAGTTAAGACATCATTTGATAACTTTGGAGAGAAAAATTTCAGTTGAATAGTGAGGTAGAAAGCCAGACTACAGAGAGTTAAGAGAGTGAGATGAAAGGCAATGGAGGCATGATCATACATGACCTTCTCAAGGACTTTCACAAAAATGGTGACTAGTTAGTGGGGATGGACAGATCCTTATTTTCCAGATATGGATATTGAAGCACTGAGAAATAAAATTATATTCTATAGTTGGACAGAAAGTTTTGAACCACACAAACCAGAAATAACAAACTGGGAAAGTGCTTCAAAATCATTTTATAGGTGAAGAAATGAATAGTAGGAGCTTAAGTGATTTGTCTAATATTATCCTGCTCATCACTGAGATAGTTAGGAAGACAGGTTGGAACAAGAAAATACTGCTGGAAAAGGAAAAGGACCTAAATGTACAAAATATTTGTAGCAGCTTTTTGTGATGGCAAAGATTGGAAATTGAGACAATGTCCATCAATTGGAGAGTGGCTGAACAAGTTGTGATATATGATTGTGATGGAATATTTTTATGCTATAAGAAGTGACAAAAGGGGTGATTTCAGGAAGAGAAAAGTAGGAAGACTTAAAGTGAGAAGAACCAGGAGAAAATTATACCTAATGACAGTAATATTGTAACAATGACCAACTGGGAAAGACTTTGCTGTTTTAGTCAATGCAATGATCCAAGACAATTCCAAAGGACTCATGATGAAAATTGCTAGCCACCCCCAGAGAAAGAACTGATTAACTCTTGAATGAAGGTTGAAGCATATTTTTTTCACTTTATTTTTATTTCCTTTTCTCACAATATGGTTAATTTGTAAATATATTTGCATGACCACATGTATAATTGAAACTAAATAGCTTGCTTTCTAAATGAGTGGTAAAGGACTGGAAAAAGGGAGAGAATTTGGAACCCAGTTTTAAAAATACACCAAAAATAAATAAGTACATTTTTAAAAAGAAAAGAAAGGGCTTCTGAATTTGGAACAGGAATACATAGATTTGAATCTAGGGATGTGACCTTGGGCAAATCCCTTTAACCCTGGGTCTCAAGTTTTGAATTGTGAAGTATGGGTTGAACCAAATGATGTCTATAGTCCATTTCAGTTCAAAATCTATCATTCTGTAACTCAACAACTAAAATACAAGTTTATGTTCATTGCCCAGCATTCTTTTCTATCATGGCAAAACACTCTAGTGACTTGAAAACTGGCTTCCAAAAGTGCCAGAATCACAGTTAGGAAGTAACTTAAGCCCTGACTCTCAGCAATTAATGTTATGACATAGCAACTATAAGGGATTTAAAATACAATCACCACCAACATTTGTAATTCTATTCTGAAACATGCCTCTCTTTTTTGGAGGTAGTAGGAAGAATTGCGGTCAGTCTATGTAGACACGGAAGTTGGTATGCGCTTTGTTGAAGTCCTACATAAAATATCTGAGTTTTTTATAAGACTAATTGGAAACTGAGCTCCTTCAACCAATGGAGTAATTTGCTGTGGGCAGTTGGTAGATGCTATTAGAAGTAGGTAATATGGTTCAAATAATTTTATATTTGTCATACAGTGAACCAAAGAGATGAACATACTGAATTCCATTCCATTTCCTTGTCTTAGTCAGCAAGCACTGAACTTCCTGCCTCTGGTCAGGACTTGAGGCTAAAATCTTCCAATGCCAACAGGAAGCCCATACTTGTGGGCTTCCTTTCCTGCCTAGAATCTTGAAGATCTGAGCATTTTACTTGGATGACTTTCCCCCAAAGACTTTCAACTTCAGTCCACAAACCAGAGGACATTCACCAAGTATAACTGAATCCACGTTGAATCTCTAACCCTTTATGGAGTTGGGCCATTTAGTCTCTGGAATATTTTTCCTGTAGGGATAAGTATGACCAAGTTCTCTGTAGGTCATTAGAAACAGAAGAGAACTTTCATGTGTCTAGGAAGATTGAAATGCTGTTCCACTTTTAGACAGTGTAATGTACAAAAATGCCTCTTTAATTTCCTTTTATAGTTGTCCCTTTCCCATTGCAGGGGTTATAGGCCTGGTTTCCCTCCATTCCCCCACAACTCCCGAATCTGGAAAATCTGTGTAAAGTGGTTTGGCCCTCTATTAGTATCAGAGAAGAAGTCTGATTTTTTTTTCCTTTTATGAGGTGTTTACAATACCTTATTGTAAAATTTGGGTTAAGTATTTGGTCATAGGCTCTCTCTCTCTCTCTCTCTCTCTCTCTCTCTCTCTCTCTCTCTCTCTCTCCCTATATATATATATAAAATTAAGTAAAAAATACTTTTTCAGTGTCATCTGTTGGCTTTTGCATGTCATCTGTGGCTTCTGCAAAACTTCCCCAAAATTCCCATTTACTTTCTTATACTGACCCTTGATATATCAAAACTGGGATAAGGAAAGCTGTGATGGAGAAGGGTTAATTATTCCCATCTTAGTAATTTTCTATTGTAAAAAATATTTGAGTATCTACAGATAGGAGAGACTTTTATTTAACCAAGCTTGGTGGGGAACATGATTATAGAAAGCCTTCTTAGATTTTCACCTCTTTAGGTATTCAATTATTAATCTTTGATTGGAACATATTGGAAAAACAAATGCTTTTCAGATTATTTGTTATTGAAATGCTTAGTCAATTTGGATAAAATTTTCAGATGGTCCAAGACCAAAAAGTATTCAAAGAGACTCTTCACTAATTTAATATAATTTGATTAAAGCATAAGAATAGGGATAGGAACAGGGGTCTAGAGAAGGATAAGAATTAGACTATTGATTTTCATCATTATAGGAAACTCTTAGAAGAGGAAGTTGCTACCATCAATATAAATTGATTACTTCTGTTGCCTAAAGCAATGCTGTCAAATTCAAATGAGCCACTAAATCAATCCCTTCAGGCTATCTCCATATCAATTTAGAAAGTTTCATATTAACATTTTATCTATGTTCTACTGTATTTTGTTTATTTTGTTTAATATGTCCTAATTGAATTTTTATATTGTTGGAGTTGACACCTTTGGGCTAGAGCCCTGAGAACTTAAATAAATTGTTGTTGCCTCTAAGTGGTGTTCAGGTGAAAAGATCCAAAACCCCACATGAGCTCCTGATTTGAGCCTCCCATTTCTTGCTGGGCACAAAGATTCTTCTGAGGAAAGATGGCTAAGGGCTACGGTGGGCTTCTTCCCTCTACCCCAAAGCAACTACTTCCATCTTTGTCACTACAAGGCAACTTCCAGCTTCTGCTGCCAGCCCTGTCTTCCAACTGGGATGTGGAGAACATCTTGTGCAAAGAGGCACCCTCAGTTTAACTTCAGGCCTCCTCCAATGTTTGTCTTTTGAGAAGGATGACTGGCCTTTCACTCAGTGATGGACGTTCTTACACCAAGGTCATCTAGGCTTGACTTTTGTCTTTCCACTGGACTTGGATGATTTTGGAGGCAAGACTGAGGCTGAGAACTTTGCACAACTCTACCTCACTTAAATCCAATTCATATGCAAGTCAAGATGGTGATGTCATTGGTCATCTTTGCAATGAAGGGCAAACAAGATTTATCCTGTTTATCCCATAGCTTACTTTGTAGGTATTTGCCTTCATGTTGTTTCCCTTATTAGACTATAAGATCCTTGAGGGCAGGTACTGTCTTTTATTTTTTTTTTTTTGTATCCTCAATACTTAGTATGGTGCCTGGCACATACTCAGCTTACTGAATGTACTGAATTATCCCGGGTCAAGGTGTTAACAAGTGTAGTGAATCTAGATCTGTAGCTACAATGCTAGCTTTCTATTCACTACACATTTAGTGTATTTTTACTATGATTACAGTGAAAAACAGCATGCCTCTAGTGACTAAAGGGCCAGGTATGGAGTCAGGAAAGCATGGTTCAAGTCTTGCTTCTAATTCATACTGGGTGTGTGGCAATGTGCTGGTCAAATTTCCACATAGGAATTTCCCTATAATAATGAAGTCATAGATCCCTTCCCCCTCCCTGGCACTGTCTGAGGAACTAAGGACACAGAGCTGAGCAATGACATTATTTCTTGGCTTGATTTTTTGGGCTTTTTGTTTTTTGTTTTTTTTTAAAGCCAAGCCCTAACTGCAATGACAACATCATTAGGTGGATGGCAGGTTTTGGGAATCCTCCCATCAGTGACCCCCTGTGGCATAGAAATTGGCTCTCTGTCATGTTAATGACTTTAGCACAAGGTGCTTGTAAGGGATTAATGGTTGTCTGGAGTAGATGTCCTGGGCTTTTGGCCATAAAGCCCAGACACTGTTAATCTCCAAGAAATGCTTTGCCAGCAGGTCAACCAGGCTATTGGAAACTAAGAATGAGAAAAAGAAAGACATCTGGATGGCTTTTATAGGCAGTGTGGAGGAGGGCAACCACTTTGTGAAAAACCTTGCTGATCCCCATTGCCTGGTTAATAATGTTCTTTCCCACCCCTAGACATCACTAGCACTTTTCCTAGATGTCTTTTTTTTTGTATTTAGTATGCATTATTTTTTGTACAAGAATTATTTGATTATATGTCATATCTCCTCCTGCATTGTAAGTTCCATAAGGGTAGAAGCAATGCCTTATTTCAACTTCTTCACCCTACACTTAGAATATTATCCACAGTTTCAAAGCTGGTAATTGCCAGTACTAGGAATCCAATTCAAATCTTCTGGCTCTGGGTCTGGTAGTCTTTCAAATATACCGGTATTTCCATTCATCTCCTGGTCTTGCTGGCTTCCTTCAAATCCCAACTAAAACTCCACCTTCTACAGGAAACCTTTCCCAACACCTAATACAAAAACAAATAAACACCTATATAGCACCTACTGTGTACCAAGCACTTTTTACACATGTATCTCATTTGATTCTCATCACAATCCTGTGAGATACTTGCTGTAATTATTTCATTTTATCGTTAAGGAAATTGAGCAAACAGGTTAAATGACTTGCTGTGGATCACATAGCTAGTGAGTGTCTGTGGTGGAACTTGAATCTTTCTGATGCTGTCCCAGTGCTGTACCCACTGTGCCATTGGCTGCTTTCCTAATCTCTCAGTGCTCATTCTTTCCCTTTCTTCTTTGCTTCCAATTTATTCTGTACTTAGATTTGTTGCATATAGCCATTTACATGTTGTCTCCACCAGTAGACTGTGAACTCTTTGAGGTCTTTTTTATATCTCCAGTTTTTTATACAGTGCCTGGAATACAATGTAGGATTAATAAATGTTTTTAACTAATTACTGTTTTCCCTTCATCATCACTTCTACCCTTCTTCAATAACTATCACTTAACCTAGCACATAGATCTTCAGAGATGGGAATGCTTGCTTTATAAACACTAGATTTGTATCTATTAATAATGGCTCACCTTATTCCACTTTAAAATTGATAAAATGTTTTCTTCATAATAGGTAGTGTAACTATCATTATTCTAATTTCATATATAAAGAAACTGAGACTTAAGAGCGTTCTGGGACTTGCCCAAGATCACATAGATAGTATCTATCTATCCATACATATGCAAATATATGTATTTATGTGTGTGTGTGTGTGTGTGAATAGTACACACATATAGGTATGTATACATATATACATACATACACACACACACACACACATATATATAGATGTATGTATGTATGAACAACATGATTCAAGCCAAGAATTCCTGCGATCTGTCTGCCCCGTGTAACCTATTTTTCCAGTACTTTCTAGGGCCCTAACATGTAAATGATCATTTAAGTCACATTTGATCATTAGATTATCCTTTTTTTCCTGTTGTAGATCATAAAAAAAAAAATCTGTCTTTTTTCCCTCCATGGTCACTCAATTCTGCCATCACTTAGTACTCATTATCTTCTTTGTGCTCACCGATACCAAGTGCTTTTCAGAAGCCAGGAAGGAAGATAAAGAAGAACAGGAAGAAAACTCCAGTTAATCATAATCAGCTGGAAATTACCAACCCTAATACTCATTCTATTCTGACTTCTCATTCGCACTAGAACTCCACCCTTCCCTGTTCCTTACCTCTCTGACCCCATCCATACTGTTACCCTCTTTCACACTGTGTTTCCCACAGGCATCCCCAAAGGTGCTGCCCTATATGAGTCTAAACCTCAAGTAAAGGGAGTTCCTCCCAATAGTTTGGAACCAGGACAATTCTCAGAACCATTCTTCTATTGTCAAATAATTGGGAAAGAATAAGTCCATCACAGTTGATAGAGTTGGAATGATGAATGAATTTTCCACATGATGCTCAGGATTTCCTACTTCTATGACTGTAGTATAGTACAGTGAAAATACTGCTTGATTTGTAGTCAGAGGACTTGAATTCAAATGCTGTGTCAGTGTAACCTTGATTGAGTCACTTAAACTCTCTGGGGTTCTTTTTTTCACTATCTATAAATGAAGTAGTTGCACCAGATGATTTCTAAGATCTATTCCACTTCTAAATCTCTGATCACTTTTGATCAGAGTTCACTTTTACATAGTACCTTATGAATCAGCCGAGTCTTCAAGTGGCTCAGGATATCTTATTTCATTTCATCACAATAATATCAATTTGAGGAATGTATTTATAGGTATTATTATAATTAAAATGGTGAATAGATGAAGAAACTAAGGTTCAAAATAATTAATGATTCTGGTGATAGAGCTGGGAAATTCGGAGGAAGGTTTCAGAGTCAGTAACAAAAACAACTGCTCATGATCTGAATTCAGGTCAGGAAAGGCTTTATTTAAGAATGTGTGTTGTGGAGAAATCCAGGACAAATTTCCCTGACTTAAATGTTAAGAAAAATAACATTTTTCTTGTCTTTTTTTAAACTTTCAAATGGAACAGGGCAAAGTGTCTTTCTCTGTTATATCCAGGTGAATCCAAACTCAGAGAAGTGTCATTGTGAGTTAATTTTATCTGAAGAGAAGGCTGGTTCATTTCAGGAAAAGGAGAAACAAGGACCCTCTCCTTGCCTCCTAAAGGTTCAATGGGATAAATATAGAATCTCAAACTGGGCAACCAAAAAAAAATCAGCTTCCCTTGTGAAAAGGGGAGGAGGTATAATTAGACAACAGTTTGTCTGATCAGACCTAAGGATTTTGGAGAATTTTTGTGGAAGCAAACAATGCTAATGCAACGCTGAATTGCATTGAGAACAGCTTGGAGGTAAAAAATTCCATTTTACTCCCAGATCTTGTATTTCACAGTTCTTGATCAATTTATCATATAAGGTCTTGTTGTCTAGCTTTGATTATCTCCCTAGTAGGATTTTTTTTCTTTTTTTTGAAAAAAAATTTCATTAAATATCTTCCAATTACATGTAAAAAATTTAAAAATCGTTATTAAACACTGAGTTCCAAATGCTTTCCTTCCCTCCTGCCCCTCACTAAATTCCTTGAGAAGGCAAGCAATTTGATACATGGGAAGTAACATAAAGCATATTTCCATATTTGCCACACTGCAAAATAAAACACAGAAAGGATATAAAACAAGAAAAAGGAAACATTTTTTTAATTAATAAATTTATTTATTTAACTTTGTACGTTCATTTTCACAAGATTTTGGGTTCCAAAATTTTCTCCCCATTTGTCCCCTCCCCCACCCCAATACACTGAACATTCTAATTACCCATATCACCAATCTGCCCTCTCTTCT
>CM053773.1:156530531-156555007 GCA_028658325.1 Potorous gilbertii | reverse complement strand
GCATTTTCCCAGCCAGTTACTTGACTTCTGGGAGTCCTCTCCACCCCTGGCCTAGGTCTAACCAGCTAGTGTTTGAGGTCTGAGATTCAAATGCTGCTCCCCAGCCTCAGGGCTTTTGGCAGCAGGCCTGGCTGCTATTCAGGGTAAGATTAAAACAGGTGCTCAGGTGGGGGCAGGGCCACCTCCCAGGCTCAGTTCCCTCAGGGGGTTTATGCAGAGACCTTTTGTAATGGAGCTGCTGCTGAGCTCCTGCCTCCTCTGGGAGCCTCAGGCCGCCGCTTCCGCTGCCTCCTGAGGGGGTCCGAGTCCCAGAGACACCCCACTCCCCTCTTAGCCTGTCTCTCTCACTGACCTGTGAGTCTGTGGGTGGAGGGACCTTCTTTGGCCACTGGAGATTCTGTCCCTGAAGCCTGCTTGGATCTGCTTGCTCCTCTTAGTGTCACGCGGCCGGGGTGGGGCAGGGCTCTGCTCTTGTCTGGGGCTCGATGGACCTTTGGGATCAGTTTTTTAGGGCTCTCTGGAACAGAAATCTCCTTCGCTGTGTTGCTGCGTGGCTTCCACTGTTCCAGAATTTGTTGGGAGTTCTTTTTAGAGGAAATCCTTGGGCTGTGGGTTTGAACCTAGCATAGGTGAGTCTTTCTACTCTGTCATCTTGGCTCTGCCAAAAGGAAACATTTTTAAAAGGCTTCATTATGCATTTAGAGTTTGTCAGTTCTCTCAGGGAATGGATAGCATTTTTTTAGTCATTTTTTGGAATTGTCTTAGATAATTGTCTTGATCAGAGTAAATCAGTATTTACAGATAATCCCTATTATATTGCTGTTACTGTATTTAATGTTTTCTTGGTTCTGCTCATTTCATTTTGCATGAGCTGATACCTTTTTTCCAGTTTTTTTAAAGCCATTCTCTTTTTTTTTATTACACAGTATTCTATCACAATAATATACCACAAGTTGTTCAGCCATTCCCTACTTTTATTTTTTTTCATATTTTCAGATGAATAATTTTCATATTTTATTTTTTCATTCTTTTGACTTTGATTTCTCATGTAGTTATTTTCTTCCTATTGACCAAATCTATTTTTTAAAGAAATTATTTTCTTCAAATATGGCCGGTAGGGTGGACCTGTAGAATTTCCCCCCTACAACACATAAAACACGTGTCAAAAATGACTCTAAAAAATTCTAGATCAGCAGAAATCACAAAACAACAGAGTGAAAGAGAATTCCAACCCAAAGTAGCCTAGAAGACTGACAGGAAAGGTCTATTATGCCATTCACGGAGTGGAGCACAGTCTGACCTTGGTCGTGCCACGTGGCAGGGACAGGACCGTAGTAGGCTTCAGAGGGTGGAATCCTGGACAGCACCTGGACAGCACCCAGATTGCTCAATCCAGAAATGTCAAAGACAACCTCAAAAGTTGGTGAAAAAACTCTCTCACCTGGGTGAAATGGGAATGTAGTCTGGCTCTGCCAGCAGTAGCAACTGCAGTGGCAACATCCCTTTTTGGAGCCCTCAACGTAAAGCCCCTGGAGGAATCATGCAGCTGATCTGGATTTGAGCCCAGAGAAGCTGCCCTGGGGTGAGGAGGAGTGCTGGCTGGTGTGGTACAGCTGGTAGAGGCTCTGAAGAGGGAATTCTACTCACAGATCATGGGCAGAAAAGAGTACTTGTGGCTGCTCCCAGGTCAGAGTGCAGGTCAGGAAAGGAGTAAACTCCTCTCCCTTGATTATGCCACCTTGGAGGAACTGAGAACTTACAGGTCGCTAGAGTATACCCTTCTCTTGACAAAGGACTCAAAAGTCAAGTAACTGGTTGGGAAAATGCCCAAAAAGGGGGAAAAATAAGATTATAGAAGGCTACTTTCTTGGTGAACAGGTATTTTCTTCCATCCTTTCAGATGAGGAAGAACAATGCATACCATCAGAGGAACACCTAAAAGTCAAGGCTTCTACATCCAAAACCTCCAAAATAAATATGCAAAAGAAATTATTTTCTTCAGTGAGTTTTGAACATTTTTCCCATTTGGCCAATTCTGTTTTTGAAGGTATTATTTTTTTCAGTATCTTTTGTGCCTTTTATCAAGTTGCTTATTTTCTTTTCATAATTTTCTTCCCTTACTCCCATTTCTTTACCTAATTTTCCTCTACTACTTTTATTTGACTTTTTTTTAACTTCTAGGAATTCTTCTTGAGATTGTATCCAGTTAATATCTTTCTTTCAGTCTTTGCTAATAGATATTTTGACATTTTTGTCTTCTGAGTTGGTGTCTTAATCTTCCCTTTCATCATAGTACCTTTTATGGTCAGTTTTTTGCTGTTGTTTGCTAATTTCCCCCTCTATTTCTTGATTTTGGACTTTATTTTAATGTTGGTCTCTTCCCTTTGTGTGGCTAAGGGTAATGTTTCAAGCTTCAGGCTTTTTCACACTGCTGTTTTCCAAATGAGTTCTGGAGTATTGAAAGATTTTAGTGCTTTGTGGAAAAGAGAGATCAGTGCTCTCCTGGTCTACAATTTGGTCCTTACCCAGGAAGAACCTCTGATCTCTTAGAACCACAATCTTTACTTCTCTTTAGGGCCTCTGCTTTGTTGGGACTAAAAACACACTACTATTTCTCAGTTTCTCTGATTTCTTATGTCCAAATCAATGCTGCCTCCTTTTTGACTAAAAGTGATCCTCTCTGCCCTTCAACTATGATCCAGAAATGGATATAGACGGTGGAGTTGTCAAACAGTGTCTGGTTCTGCATTTCAATACTAGCACAGGGATCCTCTGCAATCTCTTTCCAACCAGTTGTCAGATTTCATTACTCTTTCTGACTTGAGAGTTCCCAAGGATGTTGCTGCTATTTTTGTCATCTTCTCTTCCTGCCACTGCTGTTTAATCCATGTGGGCTCCTGGCCAGCCTCCATCCCTACATCACAGATGTCTCTTTCCAACTTCCTGAGTTGTCTTGGGCTGGAAGAGTATCTTATTCTGATATATTGTTGACTTTGCCACTCTAGAATGGGATCTGAGGTGTTATTTTAAAATATGTTTGGAGGGAAAAATATTGGGAGAACTCAACTGAATATTTTCTCTGCCATCTTGACTCCACCCCTGGAAGTCCATATCTTTTTTTATGCTTGTTTTCAATTCCCCTGAAGAAAGAGCATTCATTTGTCTTTTTAAGCTTCTTCCATGTGTCCTCTCTCTCAAGTCAAACTCTTGAGAGAGAAAGAACAGGAAGGTCACAGTCACTTTGTGCTATCTCTGTAATCTCTTCCATTTACAAGAAGATGACATCCACCTATTTTTCTAACCCCCGTCTGTTCTTTGGAGAAAAGATGTAGCATTACCATATAGTTAATATATCCACAGATTAAAAAACTAAGAGTATCTGCATTTTTTCCATTTTTCCCATGTCCTGAAAAAAATTGTGTGTGTGTATGTATGTAGGTATGTATGTATTTCTGCCCATTGTACAGGAACAAAGCTCTGCTAAACTACAGCTCTTAACTACCTTCCCCAACTTTAGAGAGGCATACATTAAAACAATTCTGGAAGAAGTAACATAGAATGACATACTGAGAGAGCAAGTCAGTGAAGCTAAATAGCTTTCAAGTTCTTCCTGAGTCAAGTTTTCCAGTGTGGCTTTATCCTCTTGCTCTAAATGAATTATTAGAATGCCAGGCCCTCCCAGATTCAAAGTTGGTGCCAAAATATATTCCAAACCATATAAATGTGTCTTGCATTATCTGTGCCATGGCCACCCTCATCCAATGTGGTAAGTAAAAAGAAATGTTGCATGTAGTTGTTCCAGATTTTAGAAAAGGATAACCATTTTTAAAATGAATTTAGTCACTGTATATCTGAGAGTTCTATATTCATCCATCCTTTAGAACAGACTCAAGTACAAATGGGGCCACTAGACAATATATAAGGATCTTAGCAGGAAGTGTCTTTACTTAGAAAACTACAAATTAGCAATATCTGTTTTTATTTTGTTAAATATTATCCAATTATATTTTAATTTTGGTTTAGGCTATCCTCAGAAGTATTGTGGGTTGACAGTAGACCATGTACTTGATACCTCTCCTGTAGAGCACATGATCTCAAGCTCACCAGTGGAAATCAGTAAGCCTATCACTTAGGAGATGGACGTAAAGTCAGGAAGACTTGGATTTTTAAGCTCCTTTGACCCTTTCTAGATGTGTTACCATGGAGCAAATAACAACTTCTTAAAACCTCAGTTTCTTCATTTGTAAAATAGGGATGATAATGCCTATACCACCCACAGCACAAGGTTTTTATGAGGACCCGATAATTTATGTATTTAGCACTTGGCAAACTTAAAGGATTAAATCAACATCTATTGCTTCTGTTGACAGTAAAGTTAATGTTAGAATAGAAAGATGAGGAGTAGACTTAGAAGCACTGAATCAACCACTTGCTATTTCCATATCATCATCATCATCATCATCATCAATATCACCATCATCATCTCTAACATTTATATAATATTTGAGGCTTACAATATGCTTTATATATATTTTCTCACAGCCTGATGATATTGATGCTAGTATTATATCTATTTTACTAATAAGAAGCTAAGAGGGGTTAAGCAGTGTGCCAAAGGTCACACAAGTGTAAGAATAAGAATTCAAACTCAGATTTTCCTCATTCTGACTCTACTGTGCTCTGTCTACTCTGCTAAACTGCCTCCAAGTAGTTTTAATCTCTATAAGCCTCAACTTCTTCATCTGCAAAATGAAATTAACATTGCTTGCAGTGACTATCTCCCAGTGTTATTGTGAGGAACCATCATAAAAGTTGAAATTTTCACATTCATTTAAAGATGGCAAATGACTTTATTATACATTATCCCTCTTGAACCTTATAATACACCCACAAGGTTGATGTTACAACTATTATTTCCATTTTATTAATGAGAAAATGAAGACTTATTTTCCACAGATAAGTTATTTGCCCATGGTTAAATAGCTAACAAGTATCAGAGGCAAGATTTAAACTCGTCTTTTGTGCAGTCATGTCTGATTCTTCATGACTCATTTGAGGTTTTCTTGGCAAAGACGTGGAGTGGCTTGCCATGTCCTTCTCCAGCTCATTTTATACATGGGGAAATTGAAGAAAACAACGTGAAGTGATTTGCCCAGGATCACAAAGCTTATAAATCTCTGAGGCTAGATTTGATTTCAGGAATATCTTCTTGAAGTCTTCCAAACTCCAGGCCCTGAATCACCTAAAGTTTACCTTGAACCCAAGTCGACATTACTTCAAATCCAGTACTTTATCCACTCAATCATAATGGCTCCTTCAAATCAAGAGGCAATGTGTATTCAACCTTGGATAAGGCACATAATTTGATGGGACAGATTTAAAAGATCCAAGTTTTTAGTAATTCTGTCTTTGGAAATCTATCTGTGGATTTACAAATGGATCATTGTTATGAACCAGTTTGAAAGGAAAAAAAACACTCCCTTGTACGGCTCCAAGAGTACACCTGTGTCATCATGTCATCTTTTTTCAAGCTTTTCATTTTGTCCTATTTTCTCTTTAAACCATACTCTGTTTTCTAGTCATAGGAGGTCAGCAAAATGCTTCAAGTTACAGAAATCTGAGTACTTCTAACTCATTCTTAATGCCTCTAGTAAGGGTTGGTTGGTTGTGGTCCTTCATCTTTGAAGAGTACCAAATGACATCGCCATGATAAAGTGAAATTTCAGTGTGTGTGACCATGGTT
This sequence comes from Potorous gilbertii, assembly GCA_028658325.1. NCBI lineage: Eukaryota > Metazoa > Chordata > Mammalia > Diprotodontia > Potoroidae > Potorous > Potorous gilbertii. The sequence goes on along the minus strand of CM053773.1, from coordinate 156,549,264 downwards.
GTCCAGACCAATATGAGTTTGAAATGCTCTACCACAGGTTGGGCACAGATAGTCTGTGTGAATATTTGAGGTGGATACCCCAAATTTACACCTCCTATATTTACTTTGTGCTGTCTCAATTTTGCTTTGCTCAAAGAGCACAGCACATTTTCTGATGTGGGCATGTCATATTGAGCATCCTGTGCCTGTGTCTCCAGTGTTGCAAAGTCAAATCCAAAGTTCTTGAGAGAAACCTTGAGAGTGTCCTTGTATTGCTTCTTCTGACCACAATGTGATCGCCTGCCCCATGTGAGCCTACCATAAAATAATCTTTTTGGAAAGCATACATTTTGCATTCAACAATGTGGCCAGCCCATCAGAGTTGTGCTCTCTGAAGCTTAGTTTGAATGCTTGGCAGTTCAGCTCAAGCAAGGCCTGCAGGGTCTGTCTGGTACCTTATTCTGCCAAGGGATCCTCAGAATCTTCCTAAGATAGTTCAAATGGAAGCAATTCAGTTTCCTGGCATGGCACTCGTAGAATGTTTATGTTTCAAAGGCATACAATAATGAGAACAATGACTCGGTAGACCTCCAGTTTGGTAGTCAGTCTAATACTTTTTCTCTCCCAAACTTTTCTTCAGAGTCTCCCAAATACTGAACTAGCTCTGGTAATGCATGCATCAACTTCATTGTCAATGTGTACTTCCCTGAAAAGTGCACTACCAAGGTAAGTGAACTCATCCATACCACTCAAAACTTCATTTGTTGTAAGTGATGGTTCCACATATGGATGGTGTAGTGGTGGCTGATGGAGCATCTGTATTTTCTTGGTGTTAATTATTAGATCAAAATTAGCACAGGCAGCAGAGAATTGATCCATACTTGGTTGCATCTCAACTTCAGAGGCTGCACTGAGTGCACAATCATCTGCAAACAGAAAGTCATGCAGCAACACTCCTTCCACTTTGGTCTTGGCTTGTAGCCTTTTCAAATAGAAAAACTTGCCATCAATACAGCAGTCAGTCTTGATGCCATGTTCATCCCCTTTGAAAGCAATTGACAACATGACTGAAAACATCATGCTAAAAAGCGTGGGAGGAAGCATACAGCTCTGTTTCACTCCATTGGTTACTGAAAAGGCATGTCCACTATCCAGAACCTGGGCAAACATGCCATCATGAAATTGATGTACAATATTGTTGAACTTCTCCAGGCATCCAAATTATGACATAATTTTCCATAAGCCCTCATGACTAATAATGTCAAAGACCTTGGTCAGATCTACACACATTGCGTACAGACCTCTATTCTGCTCCTGGCATTTCTTCTGGAGTTGTTGGGCAGCAAACATCATATCGACTGTTCCTTGGCCCTTTCTGAAGCCACACTGGCTCTACCAGGTGAAAGATCAGTCTATTAAGGACACTAGCAAGAATTTTGCCAGGAATGATTTAGAAAGAGAACTCCCTGTGACTGTTGCAGGACAATCTATTCCCTTTACCTTTATAGAGATGGACAATGGAGGCATTCTTGAATTCCTAGGAGATAACCTCTTCTTGCCATGTAACCTGGAAAATTTCAGTCAACTTTTGTATGAGCAATGGTCCTCCTACCTTGTAAATCTCAGCTGGCATAGAATCAGCACTATGTGCTTTACCTAATGAAAGGAGCCTAATGATCTTTAAAACCTCTTCTTCAGTTGGAAGTTCAGTTATGGAGGGATTGACTTCAATCTGAGGTAAATTGTCAATGGCCTCAGCATGGATTGATGATGGTCTGTTGAGAAAACTATGGAAGTGTTCAGCCCATCCCTCTAGAATCATGTCCTTATTACTAATCAATGTGACTCCATCAGCACTGAGTAGTTGTGATGCCCCATAGGTTTTTGGTCCATAAATAACTTACAGGGAATCATAAAAGTGCTTTGGATTGTTACTATCAGCATAAAACTGAATGTCATCTGCCTTCTTACTGAGTCAGGAATCCTGCATCTCTCTAAGCTTTGATTTGATGAAATTAAATTTTATCTTCTTAGAGGTGGATGAACTATCCTGCTGTTAAATCCTGTGGAATTCCTATTTTTCATTTAGCAACTTCTAAATTTCCCCATCATTTTCATCAAACCAGTCTTGGTGTTTGTGAGTGTTTTGACCCAGAAAAACAAATGCAGCGCTATACACCAAATCTCTGAAAGCTGCCCACTCCTTTTTTGCTCCACTGCTGCCAAATGTATGTTGGCTCAACTTTCCCTCCAAGTTAGCAACAAACTGTTCACACTCAGAGAAGAGCTCTAATTTGCTGACATTAATCATTCTGGTAGTCATTTTGCCTTGGGAGTAGCACTTTTGATGAAAGAGAATGTTTACCTTGGATAGGATAAGTCTATGATCAGTCTAGCACTCTGCACCACACATTGCCTTTGTCACTCTCATATCTTGTCTGTCTCCTCTTGCAATGGAATAGTCATTAGATGTCAATGTTTGAGGAAAGGGTGCATCTGTGAAGTTTTATTGCTTGTTTAGGTAAATGGAAAACAGTGTTGGTGATGAGAAGGTCATGTGATGCACAAGTCTTCAGCAGTAAATGACCATTGCTGTTGCTGTTTCCAACTCCATTTCTCCCTATCACTCCCTTCCAAGTCTGGTAGTCTGAGCCTGCTCTAGCATTAAAGTCATCCAGAATTATAAGCTTGTCCTCTTTTGGCACATAGTTGATGAGTCTCTAGGTTTTCATAAAATTTTTCTTTGACTTCATCAGGGTTTGCATGATGGGAGCATTGGCACTGATGATGGTGGCATGGCATTTTCATGTGAGTGGTATTCACATTGTCATGAGCCTGTCATTTTCCCTTTTTGGCAGGCATACCAGCTTGCTGATTACATTAGTTTTGATTGCAATACTGATGCCATTTTCATGTTGTTGCCCTTCACTGCACCCACTCCAGAAAAAGGTATATATAACTCTAACTTCAGTAAGCTGGCCTTCATTTGCCAGCTTTGTTTCACTCAGGGCTGCTATTTGGAGTTCTCTTGCAACAAGAGCAATTCATCTTTCAGGTCTACTGGATTTTGGGTTGTTTATTAGTGTGCTCATGTTCCATGTGTGATAGTGAGTGGAATCATCCTTGCAGATATTTTTGTACATTTTGTACATTTTTTTGTGTTTCTACCACATGATGGAATTCCCTGCCTGCTGTGGTAATCAGGCCAGGGTTGGGTAAGCAGACAATATTTAGGGCACCTTTCCTAGCCCACTTTCTCACACCAGGAGGTGAGCAGTGCTATCCTTAAAAGACTACCCAGACACCCAGGGGGCTACCGAGTCTCACTGCCATTTCCAATGAGAAACAGTCTTATGACCTGAGCTGCCTGTGTGTAAGGTTGTGACTACAGCTCTCAGTGTATCTGCACCTGCTGCTTCATCACTTGCCTGTGGCCACAGGACTTTGAGGTATAATAGTAAGATGGTTTGGGTGATGTCTTTTGGTTTGTGTGTAAATTGGATTTAAGTGAGGCAGAGTTTCAGAAGTCATCAACCTCACTCCTTCAGAGTCATTATAGTCCAGTGGTGGGACAGAGTCAAGATGGCTGGAGATGGCTCAGGACGCAGTGGGTGACCTTGGCATCTTCAGTGTCTAACCAAGCTCTAAGCACTCCACATAACCTGCTTCTACTGCCTTTGTGGCCATTGGAACAAATTGTTCTCATCTGCCCATTCCACCAGAGGAAGTCTTCACATGCATGGGGTAAACACCCCCCTAATTCACCAATGGGTTTTAGACCCTTTGGTTACCCTCAACTTGGTTTGGCCTGTCTCCCAAAATAGTTTATCAGGGTGTGGCCTCTGAACATGCTGCAGCTTCTTGGAGCCACAGGTGAGATTTGGGTGAAACAGGTAGACACAAAAGGTGGAAAGAAACCTGAAAAGGGCTTGGCAGCCATCACACCAAGGATATTGGTCCTCTCTGAACACACCCTTACACCCCTCTAGTAAAGGTATAACATTTAAAAAGTAATTTGTTAGAGCACATTTAAAAATGAAGAATAACTTAAATTTAAATGAAACTTTATAGTTTGCAAATTGCTTTGTGTTTATTATCTCATGTGACACTCAGAACAGCCTTGTAAGCTAAATTGTTATGCAAATTTTTACAGAGAAGGAAAATGTAATCTCAGAAAGGTAATGTAATATGTCCAATCCCTTCTTTAAGAAGTTCCAGGCACCGTGTTAAGTCTTTTATGAATATTATCCATTTACTTCTGACTATAACCTGTGAGGTAGCTGGAGGCAAACAGAAGTTAAATGACTTCACTAGGGTCACATAGCTACTGTCTGAGACTGGATATGAAGTCATATCCACCGTGCCAACCAACTTTGTCTTACAGAGGAAGTTTTCCTGGAAGAGAAAGTGAGATGAAGAAAGACAGTGATTAAAGGAGGTGAGGATAGATAAAGGAAGAAAGAGAGAAAGAAACAAACAAAAAACTTCCACAGAACAACAAAATCCAGCTGCCAATCTTCAAATAAGAAACCAACAAACATATTTAGCATCTTCTATCCTCTTTCTACCACTGATAATGTGACAGAAATTATTTCTAAGCTGTCACTGTTCCTAAGAATATTTGATAGATCAAAGTAATCATGCATTGCCTCTTAAAGTAATTTCCGAGAAAATAATCAAATATCTCTCTAGAATTATGGAATGAAAAGAGCTAAAATGTGTGAAAAAAATATCTCAAAAGAGTAAAACGGGGTCATAAAGCACAAGGAACTATGTGCCAATTTGGAGTATGATTTAGTGAAGGAGAAATAAGAAAGGAATAATCTATTTTGATTTTCAAAATCCTTTTTGAGCTCTTCCATGTTGTGAGTCCATTGGATATCTGTTTCAGATGTTTGGGATACAGAGGCCTTGACTTCTATGTCTTTCCCTGATGGTAAGCATTGTTCTTCCTCCTCAGAAAGGAAGGGAGGAAACATCTGGTTACCAAGAAAGTAACCTTCTAGGGTTTTATTGTTTTTCCCTTTTCTGGGCATTTTCCCAGCCAGTTACTTGACTTCTGAGATTCCTCTCCACCCTCGCCTAGATCCTCCCAGCTGGTGCTTGGGGTCTGAGACTCAAATGCTGCTCCCCAGACTCAGGGCTTTCAGCAGAGAGCCCGGCTGCTATTCAGTGGGAGCTTAACTTCTGGTGCTCAGGTGGGGGCAGGGCCGCCTCCTAGGCTCAGTTCCCTCAGGGGATTTACATGGAGACCTTCAGTATTGGACCCTAGCTCCTGCCTGCTCTGGGTGCCTCTGGCCGCCTGCTGCCTCTGCTGCTGCCTCCTGAGGGGACCTGAGTTATGGAGACACTCCGCTCCCCTCTCAGCCAGCCCAGAAGTCTCTCTCACTGAGCTGTGCACTTGCAGGTGGAGGGACCTTCATGGTTCCCAGAGATTCCATCCCTGAAGCCTGCTCAGATCCGCTCCTCTTGGTGCCACGTGGCCAGGGAAAGGCTTGGCTCCACTCCCATCCGGTGCACCATGGACCTTTGGGGTTGGTTTTTCAGGGCTCTCTGGAATGGAAATCTCCTTCACTCCATTGCTGCGTGGCTTCCACTGCTCCAGAATTTGTTGGGAGTTCTTTTTACAGGAAATTCATGAGCTGTGGGTTCGGAGCTAGCATAGGTGAGTCTCTCTACTCCTCCATCTTGGCTCCTCTCCCGGAATAATCCATTTTAAAAGTACATGAGGGTCTGTCATGTACTTAAAGGTCTCAGTGTAAAATGTCATTGATTTGTTTGGTTATTTGGTCTGTTGGTGGAGCAATGTAGCTTCTCTGCCTATCCTAAGTTCATAAGTCTTTCAGGACCCAGTTACAAAGCCACCTCCTGTATGTAGTTATACCAGATTCTACTCTCTCTATCCAACAATGAACATTATCATCTAATTGCTAAACAAATTTTGGCAAAATGATATAATGGAATATTACTATGTGATTATGAATAATGAACCTAATGACTACAGAGAAGTATGGAAAGATATATAAACTGGTTCAAAGTGAAGTAATAAAAATCAAAATGTACACGTCATGACACAACAATTTAAATGAAAAGAATGATCACAGAAACTGAAAGTGAAAGCTAGAAAATTACAGAGAGCAAGTGTAAGTGAAATGACATATATAAGAGATACGTGGAGATATTCCTACCTCTCACCTATACTTAGATGGGAGGCCTTTGAGTTGGGAAAATTATACATATTCTCAGATATTTTTTTTTGATGTATTGATCAGTTTTACCAATTGCCCTCTTCTTTTCTCTCTTTTCTTTTTCTTTTTAAATTACAAAGACATTATTTATTATATATGATGGCTCTCCTTGGTGGGAGGGGGGAGATGTAATAAGGAAGAATACTGGGAGAAATTCTGATGATGTAAAAAAATGAAAGACGTGAATAATAATTCATTTTAAAGGTAAATAAATAACAGATGGCTAAAAGTGATCTTTTTGTCTGCAGATGTCATATACTTTGTTTCTCATTACCCTTTATTAGATTTTATTTTGTACAATAGAAATTTACATATGTGTTAATTGAATGTATATGTTATATGTGCATGGTCAAATGATTTATGTATGTAAGTATGCATATAATTAAGTGATTTGTACAGGTTTTATGCAAGTTGGCATGCATGCATGCTCACACACACACACACACACACACACACACACACACCCCATATTATATATTCCTTGGGAGCTGGGATTAATCTTATATCCCATTAGGTCTAGAACAGGACAGAAATCAGGTGCAAAATATGTACTTGATAAACTGAATTGAATAAACTTGAAATGAATTGGTGACAGCAACCTGGGGTTTGTGGGTGGAGAGCCAGGCAATGCAAGGCAAAAAAGCAATTTGTGACAGATGGCAGGAGAAAAAGAAATAGAAGTAATATTCCCCCAAAGTACTTTGATTATAGCAAATACTTACTGAATTCAATAATCCAGATGAGAAAACACTTACCATCTACTATGCTGAAGACACAAATGGTACCTAATTTTGCATCTGGTAGAATGTAATCCTTTCTTCCTTTCCCCCACTTTAAGGTCAAGAACTGTTTTTTTTCCCCAGTACAAGGTATTGTACATAATAGGTGCCTAATAAATGTTTGTTTAATTGAAAAGAATTGGACAGTACATTAGAATTCCTACGACTTGGAAATATTTCACATTTGATGAACTTCACATAATAATAAGAGGCTTTTCTGTATCTTATGTATTGTGAAGTGGAAACCAGATCAGAAAGTGTCATGGCAATCAAGATAGGATCTTTTGCTGTTTTTGCCTCTGATTGAATCTTGCCTTTATCAATCAAGAGTCTTTATAAGGAGTAAAGTACAGACAAGAGTTTCTTTAACTAGAAACAGTGTATGTATCTGTATTTTTGATTATTTTAATGTGATTAAAGATCTTTCCCATCCATTGATGGGCCTGCCCATTGTGGGAAGCTTGATTAGGGAAGTTGTTTTGTAGGAAGGTCCCAAGTATCTTTTGTTTTTTATATTGAGGCACTGGATCAAAGTGTCTGTGATGCTCTCTGGCTGGGGGAGAAGGTATAAATACTCTGAGTTGAGGTTTTAGTTTGGAGTTTAGTTTTTGGTAAGAAGGTTTGAGCCCCAGATGAGGACCCCACCTCCACCCCCACCAAGAACCCAGATGTCATACTCCCTCTCTGGTAACTTGATCAGATAGTTGTACCTGTCAAATTATGGTCACACAAAGGGAGCCATGACTGCTGATAGCTTTGGGACTTACTGACTGGAAGTGTTTGTTTGGTCAGATGAGGACTCTGGGAAGCTGTTCAAGAGCCCCTGGGGCCTTGAGAACCCAGATGTCATGCTTCCCTCTCTGGTAATGATGGTCAAACAGTTGGGGTCCAATTGTCTGTTGAATTCAGGCAGAGGAAGCCATGTCTGTTGATCTTTCAATTTCTCTGTATTTTCTTTGAAATTCAGGGTGCTGACTCTGAATGAAATGAATAATATATGTACTCAGTTAAATGAATGATACTTTAGTGCTTTAAGCATCAATGTGCTTAATTAAAGTGATTGTTAACCCCTCAAAGGTTGCCTTTCCTTTTACAGATATACATCTAAGAACTGTGATAGTAGGCCCCCCCCGGATATGTTGGGGTGCTTACTGATAAGAGATATTCAGTCAACAATGGGATAGGGTCCATCATAGCAAAGCTTTCTTTAACAACAAAACAAAACAAAACAAATAAGTATTCTGCCTTTTCAACAACCTAAAAAGGAGACATACTGGCATTCTTCAGTCATCAATCAGGCACTGTAAATTTCTAAAATATTGAAAATTTGGCTCCAATGGGAAATTTTTCAGAGGCTTAGAAGTTTAGCAAGAAGAAAAATGATTGTTACAACATTTGCTCATGAGCTTTTTCCAGCCAAAGATTGTAAGTTTTATTTTAAGTATAGACCAATGATCAGATTAATTGCAGCATCCTCCAGAAGTGTGTTAAGCCAAAGGGAAACAAATCCAATGTGCCAACAGCCAACTAAATCATTGACAGATAATAGTGAAAGCTGAGAGAAATTCAGTGGGGCATTCTAGTATTGGAAAATCTACAAGAAACATTCCTAGCAAGGTTTAGAATGTAAACAATGAACTAGGTAATTGATGCCTGAAAAATTGTTATTTGGGAGCCACTATCTTTAGGTGGATAAATAGTTCAGAAATCAGGAAAACCTGGATTTAAGCCCTGTCTCTGGTAAATGGTGTTTGTGTGATCCTGGGCAAATCATTTAACCTCTGAATGTCCTGGGAAGCTCTCTAAATCTATAAAAGGAGGATGCAGTGATATGTCTCAGTCCAGGGAATATCTATATTTTTAATTACTTATATCAACAAAATAAGAGTTTCTAGTCCCAGTTCTTCCATTGGCCTCATTTGAGGTGAGTAACTCAAATTCTGAACTTCCTTTACTGGAGAATTGGGCTCTGTTGTCCCTAGATTTAATTATCTCAGTTGATTTTTGCTAGGTACAGCACTTTGAAAATTAGTGTTATTCAATATGTGTTTGTTATTATTATTTATGACCTCCACTATCATCATCTCATTTTGAAATTCAGTTAAAAACTGTCCTGGGACAGTTTGTCATAAGTGCTACCATACTTTTATTGTTTAATTCTTGGTAGACTATTATATAGGTGATTAAAATTGTTCTTATTTTAATTGAATAAAAGTTTTGCCTTTAAACTCATCTCTTGTAGACTAACTCAAAGTATTATAGGCAAAACATCAGTAATAGATAGGAAAATGAAGATGGCAGATCGTTTTTGATCATGGCTTTCATGTAGTCCCATAATTTTTAAATTTTCTCTCCTGGATCTATTTCCCAGGTCAGTTGCTTTTCCAATGAGATATTTCACTTTATCTTCCATTTTTTCATTCTTTTGGTTTTGTTTTGTAATTTCTTGGTTTCTCATAAATTCATTAGCTTCCATCTGCTCCATTCTAATTTTTAAAAACTATTTTCTTCAGTAAGCTTTTGAACCTCCTTTTTCATTTGGCTAATTCTGCTTTTTAAAGCATTCTTCTCCTCATTAGCTTTTTGGACCTCTTTTGCCAATTGAGTTAGCCTATTTTTAAAGGTGTCTTTTTCTTCAGCATTTTTTGAGGCCTCCTTTAGCAAGCTGTTGACTCTCTTTTCATGATTTTCTTGTATCACTCTCATTTCTCTTCCCAATTTTTCCTCCATCTCTCTTACTTGATTTTCAAAATCCTTTATGAGCTCTTTCATGCCCTGAGACCACTGCATATTTATTTTGGAGGCCTCTAATGGTAAACATTGTTCTTCCTCATCTTACAGGATGGAAGAAAATACCTGTTCACCAAGAAAGTAAAGTTCTATAGTTTTATTTTTTCCCCCTTTGTTGGACATTTTCCCAGCCAGTTACTTGACTTTTGAGTCCTTTGTCAAGAGTGGAGTATCCTCTGTAGATCTGTAAGGTCTCAGTTCCTCCAAGGTGGCTCAATCAAGGGAGAGAAGTTTACTCTTCTCTTAGCCTATGCTCTGGTCTAGTTGCTGCTAAAGCTTTTCTGTCTAGGATGTGCAAGTAGGATTCTCTTTCCAGAGCCTCCACCAGCTCCACCACACCAGTCAGCACTCTTCCTCACCTCAAACTGCCACTCAGGACTGAGACTCAAATCAGCCCCTCAATTCCCCCAGGGACTTTTTTGGCTGAGGGCTCCAAAAATGAATGCTGTTGCTGTTACTGTTGCTTCAGCTGCTACCTGGTGCCATGGGTAGGGGAGGACCCTGCTCCCTTTTTACCCAGGAGAAAAAGCTTTTTCACTGACTTTTGAAATGTCTTTGGCATTTTTGGGTTGAGGGATATGAGAACTGCTGCTGCTTCTGGGGATTCCACCCCTGAGGCCTGTTTCAGTCCTGTCCCTGTTGTACTATGCCGCCAAGGCTGGACTGGGCTCCATGGACTGTGCTCTGCTCCATTCTCCCTTCAATAGACCTTTCCTGTTGACCTTCCAGGCTACCTTGGGCTGGAAATCTCTCTCTCTCTCTCTCTCTCTCTCTCTCTCTCTCTGTCATTTTTTGGCTTCTGCTGCTTTAGAATGTGTTTAGAGTCATCTTTTACAGGTATTTTATGGGCTGTGTGGGAAGATCTGGAGTATGGGCATCTTTCTACTCTGCCATCTTCACTCACCCCGAATCTTCATTATTTCATAGGCTTCATCTGTTTGTACATCTATTTTAATTATATTTTAACAAATCAAATGACATATACTTGTTATCTGTCTTTTCTTTTGCTTGGTGAAGTGGTACTTACTTATTCCAAAAATATTTCCATAACTTTTGACCTTTACAACTTGTTCACTATGAATATCAAAAAATGCTTTTCCTCCTTTTTGACATGGAAGTGATAATCTGTACAGAACTTCTTCAAGGTGATGTGCCTATGCTTGCCTAACATTCTATGTGCTTTTGTTATGATGGAAATTTTAGGATTCATTTTGTAATTCTAGAGTCATGGGTTAAGACCAGTATTACATAGTTATTAATTGTCTTAAACATGTTGTTGTTATCAAACTGATTTTCCTGAAGCACAGTTCTGACCACATCCCCTCCCTCTATTTAGCACACTCCATTGACTCCCTGTCACCTTTCTGATAAAATATAAAATTTTGATAAAATATAATAAAAGGACTTTTAAAGCCCTTCATAACCTGGCCCCTCCCTACATTTCCAGTATTCTTAACATCATATTCACACTATTCTTATTGTGATCTAGTGATAGTGGCCTCCTTACTGCTATTCACATATGCCACTCCATCTCCCAAATTTGAACATTTTTACTGGTTGTCCCTCATGACTGAAACTCTCTTTCTCATCTTAATTTCCTAGCTTTCCTGGCTTCCTTCCAGTTTCCAATTAAGTCCCTCCTTCAAGAAGCCTTTGCCAGTCCTTACTACTCTCAGTGTCTTCCTTCTGTGACTATCCCTAATGTATCATATACACAGGATGTCTTCAATGTCATAGTACAGTTTAAAGCTATCTTCACTGAGACAGTGGGAACCCCATGTATGTCTTGTTTTTATGTAGTTGTTTGTATACTGTCTCCTCCATTAGATTGTTGACACCTTGAGATCAGGGAGTACATACATACATATATACATGCTTACATAGACACATATACATGTATACATATATGCATATACAAATTCATTCTTTGTATCACCAGAGCTTAGGCACATTTCCTAGCACAAAATAGATGCATAATACACTAGTTGATTTGTTCTCTGTTGTTGCTACCAACATGTTCCTCATAATCTCACTTTTATAATCTTTTGTAAAGAAATTCTATGTAAATAGATGTAAGCCATGTTACTATCCTTCCATTCCTTTATGGTCAATGTTCTGAGGATTATTGTGTAAGTAGATAAAATAAACATTTCCACTGAATAAAAACAGATGTAGGCATATCCTTTCAAAGCTCACTGAAAGCATCTTCAATACAATTTCAGAAGCAGGCAAGATAACAAGATAACAAGCATCCTCTCCCCTTATAAATTTGATCTCTGTCAGACATCTCTATACTTTGAAAGTTTTTTGTTCTATGTAGCTTGGACATCGAATACTTGGCAAGTGATTTCCTTGAAAAAAAAATAGCACCAACTCTTTTCCATTTCTATGAATCAAGGTTATGTTTGGGATATTGTGAGCAGCAGCTCAGGCTCGGATAATGGTTCAGTCTCAGTACAATGTATTATTTGAATTTTCCAAGATAGTTTAAGGTCTGTTTTTATAGTTTATCACCAATTTACCCATGAGAAAAAATTAGAAAAAATGATTGTGACTTATCTAAAGTTTTGAGGCTTTTCTAAAAGAATTCTTCAGATTCTTCAAATACCATCTTCCACATGCCAAGTCAATAAGCATTTATTAAGTGCCAGATATGTGTCAGGCATTGTGCTGAATTTTGGGGATATAGTGAATGGCAAAAGATAGTTTTCTCTTTAAGGAGCTCACAGTTGAATACAGGGGACAACATGTAAACGAATATACATATATATATATATATCCAAATAAATAGCATAAGTTAGAAATTATATCTGAGAGGAGAGAGAGAGGAAGAGAGAGAGAGAGAAAGAGAGAGAGAGAGAGAGAGAGAGAGAGAGAGAGAGAGAGAGAGAGAGAGAGAATATAGTATCATTTAGGAGACCTGGGAGAAGTTTCTTCTAGAAGGTGAAATTTTAACTGATACTTGAGGAAGCCAGGGAAGCCAACAGGCAGAGAAAAGGAGGAAGAGGATTACCTCTTATCAATTGTAAATATATTTTATATATGCCTATTGAATTGTATGTTTGCCTCCCCATCACAGCTGAATCTTCTGAAGAGAAGTACAGGTTTTCTCTGTTCTATGGATTCCCAATATCTAGTATCACCTATTAGTATCTGGCATATAGTCATATAATAGGTGTTTAATAAATGCTTACTGATTAACTGATCATAACTCTACCTTTAGAAAGAGAAGTAGCAAGTAGTTCACTACTTACCTTTTCTTTTCTCTCATATTAAATGTTTAATTCCTTAAGATAATCACATTGAAACAATAGTTGACAATGGTTTCCTGACCTCTAAGAGCATCAACTAAGGGAATAGTTCTTATTTGCCTCTTCCGGATTCTAATCACTAAGGGCTACCTAATGAGATCACTTTCATTAGGAAAAAACCCAGACGTGCAGCATCTTAATTTTCATAATTCACTATCAGCACTGCCTGAATGTGCAGGCATATATATTCTTCATTTGGTTTAGAGCTATCTTCTTTCTCTTTTTTCTGAGCAATATGAGAGCAAGCCATTCCCTCACTTCCTCTCAACTATAGCAAAAGAAAACATCAACAACAAAGAATTCTTGAGTTCTTCTGTTGTATCTTATTAAAGAACCCCCTTTTTGGGTCTAAATCCAAAGTATGGGGAAAAATTGATGCCTCTTCTTCCTTAGAGTGAGTGAATGGGGCATGGAAATGCACTCATTAAGCCCTTACTGTGTGCCAGTCCCTGTGCTAAGTTCTGGAAATATAAATGCAAAAATGAGACAATTCCTGTTCTCAAAACACCCACATTTCAAAGTACAGGGTTCTATGGGCACCATATTGGCTAGGTAGGAAAGTCCTGGTCTAAGTGAAAATATTTTTGAATTGATGTATAAGGTAAATAATCAACATGCCTTTCCCAGAAGCAATAGAAATAATTAGTTGATAAATGTGCTCAGAATAAATCAGGAATTGAGTGGGAGATATGCTTTTGGTTCAGGATGTATGCCAAGATTAGCACAATATAATAATTAGTAAAAACAACATAACAACAGCTAACACATATACAGCCTAATGAAGTTTGCAAAGTGTTTTAAATGTATTATTTCATTTTTATTATGACAACAATCCTAAGAAGTAGAAGCTATTGCTGTTACCATTTTAAAGATATGAAAATTGAGGCCAAGAGAGGTTAAATGACTTATACAGGGTTACACTCTGGCTTTTCTGCCTTCGCATCTAGCACTCTCTCCACTGTGCCATTTAAAAGGAAGAGGCTGGATGGAATATGAAGCATGGCCTTGCCTGGATTAAGCCAGATAGAGGAGGCTATTAAGTTTGTATTCATTCACTTGCCAATCAACATAACCCAACTTAAGGCTGTGAGTATATAATGGTTAATTCTGAGAGTTAAAGATCTTCCTTACGTAGGGAAAAGCAGAATTACAAAGGAAAATGATAAGATGGCCCATGTAGATTCCTGGCTGGGATATGAAGTCACCAACAGTTGCTAAAAATAAATGGGATTCCCTGCTGGGTCAGAAAACTTTAGTCAGAAAACCTTAGCATTAGAAAGAATATAAAATTAAAAATATATACTTACATAAGTGTCATAATGTATGGCACATTGACATTGAGTTTCAAATAGTGATCCAGGCTCTGTATATTTTGGTGGAGGAGAGATAACAGGAAGGAAGAAGGAAGGAAACATTTATTAAGCACCTACCATGTGCCAAACACTGTGCTAAGCAGTGTACAAATATTATCTCTTTAAATCCTTACGACAACTCTGGGAATTAGGTACCTTTATCATCTGCATTTAACAGTTAAGGAAATTGAAACAAACAGACATAAAATGGCTGGCCCAGGCTCTCAGAGCTAGTAAGCATCCAAGCCCGAATTTGAATTCAGGTCTTCTTGACTAGAAGTCCTATACTTTATGGGCTAGCTGCTCCACAAGACCTGGATCTGAATCCTTCCTGAGACACAAGTTATGTGACTCAGCAAGTTATTTAACCTTTCTCATCTTCAGTTTCTTCATCCATAAAACAGGGACGGTAATAGCATCAACCACAAATGATTGTTGAAGGATGAAATGAGGTGGCATGTGTATTATATGCACACATGTGTTATATGTATTTTAAAATATAAAGACATACATGTACAGTACATATAAAATCTTGTCATATACAACTCTCCCCAAATGCTATAGATGCCACCTATGAATATTACTTGTAATTATTTGTTTGACACAAACTTCTTCCTGGACCTAAGTAGAGAGGAAGTTCTCTCTCCCATTCTGGAACTGGCCACATAGAAATAACTTGCCTTCCACCCTGAACCAGAGCAGATAGGAATGTCCTTTCATTATTCCAGGGGCTTCTGATCCTATACATAATTTATGCTGTAGCTCTTGGAAGGGGGAAACCAGATAAGATTATTATGGCCCACATGAGGAAATAGAATTCTTTGCTATATGTAAAGGCAGGCCAAAATTCTACTTCTGTGTACTTGATGGAATTGTATCTCAACTATTAGTATTTACTAATACTAATACAGTACCAGCAGCTGGCCCAGAGACAAACTTTTTAGTGCTGGAGTAATGCTTCCCGACTTAGAAATGTTCTAGGGTCCCTTAGTCAATATCATCTTAACATTTTGAGAACAAACTTCTCACAATCTTATCCTAATAATGTTGGCCTTATATATGAACGTTCTCTGCATAGCCTGTTTTTTTTTTCTTTGTCTAGTGTGGTTACCAGCTTACCATAAAAGGCACACATTGAGTGGGTCACTAAATAATAGAATCATGGGGAATGGATAACTATGGAGTATCAAACTTACTGAGCCTTTTAAGAATGAAACCTATGACCTTGACCTCATTAATATTGTGAAAGACATGCATTAGAAGATACAAGTGTTAATCCAAAGTAAAACAGGTTCTGTTTCTCTGCCTACAGTTTGAAATGGGTGAAATATAATTTCATTGACCAAGTTCAACCATAACCTATGGAACTCAGAATACAAATCTGAGAAACAGAAGGAGATAAAGTTGCTATAGCAGAAAGAACATTGTACTAAGAGTCAAAAGACTTGGAGTCTATCTAGTCCTTTGTCTGATCTTGGTTTGCTCTGTGACTTTGAGCAACTCACTCCAATTGGAATGAGGGGCAAGAGGTAGGATTCTGTTTCTTCATCTGTAAAAAAAATTAGTAGATTGGACTAGGAAATCTTAAAGATTTCTTCTAGTTCATTCCTCAAGTACTCTCCCAGTACTTTAATTTTATGACCCTAGGAGTAGAGGACCTCTAAATAAGTCTACTTCCAGTTCTAATATTCCATATATAACTCTATGAACCCAAGTTTCATGCTGGGGCATCATAGATCAGCACAATGGACTTAGAGTAGATTCAGATCCTGGCTCTGTCACAAGCTAGCAGTGTAATTCCTAGAAAGTGACGCTGACTCCTTAAGCCTCAGTTTCCTCACTTGTAAATTGAGGAGACTAATGCTTTCATTGCCTGCCTCCCAGAGTTGTTATAAGGAAGTGCTTTGTAAAGCTAAAAGCCCTAGAAGTATGAGCTATTGCGATTGTTATCAATAAGATGGGAAACTGCTGTTTCTCACCACGACGGTGGAATAGGGGAATTTGTCAAACAGCCCTGTTAGTTGTGCTCTGAAACATCAGGGATACGGCTGGGTTCCCAAGCAGTTGCTATGGCAACAGGCTTAGATCCAATCCCTTGGGTGTTACTAAAGGAAACCAGGACAGAAAGGAGAGAGCACAGGTTATATTTTAGGAAGAGGGTCTTTGCAACTGCATACTGAGATAGATAATTTCCCACAGTGAGCTATATATTTTACATTTTAATTCAATTAAGCAAACATTTACTAAATACCTATTACATAGAATGTTCCGACAGTGGGAAATAGGAATACAAAGCCAAAACTCTAAGTCCTTGCCTTCAAGGGACTAACACTCTGCTTGGGAAATACAATATACAGAAAAAGTAAATATAATATGACCAAAATTATTTGAAAAGGCTGAGTATGTATTTCCTAGGGAAGTTTTCACCTAATTCCTTGTAGAATTGGCTCCACCTTCTATGAATGCTTCCAATGACTGCCAGGTGGTACAGTGGAGAGAATACTGGATCAGGAGACAAGAAAGACCTGATATTAAAATCCAGCTTTTGGCCAAGTCTTTTAACTTTTGTCTGCCTTGGTTTTCTACCTGTGAAATGAGGTTAATAATAGAACCTACTTCGCAGGGTTGTTATTTGCACTTGGCAAACCTTAAAGTTCTATATAAGTAGCAGCTATTTTCATGGAAAAATTAATTAATAATAGTAACCATATTCACTATTACATATAATACATTATTGGTTGACGATGATGATGATGATTGCCAGAAGAGATGCTTCGTTACAATGGATTGAATTCTGCCTCAGGAATTAAAAATTGAACTCCGTCACTATATTGCTATGTGAGTATGGGGATTACTTCTCCTCTCTGGACCTCAGTTTCCACACCTTTAACATGAGGGAATGAAGGACTCAGGTCTTTCCAGCTATGATACTCAGTGCTTCTAATCTTAAGTGCAATTACATTTTATTTTCTTTCATTATCACCACTGCTTTACTTCTGAAGGCTTGGGTTTAGCTTAATATAATCTTCTCCTATTTAATACTCTAGATTAAAACAGTTACCAATTTGACATGTGAAATCTAAAAAGCAAAGGAAGACTCTAAGTGTAGATGTCCCTCAAACTAGTGTTGTAGCCTTTATCAAAATAGCACCATGTAGATATTGTAAATAAATAAAAACAACTGTCTTTTGAGTAGTGTTTTGAGATTTTTCTTTTTCTGATACCACCGCCACCACCAGCACCACTGCTATTGCTGTGATCACAGCTACACTCACTACCAGTGATAGCTGATATAGTGCTTCCTATTGTGATTAAAATTTTGTAAAGGAGGAGCCAAGATGGTGGAGTAGAAGGACACACATATGCTAGCTCCGAGCTCACAACCTATAAAATATCTGTAAAGAAGAACTCCTAACAAATTCTGGAGCAATGGAAGCCACAGAACAATGGAGTGGAGGAGATTTCTGTTCCAGAGAGACCTGAAAAACCAACACCAAAGATCTGTCACACACCAGATCTGGAGCAGAGGCCAGCCCTGTCCCGGCCACGCAGCCCTGAGAGGAGCAGATCTGAGCAGGCTTCAGGGACAGAATCTCCAGCGGCTGCGAAGTTCCCTCCACCCACAGGTAGAGCAAAGGATAGAGTGCCAGACCTAAAATCAGTAAGATCTGAGTTAAAATCCTTCCTCATAAATTTACTCACATCTCAGTGAGAGAGGCTGTTTGGTGGGCTGAGAGGGAAGCAGGGTGTTTCCATAACTCAGGCCCCTTTGGGAGGCAGCAGTGGAGACAGTAGTAGACAGGGGATCCCAAAGCAGGCAGGAGCTTGGATCCATTGTTGAAGGTCTCCACATAAACCCCCTGAGGGAACTGAGCCCTGTGAGGTGACCCGCCCCCACCTGAGGAGCAGAACTTAATCTCACACTGAATAGCAGCCCTGCCCCATTGAAAGCCCTGAGACTGGGGAGCAGCATTTGAATCTCAGACCCCAAGCACTAGCTGGGCAAATCTGAAGGTGAGGTGGGTGTGGAAAGGAATCTCAGAAGTCAAGTAACTGGCTGGGAAAATGCCCAGAAAAGGGGAAAAAAAATAAGACCATAGAAGGTTACTTTCTTGGTGACCAGATATCTCCTCCCATCCTTTCAGATGAGGAAGAACAATGCTTACCATCAGGGAAAGATGTAGAAGTCAAGGCTTCTGTATCCCAAACATCTGAAATAAATATTCAATGGGCTCAGGCTATGGAAGAGCTCAAAAAGGATTTTGAAAATCAAG
>CM053773.1:156503597-156530031 GCA_028658325.1 Potorous gilbertii | reverse complement strand
GTGGAGGGAAAAAGAGGAGAGCTGAGAGAAAAACATGAAGTTTACTCTCATCACATTTGTCTAAAGGAAGGAATAAAATGCACACTCATTTTGGTATGAAAACCTATCTTGCAATACAGGAAAGTGGGGGAGATGGGGATAAGCAGGGTCGGGGGGATGATGGAAAGAAGGGCAATGGGAGGAGGGAGCAATTTGAAATCAACATGGTGTCTGGTGCTTCTGTGGACAAGTCAGAGATTATGGAATGACAATACTGGTATTTTAGGTCTCAACCATTGACTCAAAAGGGCAGTTATGTGGCACAGTGGATAAAGTGCTGGGTATGAACTCAAGAAGACCTTAGTTCAAATCTGGTTTCAGACACTTACTAACTGTGTGACTCTGCACAAATCATTTAACTCTGTTTGCCTCAGTTGCTCATCTGTAAAATGATCTGGAGAAGGAAATGACAAAGCACTTTAGTATCTTTGCGAAAAAAAAAAAACCAAAATGGGCTCACAAAGAATTATATGACTGAAACAATTCAACAACAACCACAAATGCATACACTATCTTATATACAGATGAAAAGTATTCTGAAAAGGGAATGAATCAGCAGCTAGGAGGTAGGGAAAGAGAAAGGGTCTTCTGCAGAAGATGGATCATTTCCTGGAGGTATCCAGGGAAATTAAGAGGCAATGATGAGGGACCAGAACATGGAGGGTTCTAGGAACTACAAGTAGGTTAACTGTTGGCCGGATTGTAGACTGCATAGAAATATAAAAAAGGGACCAGGCAATGAAGAACATTATATGTCACACTGAGTATTTTATATTTGGTCAAGAAGGATATAGGGAGGCATTGAATTTTATTGGGTAGGGAGTGAAATAATCAGACCTAAATTTTATAAAAATCACCATGGCAGCTGAGTAGAGGATAATTTAGAGTAGACAGAGACTTGAAGATGGGAGATCAGGTATAAGAGAGAAACTTCCCTCCAGCTATTGGGATCAACTGCTATAGAACCTGTGCAGATATTTCTGTATGGTGTCCCTTTTGTTCCTATACATGTTGGGGAAGGCCCCTGTATAGTTCTACACTTGTTTTAATTGTGGTATACTGGAAGCACCCTTGTACATGTTCTGCAAACGATCAACTGACATTCCGTGATTAACTTCAACTCTCTGGTCCTTAGTTCTCCAATATTTGAAATGAGAGTATTGAGCTGAGTATCTAAGATCCCTTCCAACTCTAATACTGTTTGACTCTATAAGAAATGATTATTTTCAAGATCCTTAAGGGTACAGATCTCACCTTCTACTTTCTTTGTTGCTCCTCTCAGTTCTCTTTACCACTGATTCAATTTTTATTTTTTCTCCTCAATACCTTTTTTCCTATGCCATGTGTTCTCCTTTATCCAATGATGTATTTATTTCAATTAAACTTCATTACCTCTTCTAAGTTAGCTACCACTGCGGTGGAAGGAACTTAGGATCAAAGAGTTAGAGATATAATGGTCTTTTATAATTCATCTAATCTAAGCCCTTCATTGTGCCTGGTTCGTAAGTGGGACCTAAAGAAGTCACATAGGAAATATTTGGTAATAAGCAGCAAATAGGTAATAAGTGGCAAAAGTAGGAATAAAATCCATTTCCTTTCTCCAGATATAGCATCCTTTCTGTTTTACCACTGATTCCTCTTATAGCTATCTTGACATTGACTGGATACAAGAGGATGTGGGCTGGCCATTAGTTTCCTCTTGCTCTCAGTGCAAAAAGTCCTTTTCAATCATATATATCTGCTGATATGTCTTATTGCTCTTCTACTCATGACCACTTCTACAAAGGTTGTGTGGATGGGTAATAGGAAAGGAAGGAAGTACATTGATACATGCATTGTTTGGGAAGATATCTGGGGATTTTTGTTTACTGAATGTGTATTAGTAGGGCTTCATTTTAGGTATAAAGGCTAATGAATGAGATCTTGGGCTGTATTAAGAGAGAAGAAGAGAATAGACACTTATTAAGTACCTACTATGTACTAGGAGGCAGTTAAGTGGCTAAGTGGCTAGATTGCTGTGTCTAGAGTCAGGAACATCTGATTTCAAATCTGGCCTCAGATTCTTGCTTCCGGTATGACTCTGGATAATTAACTTAATCTTTGTTTGCCTTAATTTACTGGAAGGCAATGCCAGACCACTCTCTAGTACCTTAGCCAGTAATATATATATATATATATATATATATATATATATATATATGGATATTATTGACTTTCTATGGTCTGCAGGATCGCAAAGAGATGGAAGTGACTCACTAACAATGGTGTGTTAGGCACTGTGCTGAGTATATTACAAAAATAACCTCATTTGATTCTCTTAATTCTGTGATGTAGGTGGTACTGTTATCCTCATTTCATGGCTGAGGAAATCGAGACATCGGTTAAGCAAATTATCCAGCTTCACAAAGTTTGTGTCTGAGGCTACATTTGAAGTCAAGTCTTCTGACTCCAGACCCAACATTCTAGCCACTGAGATACCTAGATGCAAAGCTTTCAGAAATAAAAGGTCTATAATCTGTCTCATTATAGTCTCTTTCTTTAAAACTTCCTATGGAATTTTAGATATCATATTTTAAGTAGGACATTTATATGCTGATCATTGACTAGATGAAGTCAACCAAGACAGTGGAGGGCTTTTGCCTTATTCTACATGGAGATCAATTGAAGTAACTGGTTATGTTTGAGCTTAAAAAGAGAAAACTCAAGCAAGGCAGGGGAAAGGGTGCTGGGATTTCTTATAGGTGTCTTCAAATATTTTAAGAGCTGTCATGTAGACAGATGAATTGGCCCTGTTTCTTTTTAACCCCAGAGTACAGAACCAGACGTAATTTTCTAGCAAATTTCCTACAATTAGAGTTGTCCAAAAGTGGGATGAGATCCCTCAAGTAGTAGATTCACTCTCTTTAGAGATTTTCAAGCAGAAGCTAGATGGCTACTTGACTAGTGTATCATAGTGGAGATTCCTCATTTATTGGTTGGACTAGATGTCTGTTAAGATGAACATTGATAAAGGAAATTAATATAAATTGATTACATCGTTGGAGAAGGACACTTCATCATGGTTGGGAGGAAAGAATAATGGGTAGAAAAAGCATTTGATTGAGACTGACAAGACTGGAGTTAAAAATCTTATTTTAACCCTTAACAGTTCTTGGCCTCCGGGAAGTTATTTCCCTGTAAAATAGGGATTATTATAATAACCACAATTTAAGGACTTTGCAAAGCATTTTAATGTGATATGGTCTTCCTTGTAAGGAAGATGGTATTACCTATTTTACATATGAAGAAACTTGGGCTAAAAGAGTCTAAGTGCTTTAGCCAAGGTCGAACAGCTAGTGATTGAGGTAGGATTCAAACTCATGGAATCTGATTTGAAGTTCAGATTTCTATCTACGAGACTACCTAGCTGCCTAAATAATAAGAAATTCTTTCTTTTCCTGACTTTGCTGTCATGAGGAAAGAACTTTCTTTACCACCTTAAATTGGCATAGAAATGGGAGTTTTATAATAGCAGTAGTAGAAGAATTAGAAATAGTAGCATTCTTTATTAATTCGATGTATAATTCAAAAATTTGGCTACAGCATATCATTTGTACATATTCTAGATATGGAAAATACAATAATTTCATCATACCTGAACCCAGAGTATAAGTTTTCATTGAAAGATTATAAGAATTCCATTTGTCATGGTTCTATATGAATGCCATAGAACTAGGGTGAGTGAATTATAGTCTGTGGACCAGATCCAAACCATCATTTATTTTTTGGTCCATGAACTATTTTTTTTTTTTGCATTAAACCATTCTTCCCTCATGGTGCGCTATAGTCTATTGATCCCTGCATAGAGATTGGACAAAGAAACAAAGTATCACTTGTGAAATGAGACAGATATTTCTGGGAATGATGAAAATAGCCATTTTGGAATCCTAGTGCAGCCATGATGAATTCTAGAAGTGGGGTGTGTGTAGCTCATTTCTTACTTGACTACAATTTTCTGGTACTTCTCTGACTGACTGCTCCACTATGTTCCAGGAAGCTCATTATTAGGATAACTTTGAACCCTGGGGGTCTTCCCCTCCCAATTTGATTTTTTTTTAATTGAAAGGACCATCCCTTGAGTAACTTAAACAAGTCTATTCATTGAATTGTTGTATCTCACTCAAAGTAAGATTGTGATAAGATCTTACTCTAAAATGACCAAGGCCCCCCCATTGCATCCTGGGCCCTCTCAAGTAGTACTGATGAATATCAAGCCACTGGACCCAGATGGCTCAGGAGAAGAAAGTGAGGTTGGTGACCTTGCACAGCCCTCCCTCACTCAAATCAAAGTCAACTACAAGTCATGTCATCACCTTGATGTCATGGTCCTCTTCGAGAATGAAGGACAAGCACAACAACCATCCTGTGAGATCTCATTACCCTTGATACTCTGCCTCTTCACTACCCTTTACCTCTCTGTATTTGGGGGTCATAAATTCCAAACCACCCTTTAAGAGGAGACCTCAGCTCAGACTGTTCCTCATTTATTACCTGGATGTGTTATTTTTGGGACTTCTCACTGACTTCTCCCTACTTCCCTCCCTTTATTGGCTATTTCTCCAACCTTGTCCCTCCAATTTTTAGTTTCTTTTTTGTATGTTATCTTCCCTATTGGAATGTAAGGCCTTTAAAGGCAAGGGCTGCTTTTTCTTTTTTCATATTTTTCACATTTATCTATTTGCATATTTATATTCCCAGAACTTAGCACAGTGCCTGGCATATCATAAGTACTTAATAAATGTTTTTTGATTAACTTACTAGCAAGCCCTACTGAGGCAAAGAACAAAAGAAGTTTATTGTAGTGAGGATACTGGATAGCACTAAAAGAGATGCAGGAGTTTTAGAGAATAATATTTCTAACCCTTCTTCACCTACAAACACTTAGCTCAAGGTTTCACTGTCATCAATGAGTCTTTGGACAGCTTCAAAATGCAAAATGCTTTGGGGGAAAGGGGTTGAAAATGCACCCACCAGGAATGTAGGCTATAATTGATTTCTGTTACATTACTCTTTTCCAGAGTTCTAAATTGGCAAGGGTGACAAGGATTTTGTTCCATTTTGCTAAGTTTAGAAGGTTATAACAAGTATTCCTTCAGCAGGGCAAAAAAGTCAACTCAACTTAATGAGTCAACAATAATTTAATTGCCTCCTATGTCCCAGGCATTGTGCTGAGCACTGAGGATACAAAGGGGGCAAACAGCCTCTACTTTCCAGACGCTCACATTCTAATTGGGGAAAATGTAGATACAATTTGTATGAATTAAGATATATACAAGATAAGTCAGAGATAATCTCAAAGGCAAAGCATAGATATGAAGGAGCCCCCTGGAAAGCCTTATTGTAGAAAGTAGGATTTTCACTGAGACATGAGGGAAATTTAAAAAAAAGCTAGGAAGTAAATGGGAAGAAGGAGAGCATACTGACCAGTCAATAAAAATGCGCAGGGTCAGATGATAGAGTATATTGTATGGGGAACAGCAAGAAGGCCAGAGTCACTGAATTACCAGATTCATGGAGATGCATCAACTATTAGAAAACCAGAAAGGCAGGAGGTCTGTAGGTCTTAAAAAAGTTTGTACTTGGTTAACAGGAATAATTAGTTAAAATAGGGAATTTCCTTTCCTTAGCTTTTATACCTTAGGTGAACTGGGCTTGACCTCTATGGCCAAACTGGCCTCACTATAACCCAGGGTTTCCTCTCATTGGGGTCTATGTCCCAGGTCTCTGCCTCTTCTTCACCTCAATTGATTTTTTTTTTAATTTTGATTTGAGAGCGCTTTACAGGCTGTTTGACTTCATGGCCTTTTAGGAAGTTTGACTGTCCCTCCCAAAAATAGCTAGTCATGGCTCCATTCATTTCTGTCCTGAAAAAGTGTCTTACTGTTTCAGTGCTTTTCCTGGCCTCATGTTGCTAGCATGATTACTTACTGATTAGCCAGATAACCAAAGGTAACTGAAGAATTTTCCCATGTTTATCTGATATGGGTGCAAGTGAGTCATGGTTTGATATTAAGAATTCCCACAATATGAATCCAGAGTCTTTTGAGTATCCAGAGTTTTTGAAGTTCAAGTTTCTTAACAGATAATCTTGAATGCTTGAGATTTCCCCAAAGGGGATTATTTATGACTCTGACAGAGTGATAAATGTCAAAAGACAGAGTAATTTCTACGAGGATATTAACACTTAGGATATAAAGGACATCCACACAATAGCAAAAAGAAACATTCCCTAATTTACCAAATTATTGAAGTCATTAAAAATTCCAATTGTCATCTTGGAATGTTTGTTGAGATTCTGGACCATGCTTCATTTACCATTAATTCAGGTGTTAAATGAATCAGCCCAGTGCTAATAATGACATGGAGATCTTTTAAATTTAATAAATATGATGCATACTTCTCCCATTTCCTATCAGCTCTACTGTCTACAAAATGAATTTACAAATTAATTGAGATTCTGTACATGAAGCATCAAATTTGGAATGGAAAGGCTGACTTAGGCCAGTAGTTTCTACTGCTTTAAAAAAAAATCACATCAAGATATTGCTCAGCATGCATGCTCTATACCAGCTTCTGGAAGAAAAAGAAAACCTAGTGCTTACTATCACTATCCTTTATGAATTAATTTTGTTCCCCCATCTTGAAAAGCCCAGAAAAGCCATTTCTGTCTTGAGATAATCAGACATTTTTGAGGCTTGAAGAAAAGTATCTCATGTAAAAGGAAACTAATAATGGGAGATCAGAAGTAACATTTGAATTGTCAAGTCATATCACAAGGCAGGATATAAAATTATAGAACAGGAAAACCATCTACTCAGACACAGACAGACACAAATACATAACCAGAGAACCAGAAGAAATCTTTGAGAGTCTATAGTCCAATCTGCTCATTTAGAAATGTAAGGGAAAAGAGGACTGGAGAATAAAGGAATTTACCCAAGGTTACATTAAATTCTGTTTACCAATCATTGCAGCAATGTTATACAAAAAAAGACAATATATACATTAGATCTTCAAAACACATACACAGACACATACACGCAGCATGATTTTTCTTGTTTGAAAGACGATGAGCTAAATCATGAAGCAACACTTGTTTAAAATTCCTGCCAAAGTACATGATTTATTGTTTCCCCAAAACATCTCCCAAATTCTTTTTAGAATCAATGCCACTATAAACTTGATAATTATAGACAAAAGAAAAAATAAATTAAACATGCATCATAAGGAACAAAATCTTATATTAAAGCTTTCAGTTTGTGACAAATTGGAGACACATAAATCAAAAATAAGGAAAGGAAATTTGTTTATTCTAAATTTTTTTTCTAAATATTTACCTTCCTTCCTTCCTTTCCCCCTTCTCTTCTCCTCACATTATTATAACCGGTTTACATACATACCATCTTGTATGATTCAGAGTTATCATTTTTAGCCCAATTACTTGATGTTATATTAGTGCTATATACACATATTTCTGTGTGTATGTGTTCACATTAATGTTGATTCTCCTCTAAAAGTGAAGATCACATCTAATTTCTGTCTTTTCTTCCTGTAAAATTCTAATCCACAGGAGTTGGGAGAGGGGCAGCCAAGATGGCAGAGTAGAAGCAGGGAACTGCTAATGCTCTCCTGCCCCAAACCTTCAAAAATCCTGAAAAAATGACGGAACAAATTCTAGAACAGAGTCAACCATAAAATGACAGACTGAAGCAAATTCCCAGTCCACAATAATCTGAAAGATACACAGGAATGTTCTATTTATTGAACCAGACTGGGAACAAAGCACAGTTCAGCACCAGTGTAGACAGAGGTGGAATAGGCCTTAGGGGACTGAATAACTGGCAGCTGTAGTGGTTTCCACACTTCTCAATCCAACAAATGCCAAAGATAACTTTTGAAGGTCAATGGGAAGGGTCTCTCACCTGGTTGGAGGGCAGTGTATGCAACCCCCAGTTCCAGCCTCTGGCCTGGACAAACCAAGGCCTCAGACCCAGGGCAGTGGTAGCCACTCTGAGGCAGAGACTGCTTCTGGAGCCCTCCACTCAACACACAGCTCAAAAGTTAAGTAACTGTCAGGGAAAATGAGCAAATGGAGGAAAAAGAAACAGATTATAGATTCTTGTTTTCTCAGTGAAAAAGTATTTTCTTATGTCATTGGTGACAAAGAAGATCAAAACATACAACGAGAAGAAGACAACAAAGTCAAAGCTCCTGCTCCCAAAGCCTCCAAGAAGAATAAGAAATCGTCTCAGACCATAGAAAATCTCAAAAATGATTTTGAGTATCAAGTAAGAAAAGTGGAGGAACATTGGGAAGAGAAATGAGAGTGATCCAAGAAAATCCTGAAAAACAAGTCAAAAATTGTTAAAAGAAGCTCCAAAAAATAATTAAGAAAATTACAGCTTTAGAGAGGGCAGAGTCAAGAGGGCAGAGTAATAGCACAGACTTTCTAGAGTGCTTCCATGAAGCCCAGCCAAACACCTGTTAAAAAAAATGGCTCTAAGCAAACTCTGGAACTGAAGAACCCAGAGAATGATGGAGTGGAGCAAATCTCCAGCCCAAGACAGCCTGAAAGGTCGCTAGGAAGTGTCTATCATTCCCTGCTCTGAGCAGAGTGCAGTTCAGTATGAGCCGTGAGTTCACAGAGGGGACCTGAGCAGGCCTTGGGGAGACTGAATTTCTCCTACCTCTGGTGATTTCCAGACTTCAAGACCCCAAAACACTGAGAATAAATTGGAAGGTTAATGGGAAAAGTCCATGGGACCAGTGCAGGAAAGTGGAGTGGTCCACACCCAGTCCCAAAGTGGCAGAGCAGGGAAGGGACAGAGGAACCTGAGGCACTCACAGCAGCAGCAGGGGCAACTGTGGCCACTCTTTCTGGAGCTCTATGCCCACAAATTTTAGTGGGATAGAGAGGCTTACAGTACACCCCCCCCCAACCCCACTGGCAGCAGAGAACTACTTTGACCAAGAGCATAAAAGTCAAGTAAATGGCTGGGGAAATGAGCAAAAATTGGATAAAGAATCATACTAAAGAGTCTTACTTTGGTGATAAGGAACAGCAAAGCATGCAAAAAGAAGAAGAGAAAGTCAAGTCTCCTCCATCCTAAACCTCCAAGAATAATATGAGTTGATCTCAGGCCATAGAATGACTCAAAAAGGATTCTGAAAATCAAGTAAGAGAAGCAGAGCAAAATTTGAGATGAGAAATGAGAGTGATGTAAGAAAATCATGAAAGATGAGGCAAATGCTTACTAAAGGAAACACAAAAAAATTTCTGAAGAAAATAACACTTGAAAAAATAGACTAACTCAAATGGCAAAGAGATCCAAAAAGTGAATGAGGAGAAGAATGCCTTAAAAAGCAGAATTGGTTAGATGGAAAAGGAGATCCAAAAGCTCACTGAAGAAAATAATTCCTTAAAGAATAGAATGAAGCAGATGGAAGCTAATAACTTCATAAAAATCAAGAAATTATAAAACAAAACCAAAGGAATGAAAAATAGCAATGTGAAATATCTTGTTGGAATAACAACTGACCTGGAAAATAGATTCAGGAGAGAAAATTTAAAAATTATGAGACTACCTGAAAGCCATGATCAAAAAAAAGGCCTAAATATCATCTTTCATGAAATTATCAAGGTAAACTGCCTGATATTCTAGAACCAGGGGGTGAAATAAATATTGAAAGAATCTACTTATCACCTCCTGAAAGACATATGAAAAGAAAACCTCCTAGGAATATTGTAGCCAAATTCCAGAGTTGCCAGGTCAAGGAAAAAATACTATAGGCAGCCAGAAAGAAAAAACTCGAGTACTGTGGAAATACAGTCAGGATGACATAAGATCTAGTAGGGCTTGGAATATGATATTACAGAGCTCAAAGGAGCTGGGATTAAAATCAAGAATCACCTACCCAGCAAAATTGAGTATAATATTTTAGGAGGAAAATGGTCATTTAATGAAATAGAGGACTTTCAAGCATTCTTGATGAAAAGACCAGACCTGAATAGAAAATTTGACTTTCAAACATAAGAATCAAGAGAAGCATGTAAAGGTAAACAGGAAAGAGGAATCATAAGGCACTAACTGAAGTTGAACTGTCTACTTTCCTACATGGAAAGATAACATTTGTAACTCTTGAGACTTTTCTCAGTAATTGAAAAGTTGGAGGGATTATATACATATGGACAGAGGGCACAGGATAAGTTGAATAGGAAGGGATGATATCTAAAAAATTAAAATTAAGGGGTGAAAGAAGAATATATTGGGAGGAGGAAGGAAGAAATAGAATGGGGCAAATTATCTCTCATAAAAGAGGCAAGAAAAAGCTTTTTCAGTGGAGGGGAAAAGAGGATAGGTGAGAGGAAAAAGGTGAAGCTTATTTCATCACTTAGGGCTTAAGGAGGCAATAGCATGCACACTCAGTTATGAAGATCTATTTTACACTACAAGAAAGTAGGAGAGAATAGAATAAGTGGGGTATGGGGGATGATAGAAGAGAGGAAAAATGGGAGGAGGAGTAATTAGAAGTTAACACTTTTGGGGAAGGACAAGGTCAAAAGAGGGAACAGATTAAATGTCAGGCAGGATAGGATGAAGGGAAATATAGTTAGTCTTACACAACATGACTATTATGGAAGTCTTTTGCATAACTACACATGTGTAACTTTTATTGAAGTTCCTGCCTTCTCAGTGAGGATGGGTGGGTGGGAAGGTGGAAGAGAGAGAAGTTGGAACTCAAAGTTTTAAAAACTAATGTTAAAAATTGTTTTTACATGCAATTGGGAAATAAGAAATACAGGTAATGGGGTATGGAAATCTATCTTGCCCTACAAGAAAAATAGAGGAGTTGGAGATAAGGGAAGGGAGGGGTGTGATAGAAGGGAGGGCAGGTTGGGGAAGGGGTAATAAGAATGCACGGTGTCTTGGAGCGGGGGAGAAGAGAGTTGGAGAGAACATCTGGAACTCAAAATCTTGTGGAAATGAATGTTGAAAACTAAAAATAAATTAATTAATTAAAACCCCAAAAGCAAAGAAAATAATAGCTTTTAAATTAGATTAACCTAATGGCAAAAGAGGTTCAAAAAGTCAGTGAGGAGAAGACTGCTTTAAAAAGCAAAATGGGTCAAATGGAAAAAGAGGTCCAAAAGCTCAAAGAAGAAAATAATTTCTTAAAAATTAGAATGGAGCAAATGGATACTAATGACTCTATGGGAAATCAAGAAATTGTAAAACAAAACCAAAAGAATGAAAAAAAATACAAGATAATGTGAAGTATCACATTGGATAGCAATTGACCTAGAAAATGGATCCAGGAAAGATAACTTAAAAATTATTGAACTACCTGAAAGCCATGATCAATAAAAGAGCCTAGACACCATCTTTCAAGAAAATATCAAGGAGAACTGCCCTAATATTCTAGTACCAGAGGGTAAAATAGAAATGAACAGAATCCACTGATCACCTCCTGAAAGAGATCCTGAAACAACAACTCCTAGGAATATTGTAGTCAAATTCCAGAGTTCCCAGGTCAAGGGGAAAATTTTACAAGCAGTCAGAAAGAAACAATATCCAAATATTGTGGAAACACAATCAGGAAAATACAAGATTTAATAGCTTCTAACCTAAGGGATCAGAGGGCTTGGAATATATTGCAGAAATCAAAGGAGCCAGGATTAAAACCAAGTATCACCTACCCAGCAAAACTGAGTATAATACATCAGGGGAAAAAAATTGAACTTTAATGAAATAGAGGGCTTCCAAGCATTCTTATGGAAAAGCCTATAGCTGAACAGAAAATTTCACTTGCAAATATAAGAATCAAGAGAAACCTGAAAAGGTAAACAGGAAAGAGAAACCATAAAGGACTTATGAAATTTTAACTATTTACATTCCTACATGGAAAGACAATATTTGAAATTCCTAACACCTTTCTCAGTATCAGTTTAGTTGGAGGGAATACACATACACACATGCATACATATGTACATACACATATATGTGTGCATGTGTGTATCTGTATACAATCTACATGTGCACATACATACAGGCATGCATACATATATAGGGAGGCACAGGGTGAGCTGAATATGAAAAGATGGTATCTAAAAAAGAGAATTAAGTGTTTAGAGGAATATACTAGGAGAAAGAGAAAGGGATAGGTAGAATGTAGTAAATCATCTCACATGAAAGAGGGGAGAAAGAGCTTTTACAATGGAGGGGAAGAAGAGGAAGGTGAAAGGGAATAATTGAGCCTTCCTTTAATTAGATTTGACTTCAGGAGGGAATAACATACACCTTCAATTGGATATGGAAGTTTATCTTACCCTACAGGAAAACAGGGTCAAGATGATAAGAGAGGGAGGATAATAGAATGGACAGAAGATTAGGAGAAGGGGTAATCAGAAGCAAGCACTTTGGTAAAGGGATAGGTCAAAGGAGAAAATAAAAAAAATGGAGAGTGGGACAGAATAGAAGGAAATATAGTTAATATTTCACAAAATGAGTGCTATGAAAGTGTTTTGCATAACTACATATGTATAACCTATATAAAATGTCTTGTGAAGGGTGAAAGAGAGGGGGAAGGGAGAGAATGTGGAACTCCAAGCTTTAAAAATTGTTTTTTAGTGGAACTAAGAAATAAGATGTATAGGCAATGGAGTATGGAAATCTATATTGCCCTACAGGAAAATAAAAAGGAAAGAAATAAAAGGGGTGGAGTGATAGAAGGGAGGAAAGATTGGAGGAAAGGGTAATCAGAATACATAACTGTCCTGGGGTGGGGGGAGGGGAGAAAATGGGGAGAAAATTTGAAATTGAAAATTTTGTGGAAGTGAGTGTTGAAAACCAGAAATAAATAAAAGAAGTAACTATCATCCATATCCACCCAAATATCTTTATCAAAGAATTCACTGAATTCCAAGGTGTTCTAAATTTCCCTCTCGATCTCTTTACAAAGAATGAATGAAAGCAAAAGCACTTTTTAAGTGGGGGGGGGGGGGTGGAATCAAGATGATTGAGGAAAAGCAGGGGTTTTCTTGAGATCTCCCCCAAACCCCTCCACATTTGTGTAAAATGATTCTAAATAAATCTTAGAGCAGCAGAACTCACAAAGTGACAGAGGGAAACAAATTTCTAGCCCATGACAACCTGGAAGGTTGACAGGAAAAGTCTATTGTGCCAGTCTGAGAGAATAACACGGACCAACATAGGCCACTCTGTCACAGACAGAGCCTTGCAAGCCTCAGGTCACTGCATTACTGGCAAGTGTGATGGTTTCTAGACTTCTCACCCCACAAGTGCCAAAGGTTAATAGGAAAAGTCTGTCAGACCTGGGGGAGAGAGGAGTACAGTCTGGCCCCAGTCCAAGACTATAGATTTGGTGGTGGTGGGTGGTGGCAGTGGCAGTGGCTGCTTCTAAAGCTCTTGTCCAACAGACAGTGGAGGGATTGGGTGGCTGATCAGAGGAGGCTTGAAGGGATCTCTTTGCTGGCACTAAGGTAGGATTTTCTTGCTTTGTCCATGCTTAAATCTGTCACATACCTGGGTGGCAGTACTGAGATGAAGAGGAGTGCTGGCATTTCAGAGCTTGAGGCAGTGGTGGAGAGGGAATCTTCCTCACAGTTCTAAGGCAGAAAAGAGTGCTTGTGGTCACTCACAGACCAAAGCACAGTCCAGGAAAAAGTAAATATCTCTGCTTTGATCTTACCACCTTGGAATAGCTGAGAATTTACAGGTCCCTAGAAGTGTCTCTGAAAGTAGCTGCACAAAACCCCTGAAGCTTGGGACTATACATTGCCCACACTGGAAGCAGAGTTCTACCTTTATAAAGAGCTTAAAGATCAAGTAATTGACTGGGAAAATGAACAAACAGGATGAAAAAATCAGACTATAGAATCTTACATTGGTGACAAAGAAGATCAAAACATGCAACAGGAAGAAGATAATAAATTCAAATTTCCTACATGCAAAGCCTCCAAAAAACATATGAATTGATCACAGGCATGGAATCCAGTGAGGAGATGAATGCCTGTAAAAGCATAATTGGTCAAATGAAAAAGGAGATCCACAAGCTCACTGAAGAAAATAATTACTTAACAATTACAGTGGAGCAAATGGAAGCTAATGATCTTTTGAGAAATCATGAAATTATAAAACAAAACCAAAAGACAATGTGAAATGTCATTAGAAAAACAACTGATCTGGAAAATAGATTCAGGAGAGAAGATTTAAAAAAAAACACTGGACTATCTGAGAACCATAATAAAAAAAAGAGACCAGGTATTGTCTTTCACGAAATTATGAAGGAAAACTTCCCTGATATTTGAGAATCAGAGGGGAAAAATAGATATTGAAAAAATTCACTGATCATCTACTGAAAGACATCCCAAATAGAATGCTCCTAGGAATATTGCAACAAAATTTCAGAGTTTCCAGGTCAAGGAGAAAATATTGTGTGGAAACACAATCAGGATAACACAAAATCTAGAAGATTATACAATAAGGAATAGGAGAGTTTGGAATATAATCTCAAAGGAGATAGGATTAAAACCAAAAATCACCTGCCTAGCAAAACTGAGTATAATACTTCAGAGGAAAATTGGTCATTCAACAAAATTAGAGGACTTTCAAGTATTCTTGATGAAAAGATCAGAGTTGAATAGAAAATTTGACTTTCGAACACAAGAATCAAGAGAAGCATGAAAAGGAAAGAAGTATAATAAAGGACTTATTAAAGTTTAAATTCCTATGTGGAAAGATAATATTTGTAACTCATGAGTTCTTTCTCAGTATTAGTTTAGTAGGAGGGAATAGATAGATAGATAGAGAATTAGAGAGATAGATACAGATAGATTTAGATATATATGTATATAGGTACATGTATATATTGGTGCATGTACCTATATTCATACATATATACATATATATACACATATACACAATATACACATACATACAGACATATATACATTTGTGTATGGATTTGTGTGTATATGTTATATGAGAGATTGACAAGAGGGTACGGGATGAGTTGAGTTGAATATGATGAGATGATATCTAAGAAATAAAATTAAGTAGTGACAGAGGAATGTATTTGGAAAAGGAGAAAGGGAGAGGTAAAATGAGGTAAATTATTTCATATAAAAGAGGGAAGAAAAAAGCTTTTACAGTGAGAGAAGAGGGAATTGACGAGGTATGAGTGAACCTTATTCTCATCAGATTTGGTTTAAAGAGGAAATAACATGCTCACTCAATGGAGTATGAGAAAAGTATCTTACCCTCCAGGAAAGTGTGTGAGGGTGGGGAGAGAGGATACAAGAATGATAATAGAAGGGAGGGCAAATAGGAGAGGATAATCAGAAGCAAACAATCTTGAGCAGCAACAGAATCAAAGAGAGAAGAGAATAAATGGGGGCTGGTGAGATAGGATGGAGGGAAATACAGTTCATCTTTCACAACATGATTATTTTGAAAGTGTTTTGCGTGACTATACCTTTTTAACCTATATCAAATTGTTTGCCTTCTCATTGGGGTGGGTGTACAGGGAGAACGAGAGAGAAAGTGAAACTCCAAATTTTAAAAATAATGTTAAAAATTGTTTTTACATGTAACTGGGAAATAAGACATACAGACAATGGGGGTATAGAAATCTATCTTGCCTTACAAGAAAACAGAAAGGAAGGGGTAATCAGAATGCAAACTGTCTTTGGGTGGGGGAAAGGGAGAGATAGGTGAAAATTTGAAACTCAAAAATCTTTTGTCAATGTTGAAAATTATTCTGGTATACTTAGTTCTTCATAGCAAAGCAAGGACCTAAGAAATTCCCAATAGACTTTTGAGGGAAAACATCTTCCATATCTAGAGAAAGAACTATGGAATTTGATCACAGAATGAAGTAGATCATTGATTTTTGTATTATGTTTTATTTTGTTTTATTATTTCTCCCATTTATTTTAATTTCTATTCAACATGACTACGTTGAAAATGTATTTAATAGGAATGTAGGAGTAGAACCTATATAAGATTGCACGCTATCTTGGGGAGTGAGGAGGGAGGGAGAAGGAGGGTAAAGGAAGGGAAAAATCTAAGATATATAGAAGTGATTGTAGAACACTGAAAACAAATAAAATAATTTTAGAAAATGAGGCCTTTATCAGCGATATTGGCCCTAAAAATTGTTTCCCAGCTTTCTGATTCCCTTATAATCTTGGTTGCATTGGCTTCGTTTGTGCAAAAAGTTTTCAATTTAATGTAATTAGAATCATACTTTTTGAATGTGATAATGTTCCCTATCTCTGGTTTGTTCATAAATTCTTCCCTGCTCTACAGCTCTGAGAGATGCTGGTAATTTTATTTTCTCCTTTCTTCTTGTAAATCAAATAAAGCAGAGATTAGTCTATTTTATTGTGTTTTTCATAAACCCAAGTCTTAGTTTTATTTATTAGTTCAATAGTTTTCTTAATTCCAATTTTATTAATCTCTCCTTTGGTTTTCAGATTTTCTAATTTGGTATTTAAATGAGGATTATTAATTTGTTCTTTTGCTAGCATTTTTAATTGCATGTCCAATTCATTGATCTCTTCTTTCTCTATTTTGTTCATGTAAGCATGTAGAGATACATAGAATTTCCCCTAAGAACTACTTTCACTCCATCCCATAATTTTGTATGTTGTCTTATTATTGTCATTCTCTTGGATGAAGTTATTGATTGTTTCTATGATTTGATGTTTGACACACTCATTCTTTAGCATTAGATTATTTATTTTCCCATTAATTTTTAGTCCATATTTCCATAGTCTTAAATCTTTTAATGTAGAAGCTGCACAGTTCTGCATAATTCTCTGTCTGATCCCATGATATTTAAATTGTTTCTTCCTGGTTGTTTGCAGTATTTTTTCTTAGACCTGGCAATTTTGGAATTTGACTATAATGTTCCTTCTATTTTTTGGAGATAATTGATGGATTCTTTCATTGACTATTTTATCCTCTTGTTCTAGGATGGAAATACAATTTTCCTTGATGATTTCCTGAAAGATGCTGTCCAGGCTCTTTTTTTCAGGCTCTTTTTGGCTTTCAGGTAGACCAATAATTCTTAAATTATCTCTCCTGGATCTATTTTCCAGATCAGTTGTTTTACCAATGAGTTATTTTATGTTTTCTTCTATTTTTTTTATTCCTTTGTTTCTCTTTGACTGATTCTTGATATCTCATAGAGTCATTAGCTTCCATTTGTCCAATTCTAATTTTCAGTGAATTGTTTTCTTCTATTATATTTCTATTATATTTTTATTCCTTTTCTATTTGGCCCATATTACTTCTTCTCTTCAGTGATTTTTTGTGCCACTTTTTCCATTTGGTCAATTCCACTTTTTAAGGAGTTTTTTCTTCAATATACTCCCCTGCCCATTTGCCAATTGTATTTTATAAGGACTTGCTTTTACTGTCCAGTTTTGTCCTACCTTTTCCAAGTTATTGACTCTCTCTTGCATACCTCTCATTTCTTTTCCCATTTTTCTTCTACCTCTTACTTGCCTTTTAAATTTCTTCTTGAGCTCTTGCAAGCTCTTTGGGCCTGAGAACAGTTCATGTTCCCTTTTGTTTCAGGTGTGGGTATATTAACAATATTGTCCTCTTCTGAATTTGTGCCTAGATCTTCCGTGTCCCCATAATAAAAATTTATTGTCATTGTCCATTTATCCTTTGCTCATGGATTTTGACTATTTCCTAGCTTTTAAAGTTGAAGTCTCCTAGGCATTCTTTACACCACTGGAAGGTTTGGCTATTGGAGCATGTCTGCTGTCATGGAGCTGAGCCTCCTGGTGTTATGTTTCTTGAAACTGTACTGAAGCACTGAAAGTTCTAGCTTCTGGAAGACATCTTCCCACCTTTGCATGTGATGGTTTGCTGAGCTAGTGCTACCACTTCCCTTGCCTGTGCTGAGGCACTCAGATCCTGGTGTTGTTGCTTGTCTACTCTACCACCCTGGGGCTCACCTGGTTTGCTGAGGTGGAGTTTGCCCCTGGCTTGCTGGGACAACTCCTTTTCTGTACTTGTCCTTTACTCCCAGAGCAAGAGGGGACTTTCCTGTTAATTCCTTAAGCTTCCTAAGGCTACAAAACTACTGAATCCCGTCTTTCTTCTGGCTCAGGTGTTCCAAAGTTTTTCCTGGGGTGATATTTTCTGGACTTTCACAGGTCAATGTGGGAGAGTGAGAGCAACTTACTTCTTGCTTCATCTTGGCTCTCTGAGTCTTTGACATTTTTCTTTCTCCATTACTATTGTTACTTTTCAATTCTACAGAAAAAGATACTGACATTTTGGTTGTCATTACACCGTAAGTTAGCTTGAAGTATATTTATATTTTTATCATATTTTTACTTAGTCTTCAGTAGAGAATATACCCTCATTTGTTGAAACCTTCCTTGATTTCAGTCTAAATTGTTTGGACTTTGTTGTGTCTGTGAATAGGACTCATATGTCTTGACCAGTTGATGCCCAAATATTCAGAATATTTTGCCAGTTTCTCTTGATACTTGGTGTGGCATACAAAAATGCAAGTAAGCATGTGAGTTCACTTTTTATCTTTATATTTATGGAATAATTAGTCATTTAACACAGAATTTATTTCTTTTACATAACTCCAATTTGCTATTTATGCAATGGTAGCATCTATAGAGAGATCCTTCCTTACCATTTTTATACTTTTCATTTCTTTTTGATGCTTTATATATCATTGTCAAGATATATGAAACTTTTGACTGGGAGTGGTGAAAAGGGGCATCCTTGCTTAATATCCATTTGAATAGTAATGGTTCTAGTCATTTTTCATTGCATAAAATATCAATTCACCATTAAAATGTATTTCAATCATATAATTAGAAACTTCCATTCCTACTTTTAAATATTTTGACAAAGCTAAAGAATGAATTTTATGAAAAGTTTTCTCTGCATCAAATTGTATGATTGTGTAAACCTGTATTTCTTTTCTCTTATTGATACCCTATATTACATTGAATTTCTCCCTGTACAAACACACACACACACACACACACACACACACACACACACACACCATTTCCTCTAATTGTTCTAGTACTGAAAAAGTTCTGATGAGTTATAAATATCATCTTTCCACGAAGGAATGTAAAGTTTAACCTTAATAAGTCCTTTATGGTTTCTCTTTTCTGTTTACCTTCTCATGTTTCTCTTGATTCTTGTATTTGAAAGTCAAATTTTCATTCAGATCTGGTTTTTTTTCAGCAAGACTGTTTGGAAGTCCTCTATTTCATTGAAGTTCCATTCCCCCGCCCCCCCCCCCAACTATGATACTTAGTTTTGTTGAAAAGTTGATTCTTGAGTTTAATCTTGTCTCCTTTGAATATTCCAAGCCCTTTGATTCCTTATTGTAGAATCTGCTAGATCCATTAGTGTAGAACCTGCTAAATCTTGATTGTTTTTCCACAATACATGAATTGTTTCTTTTTGGGTGCTTGTAATATTTGACCTGGGAACTCTGGAATTTGGCTACAACATCGCTAGCGGTTTTCCTTTTGGGATCTCTTTCAGGCAGTGATCTGTGGATTCTTTCCATGTCTATTTTACCCTCTGGTTCTAGAATATCTGGGCAGTTTTCCTTGATAATTACTTGAAAAATGATGTCTAACCTCATTTTTTCATCATGACTTTCAGATTGTCCAATAAATTTTGAATGATCTCTCCTGGATCCATTTTCCAGATAAGTTGTTTTTCCAATGATACTTCACATTGTCTTCTATTTCTTCATTCTTTTGGTTTTGATTTATAATTTCTTGAATTCTCATGGAGACTTTATATTCCATTTACTCCATTTTAAATTTTAAAGAATTCTTCAGTGAGGTTTTGCATTTCTTTTTCCATTTGGTCCATTCTGCTTTTTAAGGCATTCTTCTCCTTGTTGGTTTTTTGGACTTCTTTTGCCAGTTGAGTTAGTCTAATTTTAAAGCTAATATTGTCTTCAGCAGTTTTTTTTTTGTTTCCTTTAGCAAACTATTGACTCATTTTTCATGATTTTCTAGCATCACTCTCACTTCTCTCACCATTTTTTTTTCTACTTCTCTTACTTGATAGCCAAAATCCTTTTTTGAGTGCATCGATGGCCCAAGAACAATTCACATTTTTCTTGGAGGCTTTGGATGCAGGGTCTTGGATTTTGTTGTTTTCTGATTGTATGCTTTGTTTTTCTTTATTACCAATGACATAAGAAAATAGCTTTTCACTGAGAAAGGAAGAATCTATAGTCTGTTTATTTTTCCCTTCTTTGCTAATTTTCCCAAGCAATTACTTACCTTTTGAGCTTTGTGTTAGGTGGAGGGCTCCAGAAGCAGCTTTAGCCTCAGCACTGGCTACTCCCACCCTGGGGCTGGGAGTGGACCAACTTCTGACTCAGTCAGGTGAGGTATTCTTCCTATTGATCTTCAAAGCTCTCTTTGCAGTTTGTAGGTTGAAAAATCTGGAATCCACAGCAGCCACCAGCAATTCAGTCCCCTAAGACCTGCTCCAGTTGCATCCATGCTGGCATGGCCCAAGCTCAACTGCATTCCAATACCAGCCTAGTGGGATAGAGCCTTCCTGTTGACCTTCCAGATTGTCTTGAACTAGAAATTTGCTTCAATGTGTCCTTTTTTTTTTTTTACTTCTGCTGCTCTAGAATTCTTTTAGAGTAATTTTTGCAAGTTTTTTCAGGGGTTTGTGTGTGGGGGAATTCTAGGAGGTCCCTGATTCTCCTCCCACACCTTGACTCCGCCTCCCTTTTCCTAACTGGTGAAGGCATCTAGTGCCTTGAATTTGTCACTGAATAATCCTTTAGCTGAATAATACATATTTTGATGTTTTTGAATTATCATTATCTTTGACATAATCTTTCTTTTTTATAGTTTTATCTTGCCTAGCCATTATTTAATAACTAACGTTTCATTTCTAAGGAGGCTCCACTTTCATTTATCATACTATTATTTATTACAAGTCATTGTTTTGCTATGAAAGGGTAGCCTATAGAATTTCTTTGTCTATATTTTCCTGTTTCTACTTTGTGTCCTAATTCATGATGAATTTTTGTGTAAATGACATGAATGTTTGAAAAAAGATTTATTCTTTACTTTTCCCTTTCAGTTTATTTATTACTGCAACTCTAGATAATGTCTCCTTTGTTTAATATGCCCTTTAAATGATATTTCTTTCCTATTTATCTTTTTGTTATCCACAAAAAATATAATTATATACTAAATTATTTATCAGTCCTTTTTGTGGGGATTCATGGCATTGATTTATTCATTGCACTGCATATAAATGTCCAATGGAGTTCTTATATGCAGGATATATAGGGAGATAATATAAATAATGGAATATGAATTTATTAAGTACCTACTATATGCCAGGCACTAAAGTAAGTGAATGTTTCAAAATATTATCTTATGTCATCCTTCATTCATAGCAAATACATAGGAACAAGATTTGTCTCCCAAGTGGTAAGTTGAAAATAGGTCCTCTTCAAAAGAAGAAATGTATTGGATCAGAACTGTGTGTAAGTATACTCCAAATCACTATTACTGTGATAAATTTAATTTTAAAAAAGTTCTCAGGTTTCAATTTGTATTCATCAGATTGAAAAAGATGAAAAAAAGGTGAAAATGACAAATGTAAGGTATAATGAGGAGACAGGCACTGTTTCTAGAACAATGCACTGGTTAAAACATTCTAGAAAACAATGTAAAAATCCTCTAAAAACATCCAAAAACTTTATACACTCTTTGACCTAATTATATTGATATTAGGAATACACCACATGAAGGCTAAATTGGAGAAAAAGGTCCAAGATATACAAAATTTATTGGCAGCAATTTATGTAATGGTAAAGCCTGAAAACATGGTAGTCCATCAGCTGGTAAATAACTGAATAAAACATAGTAAATAGATGTAGGAGACTGGAATGGAACTTGTGATTTCATTAGCTGCCTACCATTTTGAGATTATCAATCTATCAGTTATGCCAGGCTGTCTTATTAAATAGATGTAAAAGAGTATTATGAAATTAAGATATATAGAATTATAAGAATCTGAGAAGACTTCTATATGAATTGAAGAGGAGAGAGTTAAATAAGGACCAGGATAACTCCTGTTACAATGATTAGGAAAACACACACATACCAAAGTAAAACAACATTTGAAGACTTCAGAAACATGTTCAATGTCATTACCAGTCATTGCATTCAGAACACTAATTGCGATGCATGCTTGCCACTTATCCACCTTCAAGTGGTGGATTAGAGGTAACAAACAAGACATGCATGTTTTCAGACATGCCAGTGAGTCAATTCGCCTTTCTTGACTTTACTTTTTTCCTAAGAAAACATTTCTTTTGGAAGCAGAATAAGTGCAATAGTCAGTAATATAAAGAAGCACCAGTAAAATATTTATAACAATTTACTACAAAATTATTGGGTGCACATTTCATTAAAATGAGTATATTCTCATTTTATAGCCATTTAGCATTTTATAATGTCCCTTATTTAGCACCATTAATACATTTTGCTTTGAATTTAACTTTGCCCAATATCATCCTCACCCAGCCCTTTTATAATTTGGCAATATCCATGGTAAATTTTAGCACATTTTATTTAGAATGTGTTTAGATATTTCTGAATTAAATGTTTCCTATAAACAGCATATTATAAGATTCTGCATTTTACTCTATTCTATAATTAATGTTATCCTTTAAAGAACAGTAGGATTTAGTCCATTTCACATTTAGAATTATACCTTTGAGTTTTCCTTGTCTTCAATCATCCTATTACAAAGAAATGCACACTTTCTTACGTTTACAATTTTTATTTTATTCTAGGTTTGGAAGGGAAAAGGTTCTTCCACCATATAATAAATTGTATGGTGCTTCCTTAGATTTGAACTTCCTCTATTTCATAGTAAGAAACTTCACTTTGGAATTACCCTGGACTTCTTTCTCTTTTCCCTTCCTTTTTATTTTCTTTCTTTTTTCTCTGTTTATCTGTAACACCCTACTGAAACCATTGGAGAATCATCCAATGCAACTCTCTGAGGGCTTTCACAATTAGTTAATAATTGTTTTATCTTGGTGGTTTTAAATGCTTATCTTTATTGCAGAGATATTTGTTTGTTCCTGAAAGACTTTCTTGAAGTGGATAGGTCTTCATGCAAACTTTTCTAAATCTGTTTACTTTTGGAATATCTATCTCTTGTCTTCGTGGACTATGTTTCATTTTTGTGGGTAGATAATTCTGTGGCGTTGATCCTTATTTCTTAATTCTGCAAAGGCTCTATCCCAATTTTTGTTATGCTTTCTTGTCTTTTTGCAAACCTATGATGTCTTCAGTTTCAATTATTTCACCTGTGATTTCTTATACTATGTATACTATACATAGTAGCTTATATTGTGCTTTCTCCCATTATTATTGGAGCATTGGAGTTTCAACTCTTATGTATCTAGTTGAGTCAGATTGAGGTCCTTCCTTAGACATATAGATAGAGATAGAAATCTTCACCAGCTTTAAACTACATTAAGACATTTAGGACAGCCTGTATAGGTTTCCCTACCTTTGCATTTATTTGACACTGTCATTTTCTTAGCCAGGCCAAATAATTCTAGGGCTATATTATATCATTTGTTTTTTCTGTCTCTGTTGTTTCTGATAGTTTGGTTAACTGAAATGTAAGGAGAGTTAAAGATCTGCCCTCATCCATTAATAGGCCTCAGGTAGAGCCCATTAAGGGAAGTTTGATTAGGTAAGGCTTGTTTGATGTAGGTAAGGCCCACACTTTTTGTTAATTTCTAATGAGGCACTGCGTCATGAGGATCATGATGTCCCCTGGCTCTGAAAAGTGTATATATTCTCTGAGGTGAGGTTTTCCTTTTGGTCTAACTCTTTGGAAAAATGTAGGAGTACCAGATAAGACTCTGGACAGCCATTAAGGCACCATCCAGCTTTGAAAACCCAGATGTTGGCACTTCTCTCTCTGTTAACTATGGATGTATGTAATGGTCAGACAAATGGATCTGTCTGTTGATCTGTCATGTATGTATTGTTTATGATCACACAGTTTTTATTTTTCTCTTTGTATTTTCTCTGTTGGTATGTGTGATTAAAGAAGATTGTTGACCCCTCAAAAACTGCTTTCCTTTTAGGAAAGCAGTCCTAAAAATCTGTGCTATCATGTCATCTTGGATGTGTCAGC
The DNA here is from genome assembly GCA_028658325.1 of Potorous gilbertii. Taxonomy (NCBI): domain Eukaryota; kingdom Metazoa; phylum Chordata; class Mammalia; order Diprotodontia; family Potoroidae; genus Potorous; species Potorous gilbertii. The sequence goes on along the minus strand of CM053773.1, from coordinate 156,505,708 downwards.
GTGCTTGCTGATATATTAAGTCAATTTGATCTTCAGTATTTTAAAATTGTATTGAAGCTCCACTTTCCTCATTTCAAAAGTATAGTGTTATTTTTTTCATGTTGCTTTCCTATATTTTTTATATTCTCTGATGTTTTCATGTTGGTTTGTGTATTTTTCCTCTAGTGAGGTGTGGGACGACCCTTAATCTTAGCCCTTCAGTCTTCTTATTCTTTCATAGCGGGTCAGTCTCTCCCAATGGACATTTGGTAGGTGTCAAATATGACAAAGGACACACATGAATGTGTGTAAACATCTCTTGATTTGTCATTCATGTAGCTATCTGATCTGCTTCAATATGTCCATACCTTTAAAGAGTTCAAAAATATTAGGGTAGATGACCTTTCACTTGAAGACTTTCTAATAAAGGAAATGAGCACAGACTATTCTCATGAAGTTAAGCATAAAACTACTACATTGTGCATTTTTTGGCAACCCACTATTTCTTCTATTTCTTTTCTTCCCTATGGGGAGGATGATACTCAAGAGGGGATAAGGAATAAAGTAGAGGTGGTATTCAGAAAGATGAAAAAAAAAATCAATCTGCTAGACTTGCCCATAGAATCTCAGAACCATAAAATAATATAATTTGAAAAAGATCAAACAATTTTCAAGATTCCATATCAATGGGAAGAAGTAATTCCCTCTAGAGCATTCTTGTTAAGTACTTATATTCTCTCCACTTAAATAACTTGAATCATGGGAAACTTGGTAATTTCAGAGACTCCTTTCATTTTTGGACAGTTCCTCTTGTCAGAAAATGCTTTATGTTTCCACAAACACATGTTTTCTTTCTTTTTAATATAAACTTATTTATTTAACTTTTTACATTGATTTTCACAAAATGTGGGGTTTCAAATTTTCTCCCCATTTGTCCCCTCCCCCCATCCCAATAAACCCAGCAGTCTAATTTCCCCTATCACCAGTCTGCCTTCTCTTCTATCATCCCTTCCTTCTTTTGTCCCCATCTTCTCTTTTGTCCTGTAGGGCCAGATAACTTTCTATTCCCCATTACCTGTTTTTCTTATTTCCTAGTAGCAAGAACAATACTCAACAGTTGTTCCTAAAACTTTGAGTTCCAATTTCTCCCCATCCCTCCCTCTCCACCCATTCCCTTTGGGAAGGCAGGCAAATCAATATAGGCCATATCTGTGTAGTTTTGCAAATGACATTGATAATAGTTGTGTTGTGTAAAACTAACTATATTTCCCTCCAACCTATCCTGCCCCTCATTGTTTCTATTCTCTCTTTTGATCCTGTCCCTCCCTGAGTGTTGACTTCAAGTTGCTCCCTCCTCCCATTGCCTTCCCTTTCATCATCCCCCCCACCCGGCTTATCTCATTCTCTCCAACTTTCCTGTATTGTAAGACAGGTTTTCATATCAAAATGGGTGTGCATTTTATTCCTTCCTTTAGTTGAGTGTGATGAGAGTAAACTTCATGTTTTTTTTTCCTCAGCTCTCCTCTTTTCCCTCCACTAAAAAGTCTCCTGCTTGCCTCTTCTATGAGAGATAATTTACCCCATTCCATTTTACCCTCTCTCCTCCCACTACATTTCTCTCTTATCATTTACCTTGATTTCTTTTAAGATATGATCCCTGCCTATTCAATTCACTCTGTGCTCTCTGTCTTTGTATGTGCATGCATGTGTGTATGTGTGTGTGCATGCACACGTGTACATGTGTCTGTACATGTGTGTGTATGTCTGTGTGTGTAGTCCCCCAACTACCCAGATACTGAAAAGTTTCAAGAGTTACAAATATTGTCTTTCCATGTAGGAATGTAAACAGTTCAACTTTAGTAAGTCCCTTATGACTTCTCTTTGCTGTTTACTTTTTCATGCTTCTTCTCATTCTTGTGTTTGAAAGTCAAATTTTCTTTTCAGCTCTGGTCTTTTCATCAAGAATGTTTGAAAGTCCTCAATTTCATTGAAAGACCATATTTTCCCCTGAAGTATTATACTCAGGTTTGCTGGGTAGGTGATTCTTGGTTTTAGACCTAGTTCCTTTGACTTCTGGAATATCCTATTCCATGCCCATGTAGAAGCTGCTAGATCTTGTGTTATCCTGATTG
>CM053773.1:156485798-156503097 GCA_028658325.1 Potorous gilbertii | reverse complement strand
TTCTCCATTAAGGGATCGAATGGTGTGGAATAGGATATTCCAGAAGTCAAAGGAACTAGGTCTAAAACCAAGAATCACCTACCCAGCAAAACTGAGTATAATACTTCAGGGGAAAATATGGTCTTTCAATGAAATAGAAGACTTTCAAGCATTCTTGATGAAAAGACCAGAGCTGAAAAGAAAACTTGACTTTCAAACACAAGAATGAGAAGAAGCAGGAAAAAGTAAACAGCAAGGAGAAGTCACAAGGGACTTACCAAAGTTGAACTGTTTACATTCCTATATGGAAAGACAAGATTTGTAACCCCTGAAATTTTTCAGTATCTGGGTAGTTGGTGGTATTACACACACCCACACATACACACACATGTACAGACACACATGTACAGCCGTGCACACATACACACACACGCACATGCATGCACACACAGAGACAGAGAGCACAGAGTGAGTTGAATAGGATGGGATCATATCTTTAAAGAAATCAAGGTAAATGGTGAGAGAGAAATGAAGTGGGAGGAGAGAGGGTGAAATGAAATGGGGTAAATTATCTCTCATAGAAGAGGCAGGCAGGAGACTTCTTAGTGGAGGGAAAAGGAGGAGAGCTGAGAAAAAAAAACATGAAGTTTACTCTCATCACATTCGACTAAAGGAAGGAATAAAATGCACTCATTTTGGTATGAAAACCTATCTTACAATACAGGAAAGTGGGGGAGAAGGAGATAAGCAGGGTTGGGCGGGGTGATGGAAGGGAGGATAATGGGATAGGGAACAATTTGAAGTTAACACTCTGGGAGGGACAGAAACAAAAGAGAGAATAGCAATAACGTGGGGCAGGATAGGAGGGAGGGAAATATAGTTAGTCTTACACAACGCAACTATTATGGAAATCTCTTGCAAAACTACACAGATATGGCCTATATTGAATTGCCTGCTTTCCCAAAGGGAATGGGTGGGGAGGGAGCGATGGGGAGAAGTTGGGACTCAAAGTTTTAGGAACAACTGTTGAGTATTGTTCTTGCTACTAGGAAATAAGAAATACAGGTAATGGGGAATAGAAAGTTATCTGGCCCTACAGGACAAAAGAGAAGATGGGGTAAGGTAAGGGAGGGATGAAAGAAGAGAGGGCAGATTGGTGATATGGGTAATTAGAATGCTCAGTGTACTGGGGTGGGGGAGGGGACAAATGGGGAGAAAATTTTGGAACCCAAAATCTTGTGAAAATCAATGTAAAAAGTTAAATAAATAAATTTATGAAAAAAAAAATTCTGCCTCTGAATATTCCTAGCTATGTGAACCTGGTTAAGTTACAACCCCATTAAACCTTTGGCAAGTCTTAAATTCTCCAATGAAGTGATTATAACACTATATAACACTATAGAATAGTTATAACATGCTTTGGTAGAAGGAATCACTACAGTGATAATCACAGACCCTTGATATATTGGTGGGAACAAATGATTTACTACCATTTCCCCTCTATTTTGCTACTTTTTAAAACTTAGTCTTCTGAGTTGTATCCAGGCCATTTGTATGGAACAACTAAGAATTATGTTCTGGATTCTCCCCTCGGGATGATGGGTATACAAAGATGGTCAGTAATTGACATTTTATGCAAGGTCTTCACATGGTGATTACACCCTTCTCTCTCTTAAGGAGAAAATACTTTCAAGATATTGTTGCCTACTCATGCAATGTATGAAAAAGAAAAATAAGACTATAGAAGATTTTGTTTCTGCTTATTATTGGTCATAGGGTCATTGATATACAACTAGAAGCAAACAAAGACCATTTGTCTAACTTAATTTTGTGAATGAGAAGATTGATCCATAGAAAAGTTAAATGACTTACCCAAGGTCACGTAGAAAATAATAGTTAATGCTAAGAGGTAACATTTATATAGTGCTTACCATGTGCCAGGTACTGTGCTTTGCAATGATCTCATTTGAGCCTTACAACAATCTGGGATGTAGGTGCTATAATTATTTCCATTTTACAGATGAAGAAACTGAGGCAACCAAGGGTTAAGTGACTTGCCCAGGGTCACACAGCTAGTAAGTTTTTGAGGTCAAATTTGGATTCAGATCTTCCTGGTTCCAAGGCTGGCTCTCTATTCATTTTGCCACCAGGGCTCAAAGATATATTTTCTACTTCCTAGCCAATGCTCTTTGAACTGAAGTATTCTAATTGTTCTGTAAGAAGACAGTCAACGCTCCAGAATCCAATCCACACAAAGAAAAAGTCTCATAGAGATGGATTTAAATAATAAATGGATCCAAATATCCAAGTAATCCTCAATGTTCATTGTGTATCACCAAATAAAGGAAACCTTTAGAGTGTCAAAGGGAGGGGGTGGGTGGTGAAGCTTTGTGAAATTGTGATGGAAAACCAAGAATGCCAAAGGTAATGTTGGTGTTTCTTATCATCCAATACTGAGCTAATCAGAACTTGAGTATCAGTAAACAGTATCACTATTGAGTATTCGGTATGAAATGCATTTTAATGTGTCCACTTTATATCAGGCACTATACTAAACACTGGGAACATTAATCAAATATGGAATAAGTATTTATTGAGTACGTTTCTTGAATTTAGCTTAGCTCTGTGCTCAGAAACTTAATTGCAAGATTTTGTCTTTTCATTTCAGTCTTTGAATTCTATTATGTGAAATCAAAAAATGCCCATAGAAGTTGGCATCTCTAGCTTAGTTTAGAAGTACAGGCTCATATATTCATTGCTAGAAGGGATCTTAAAGGCTCTCTATTTCCACTCTTTAATTTTACAAGTTAGAAAATAGAGGTCTAGAAGGGGTTACAATAGAGAAAATGGAAGGGGAAGACGTTGGCCACAAATAAAAGTGTTGGTCAAGCAGCTAGGTGGCATAGTAGATGGAGCATTGGACTTGGAATCAGAAGACTCATGTTCATGGGTTCAAATGTGGTTTCAGACACATTAGCTGTGTGACCCTGGACAAGTCACTTAACTGTTTTCCTCAGTTTCTCATCTACAAAATGAACTGGAGAAGGAAATAGCAAACACTTCAGTACGAAAACCCCAAATAGAGTCACAAAGTGTTGGGCATGACTAAACATCAAGAAAGGGTTCTTTGCAAAGAAAATGGCCACTCTTCCCCAGAGACTGGAGAAAAGGAGAAGGTGGGGGATTTTATCCTGGGGTTTTGAGATATGGATAATAGGAGGAGGAACTCACAAAGGATGAGCTCTATTTCCTTAGTAAGGTTTGAGCCTAGATTTTCTTCTAAAATAGGTAGCATAAGGGTGGTATGGGAGACTCAAGGTGAGAGGACAAGATTCAGACCACTCACTGTGGGAATGTGATAATCATTTAGGGACTGGAGTATGGAGTGTATGTTCAGTTGCCATTATATAATACCATTTTGTAGTGGACTCAGTTATTGGCCTATGTAGTTTCTCCATCCAAAGAAGGCAGATGGGATGGAGGCAAGCCAGGAGTGTGGTCTGGCAAGATACAATGGCAATAGGTCTAGGAAACAAGGGATTAAAGCATAGATGATGATGCATAGTTGAACTGGATGATCATAGGATCATTAGGGATGAAGGAGATTAAAAAAAAGTGCTAGGATGATGGTCTGGGAGAACAGAGCAATGGAGGGACTGTAGAACATAATAGTCAAGATATAATAGGTCAGCTATTTTGACTTCTGTAAATATACCTTTGCTCCTCAGCTTCTATTCATCAAGTTGAAGCTACAAGTTGTATCTCTAACAATGCTGTGGCTTGTTTATAATTGGAAATCCACATATTTATTTACCAAATAGTTATTAAGTCATTGCTACCTTTTACAGTAAAAAAATCTGTAGATGAGGAAAGCAGCAGTGATTTCCAACAGAGGCCTCTATCTTGCTCTTAACAGGGAGGAAAAGGTCATTAGCCAGTTATTTTGGTGTTTTGAGTCATGTAGTAAGAGGAACCAACAGCTAAGTTTCCTTCCCAGGGTAAGATAGAATTTTCACACTCTTTAGGCTTCAACCTTCCTCTTTCATGCCACGGGAGCATCCCAGTGGGCTGGTGGAGTTCCCCAAGGCTCCAAGGCTCACAGCATCAGCCCCTTCATCCCATCTAACAACTGTGCCCAATACTTCCACTGAAGAAGATTAATTACCCATGACGCCAGCCACCGCCTGGACTCCCTGATTTGGGCTCGGTCATGGTATTTTGGGACTAACTGCAAACAAAGCAATTGATTCAGAACATCTGCAGAAAGAGGGCATTCCTTGCAAGCTTTCAGCAGAAGTCATCAATAGTGATAATTAAGAAAACCGTCCCCTTAGATACTGTTCTAAATACAATTGCCTGAGAGATTTAGACTTTGAATAATAGCATATTTCCTGTGTAAGGTTCAAAACCAATCAGTGAGTCAGAAATGTTGACTATTAAGTTGTGAGAATTTTTAAGGCAAAGATATAGAATTCGTGCTTTACAATATTCTGCAAGAAGTAACTGCTACATATAGCCACACATTTAATAAAGGTTTATTAACCACCTACCATGTGCCAGATCCTGTGCTTAGCAGTAGGTATACAAAACAAAACAAAACAAAAAGACAGCGACAACAGCAGCAACAGAAGCAACAAAAAACAATCTCTCTACTCTGAGAGACATAAATAGGCATAACAATGTGTGTGTATATATATATACATACATACATATATATATATATATATATATATATATATATATATATATATATATTGCAAAGTAATTTCCTCAGTAAAAAAAAAATGAGCTCTAACAAGTTAGGAATGGGAGGAAGATCAGGAAAGGCCTAACATGGGAGGTGGGGCAGACTAGGAATTCCAAAAGGCAGAGATGGGAAGGAGTGCATTCCCATTATGGCAGACTACCTGTGCAAAGCTATGGAGTCCTGGAATATTGACTCCCTGAAAAGACTAATATCCCTCCAACTTTATTAAAATCATTCAATACTCCTAATCTCTGATGAATTATCCCTGGGATGAAACCCAAACTTCTTAGCCTAACATTCAAGAACTTCTATGATTTAGATTCACGTAGCAGAATTGATCAGAGACTTGCCTATGGTCACATGTCTATGAAATGCTCCAAAAAGGATTTGAACTCTAAGGCCACTTTATTTTTCCTCTGTTTTCAAGAAATGTTCTATTCTAGTCTCTTTTAGAAGCTTATTTGCATAGAGGGTATCAACCTGCCTCTCTAAAGGGACTTTATTCCCCTGAGAATTCCCTCTTCCAATGAAATTATAGATTTAGTCCTTATCCCAGTCTCTTTTACCAAGAACTCTATAGAGTTTAAATCCTACTAACTAGTTATATGATCATAGGCAAGTCAAGGTCTGTGAGCCTTAATTTCCTCACGTGTTAAACAAGGATAATAGGAATTCTACTGCCTTAATTATTGGCCTGTTGTTAAAGCTAATTGGAAACAATGCATGTAAAATGCTTAGTCAACTTAAGTACTCCATAAATATCACTTATTATTTTTCCTACCTTTTCTTTCAAAGTTCTCCTACATGATCTTTATAGTCAGGTTTTCTCTTATTCAGGCATTATTTGGGAGATAAGGTAAAGAAACATAGGAGTGAGTTAAGTATGAGATACTATCCAGAAATAAAAGAGATATCTCAGGAGATAGTGATACTTCCCTCAGTCTGGACAAGAAGTTGTTGGTAGATTTGGGGACAGAGGGGGAATAATTCTTAAATGATTGTACTAGATGATCTATTCTAATTGGTTGCTTCCAAGGCATAGTCTCTGATTGTGGGAAGTAGAAACTTTCTATGACCTCTACAGTTACCAGCATCAAGAGAAGGTTATTTCATACTAATGGCAGAAATTGAGAAGGTGAGTCAGGTACCCTGACTGGGATTCTGAAAACTCTGGAAATTAAATCAGCTTGTGACAACATGGGTTTCCATTTTTCTGGATTACCAAAGAAGCTAAGGTACCGAAATGATCTGAGTTTTTGTGAATTACATGGTTTGCTTGAAAGATTTATGGTTACATAGTGTGGAGAAGAGAGAGTTTGAGGTGGAAAAAGTGGAAAGATGGTATTGGAAGGCCTGTTGAGAATAAAAGAAGAAACATTACATTTGGTCTCAGAGGGATAGAGTAAGAACCATGAATGGGAGTTACAAAGTGAACACTTCATCTTTATGTAAGGAAAAGCTCAATAAATAGAGCTCTCTGAAAGTAGAAGGGGCTGCTTTGGAGAGTCTTCCAACCAAGACTTTATGATCTCTTGTTGGAAATGTAAACAGAATTCTTTTCAGGAATAGGCTGGATTAAAAAGGTCTTCAAGTTCCCTTCTACTCCCCCTACACGTTTTTCAATTTTGTTAAATCAATGAATTCCCTTAAATTTTTTGCTAAGAATTTAAGCTGCCCCAGGAATAACTTGCAGACACAACCAGCTCTAATAACAATGCACTTGGGTAAATTAGAGCAAATATTTATTCCCAGTTTGGCTTTTGCCTTTCACCCAGAATGCTTCTGATTTATTTCCCCAAATACTCAATCACTACTGTATTCAGGAATTTGAACATAATCTTAGCTTTGGCATGAATAAACTGATCAATCTTTTTTTTTCTCTAAAAACATGGTATAACCTATTTTAATCACAAAATGAATGTGTTTCCTGTTTATCATTTGGAATCATGAATTGTTTTTGGATTTGCCAAACTATAGTCCCCAGCATATGCATGAAAAATCAAGAATGGCCCCTATGCAAATTATAAAGTTGGTTTAGAAAATTAGAATGCTAAAACTGGATAGAATCCTTGGTCTTAAATATTTATTCCAACACCACTAGTTATATAAACTTGGACAAATTCCTTGACTTCCTGAATATGCCCTTATTTGAAAAATTAAGATAAAAACAAGCACACCCCCGAAGGTCCAGCCTTGAAGGAAGATTCAAATTTTTGAATGTTGACCTCAGCAAATATTTTGGGTTTTTTCCTTCTTTTTGTCCTGTTCCCACAAGAATATAACTTATATTTTGATCCTATGTCTTAGGTTTGGTGAACTTTCTATGGGGAGTAGAATCCATGATACCGTATTTATTTCCCCAACATAGGTCACAGATATCATTCCAGTATTATTCTACTTGCATTTACTCTGGAGGCAAGGAAAAAATTGAAGTCCATGACTCCTCTAATTCTGAAATGAGGCCTATTGATTCCATAGAGTGCAGGACATTATCCTTCTGGTCTTCCCCTGTAAGCTTTTGGAGCTATGGGGGAACCCTCTTGAGTCTCTTTAAGTTGTTAAAGAGCCTTAGCCTAATCTTATTTGGATTCTCATCTGAGCCTTGAAATGGGGTTGAAGTCTCTTTAAAATTTTAAAGGGCTGCTTTGTGAGGCTGACCCAGACTCTTAAACATGTTTAAAGGCCCCTGGCTGCTAGTGAAAACAAACGTGGCTCCCTACACGCAAACCCAGCAGCAGCACACTTGGTGAGATGCTGCCTGGACCTACTGTGTTTATCATATACTTGGCATTTATTTATATACTGTTTTGGAGCATGTTGTCTGCCTCTTCAGGACTAGTAGCTTTATTTCCCTATGTAGGCCTTGAGCCTTGGAAGGCCAGCACCATTGTCTGAGTTGATTTGTGTCCGTCCTAATATCTAGAACAATGCAATTCCCAGAATCACTTCTAGCGATTAAAATTGGTTTCCTTCCTATTACCTTCCACTTTTTCCTTTTTCCTCACTACCTATGAATATAAACATTTTTATTTTGTCCTAATGAAATCAAGGTAAAATGAACATCATGTAAGGCTTTAGGCACAACTCTTATTTCATCACCCTTCTGTTAAAAACACACATTAATACTGACCCATTGCTTGCTTCAACCTTTCCCAATATAGCACCTGACATGTTACAAAACTATTTCCCATGAATTTGGTGTTCAGTCAAATTGTACACCATCACCCCATTCATCATTCAGTCATTTCTCAGTCATGTATGATTCTTTGTTATCCCATTTGGGGTTTTCTTGACAAATGTACCAGAGTGGTTTGCCATTTTCTTCCCCAACTTATTTTACAGATAAGGAAATTGAGGCCAACAGGATTAAGTAACTTACCTAAGGTCACAGAGCTGCTAAATGTCTAAAGATAAGAACTCCTGAAGAGGAGCCTTCCTGACTCTAGGACTGGCACTCTATCTGCTGTACCACCTAGCCTCTCCATCAACCCTACACATACATTTCTAAAACAAAAAATTTCAACTTTTCTTTTTCCCTATTTTTAGAATGCCTCCCTTCTGTCTTTTGTCTCTTGAAATCCCAGGTAGTGCAGTGGACTCTGAACTCAGATTCGAGAATATTTGAATTGAAATTCTATCCCTGAAACTTACCATCTGTGTGGTTTTGGGCAAGAATTACCTCCTCAGTCTGACTTCTTATCTGTAAAACTCAGGCAATAGTAGCATCTACCTTTCAGAGGTTTTGTGAGGATTAAAGGGAATAATATTTGTAAGAATCTTTGCAAACCTGCAAGCATCATATAAATACTAGCTAATATTAGCTTGAACATAGCCTTCTTCAAGAAGACTAGTAAGACCCCTGGATCAGTCTTTATATTGTGTCAGTGGAAATGACCATGTTGTTGGGGTCAGTAGTTGACATCTCCTCTGGTGCTTGCTACCTGTGTGACTCTGGACAAATGACAACATTCTTGGACATAAATTTCTGAAAAATCAATGAAAGGGGGGAATTGAAATAGATTGTCTCTGAACCATCTTTCAATTCTACATCTATGGTTTCCAGATCCTGTGACATGGTATGTAAGTAGGAAGAAAATGTAGGAATCACCAATTTCAACAACCTCATTTTTCCCCGAAAGCTCGAAGAGGGAAACTAAGCTCATCCTACCCTGTGGGGAGTGGGGCAGGAAATGCATGAACCCAGCCCTTGACAGAACTGTTTTAAAGAGGAAAGAATACACACACACACACACACACACACACACACACACACACACACACACACACACACATAGATTTGGGTATATGTTACCCACAGGAAAGTAAGCAGGGAAATGGATAAGAAAAAGATAAAGGAATGTGATAAAAGGGACTGCAAATTAAGGGAGGTAGTGGTCAGAAGCAAAACAGATTTTTGAGGAGGGACAAGATAAAAACAGGAAAAGAAGAATAAACAGAAAAAATTTGGATGGAAGGAAAAGTACAGTTAGCAATCATAACTGTGAATGTGAATGAAATGAACTCACCCATAACAAAAACACACCTAAATAAAAGAGCAAATTAGGGCAACTAGAGCAGCAGACCTGAAGTTAGGAAGACCTAAATTCAAATATGGCCTCAGATACTTATTAGCTGTATGATCCTGGGAAAGTCACTTACCTTTATTTGCTTTGGTTTCCTTTTGTGCTATTAGAAATGACAAGCAAGATGGTATATTTTTTTTGTGTGTGTGATGAACTGTCTATAATTACTCCAATTTACAATTTGCTACTTTCCTTCTGCACTTGGCTATATTTGTACAAAACTTTTAAATTTTCTGTAATTGTAATTATTCATTTTACAGCTGACTTTGCTCTGTTATCTCTTACGTATTCACAAATTGTTCATCTATCCATAAATCTGACAAGTAATCTATTCCGTGTTCTAATTTTCTTGTAAAATCTTTCTTTACATCTAGGTCATACATCCTTTTGACCTTACCTTGGCAAATGGAATAAGATATTGGTCTAAGCACTGTTATATTTATTCACTAATTTCCTTCTCAGCCTCTCTTTTCATCCTATCTTTCTTACTTATCTCCTCTCCTTTCTATTCCTTATTTTACTTAACCATCTAAAAGTGTGCCTCTTATCTATCGACTTCACCCTCCAAGGTAAGCATTATTTCTTTTTCATCCCTGAAGAGAATAAATTTCCAAATTTACCAGCCCTTCACCCTCTCCTGCTTTCTCTATATTAGTTTTTCCTTTTAGGATTTTTTAAAAAAAAAATTTTATTTTTCAATATCCATTTCCACAAAATTTTGAGTTCCAAATTCTCTTCCTATCTCTCCCCTCCCCTTACCCCATAATTCATTCTGATTACCTTTTCTCTCAATATGCCCTCCCTTCTATCACACTCCTCCCTTCTATTATCCCCTTCTTCTCTCTTTACTTGTAGGCCAAGATAGATTTCTATACCCAATTACCTGTATTTCTTATTTCCCAGGTGTATGCAAAAACAATTCTCAACATTCATTCCTAATACTTTGAATTCCAACTTCATTCCCTTCCTCCCTCCCCACTCATTCCTAGTGAGAAGGCAGACAATTCAATATAGGCTATATAAGCATAGTTTTGCAAGACTTCCATAATGGTCATGTTGTATAAGACTCACTATATTTCCCTCCATCCTATCCTGGACCCATTTATTCTGTTATCTCTTTTGACCTTGTCCCTCCCCAAAAGTGTTTACTTTGATTACTTCCTTCTCCCATTTTGCCCTCTCTTCTATCATCCCCCTCATACCACTTGTCCCCTTCTCCCCTACCCTTCTGTAGTGCAAGACACACTTTCATACCAAACTGAGTGAGCATGTCATTCCTTCAAGCCAAATGTGAAGAGAGTAGGCTTCCCTTTTTACCTCTCACATCCTCCCTTTTCTCCAATGAAGAAGCTTTTTCTTACCTTCTTGAGGCATGATAATTTACTCCATTCCATTTCTCCTTTTCTCCTTTCAATATATTCCTCTCTTACCCCTCAATTTTGTTTTATTTTTTTAGTTTTATTCAACTCACCCTGTGTTCTCTGTCTTTGTGTATGTGTGTGTGTCTGTGTATGTATGCATATAATCCCTCCAACTATCCAAGTACTGAAAAAAAATCTCAAGAGTTACAAATATTATCTTCCCATGTACAAATATAAACAGTTCACTTTTAGAAAGTCTTTTATGTTTTCTCGTCCCTGTTCTTCATGTGTCTCTTGATTCTTGTGTTTGAAAGTCAAACTTTCTATTCAGTTTTAGTCTTAAAAGTCATCTCTATCATTGAATGACCATTTTTTCCCCTGAAGTATTATACTCAGTATTGCTGGGTAGGTGATTCTTAGTTTTAATCCTAGTTCCTTTGACTTCTGTAATATCATCTTCCAAACCCTTTGATCCCTTAATGTAGAATCTAACATATCCTGTGTTATCCTGATTGTATTTCCACAATACTAAAACTGTTTCTTTCTGGCTGCTTGCAATATTTTCTCTTTGACCTGGGAACTCTGGAGTGTGGCTTCTCTTTTTGAATCTCTTTCAGTAATTGATCAGTGGATTCTTTCAATATTTTGCTCTCTGGTTCTAAAATATCAGGGCAGTTTTCCTTGATAATTTCATGAAAGATAATATCTAGGCTTTTTTTTTTTGATCATGGCTTTCAGGGAGACGTATAATTTTTAAATTGTCTCTCCTGGATTTATTTTCCAGGTCATTTGTTTTTTCAATAAGGTATTTCACATTATCTTCTATTTTTCATTCTTTTGGTTTTGTTTTGTAATTTCTTGATTTCTCACACAGTCTAACTTTTAAAGAACTATTTTCTTCAGTGAGCTTTTGAACCTCCTTTTCCATTTGGCTAATTCTGCTTTTTAAGGCATTCTTCTCCTCATTGACTTTTTGAACCTCTTTTGCCAATTGAGTTAGCCTATTTTTCAATGTGTTATTTTCTTCAGCATGGTTTTGGGTCTTGTTTAGCAAGTTGTTGACCCGTTTTTCATGCTTTTCTTGCATCTCTCTCATTTCTCTTCCCAGATTTTCCTCCACCTGTCTAACTTGATTTTCAAAATCCTTTTTGAGCTGTTCCATGGCCTGAGCCCCTTGGTTATCTATTTCAGATTTTTGGGATATAGAGGCCTTGACTCCCGTGTCTTTCCTTGATGGTAAGCATTGTTCTTCCTCATCAGAAAGGAAGAGAGGAAACATCTTGTCACCAAGAAAGTAATCTTCTACGGTCTTATTTTTTTTCCCTTTTCTGGGCATTTTCCTAGCCAGTTACTTGACTTCTGAGATTCCTCTCCACCCCCATCTAGATCTGCCCAGCTAGTGCTTGGTGTCTGAGATTCAAATACTGCTCCCCAGCCTCAGGGCTTTCAGCAGAGGGCCTGGCTGCTATGCAATGTGAGCTTAAGTTCTGGTTCTCAGGTGGGGGTGGGGCCACTTCCCAGGCTCAGTTCCCTCAGGGGGTTTATGTGGAGACCTTCAGTAATGGTCCCAAGCTTCTGCCTGTTCTGGGAGCCTCTGGTCACCCACTGCCTCTGCTGCTGCCTCCCTAGGGGGCCTGAATTATGAAGACACACTGTTCCCCTCTCAGCCAGCCCAAAAGTCTCTCTCACTGACCTGTGTACCTATGGGTAGAGGGACCTTCGTGGCCACCAGAGATTCCATCCCTGAATCCTGCTTGGATCTGCTCCTCTCAGGGCCAGGCAGCCAGGGAAGGGCTGGGCTCTGTTCCCATCTGGTGTGCAATGGACCCTTAGGGTCAGTTTTTCAGGGCTCTCTGGAACGGAAATCTCCTTCACTCCATTGCTGTGTGACTTCCACTGCTCCAGAATTTTTTACAGGAAATTCATGGGCTGTGGGTTTCGGAGCTAGCGTATGTGAATCTTTCTACTCCACCATCTTGGCTCCTCCCAGCTCAAATTATTTTCTTTGCAAATGTGTGGGATTTTAGGTGAAGCCTCAAGGTTGTTTTGATTTGCATTTCTCTTACTGTTAGTGGTTAAGTACATTCTTTATATGACTGTCAACAGAATACAATTATTCTTTTGAGAATGCCATATGATCATTGCGTTATTGAGCTCTGTTATTTCTGATTCTCACTTGTCTAGATTATTTTATTGATTCTTCTCTCTATTTTTAATGCCAACAGGTTTTGATAACTGCTACTTTATAATAAAGTTTGAAGACTGGAGGTGCTATTGTACCTTTATACTCACATATTTTCATTTTTCCCTTGATACCCTAGTTCTTTCATTTTTTTCCAAGTGAATATTTTATTATTATTTTATTGAGCTCAGTAACATATCCCTTTGAGAATATAGCAGTTATAACATTGACTGTAAATTAATTTTGGCAGTACTGTCATTATTATTTTATTGGTTTAGCACAGCCATGAGCATTTAAAGTTCTTCAGGTTCTTTGAGTTTTTCTTTATTTCTTTAAAAATAATTTTGTAACTGAATTGATAAAAGCAAATTTTTTATGCTTTCATCAATTGAACCTTAGATATTTTATTCATTTTGTAGTTACTTAGAGAAAAATTTCACTTCCCATTATTCTTTCTTAGATTTTGTTAGAGTAGATATGTTGAGGGACAGAGCCAAGATAGTGGAGTAGAAAAACGCATATACTGTAGCACTTCCCCCACAACCCACAAAATACCTGTAAAAAATGACTCTCAACAAATTCTAGAGCAGTAGAAGCCACAGATGAACAGAGTCAAAGATGTTTCCAGCCAAAGTCAACCTAGAGGGCCAACAGGAAAGGTCTTTCTCATGGGACACTGAGCAGAGCAGAGCCCAACTCTGGTCATGTAGCACCGGCAGAAACAGGACCTGAACAGACCTCCTGGGCAGAGTTCCCAGCTGGGAGGATCCCAGATACCTCAACCCACAAGCAACAAGCAACAAAGGAAGCTCCAAAGGTCAGTGTGGTAGGGCTTTCCCAGCTGAGTGAGAAGGAAATTCCCCCAGCAATAGTCCCAGGTGATGGCAGCAACAGCAGCAGCAGCAGATTGCAGGCAGCTACAGTGGCCAGGAAGCAACATGGGTCCATAGTCCAGGCAGCTCAGTTTAAAGTCTCTGATGGTAGGGAGCAGCTGATCTAAACTTTAGCCCTGAGTGATGGCCTTGCCTCCATCCAAAACCTTGGGTAATCAAGCAGCTGAGTTGAATCTCAGCCTTGAACATGATGCTTGGGAAAGAAGGGGTAATAGGATCATCTTGACAAAGGATTCAGATGTCAAGTAACTGGCTGGGAAAATGATCAAAAAAGTGGGAAAAAATAAGACCATAGAAGGTTACTTCCTTGGTGAACAGTTATCTCCTCATATCTTTTAGGACGAGGAAGAACATGGTGTACTGTCACAGGAAGTCAAGGCCCCTGCCTCCAGGGCCTCCAAAGGGAATTTAAATTGGGCTTAGGCAATAGAAGAGCTTGAAAAGCGAGTTAGCAGTTTGCTAAAGGAGAACCAAAAAATTGTTGAGGAAAATAATACCTTTAAAAAGAGGCTAAAGCATTTGGAAAAAGAGTTCCAAAAAGCCAATGAGGAGAAGGAAGCTTTAAAAAGCAGAATTAGCCAAATGGAGGAAAAGTTTCAAAAGCTCACTGAACAAAATAGTTCTTTGAAAGAGAGAATAGAGTTCAGGGAAGCTAACGACTATGAGATAAACCAAGCAGTTAAAAAGCAAAGCCAAAAATTTGAAAAAAATAGAAGACAATGTGAAACATCTCAGTGGAAAAATGACTGACCTGGAAAATAGATCCAGGAGATACAATTTAAAAATTATGGTACTACCTGAAAGCCATGATCAAAAAAAGAGCCTAGATATTATCTTCCATGAAATTATCAAGGAAAACTGTCCTGATATTCTAGAACCAGAGGGCAAAATAAATATTTAAAGAACTCACTGATTTCCTCCTGAAGGAGACTCAAAAAGAGAAACTCTTATGAATATTGTGGCCAAATTTCAGAGTTCCCAGGTCAAGGAGAAAATACTGCAAGCAAGCTAGAATGAAACAATTTGAGCATTGTGGAAATAAGGATAACCCAGGATCTGGCAGCTTCAATATTAAGGGATTGAAGGGCTCAGAATAGGATATTCCAGAATAGGATATTCTAGAATAGGATAATTCCAGGGATTAAACTCAAGAATCACCTACCCAAAAAAACTGAGTATAATACTTCAAGGAAATAAATGGTCATTCAATGATATAGAGGACTTTGAAGCACACATGATGAAAAGATCAGAACTGAAGAAAAAATTTGACTTTCAAACACAAGAATGAAGAGAAGCATAGAAAAATAAACAGGAAAGAAAAATCATAAAAGACTCTCTAAAGCTGAACTGTTTACATTCCTACATGTAAAGAAAACATTTGTAACTCTTGAGACTTTGCTCAGTGTTTGGGTAGGTGGAGGGACTGTATATACACACACAGACACACACACACACACACACACACACACATAAAGACAGAGAGTACAGGTTGTGTTGAATCAGAAGAGATGATATCCACAAAAAATAAAATAAAAATTAAGGCGTGAGGGAGGAAAATACTGGGAGGAGAAAGGGAGAAATGGAATGGGACAGGCTATAACTCATAGAAGATATAGGAAAAATCTTGTTCAATGGAGGAGAAAAGGGAGAAGGGGAGAGGGGAAAAGTGATGCTACTGTCTCCACATATGGCTTAAGGAGGGAATAACATGCTCACTAAATTTGGTGAATAGATTGAAATAGATATAGGTATTGAAACAGAAATTAATTGAAAAATCTATCTTACACTACAGGAAAGTAGGGAAGGATGCAGCAAGTGAGGTAAGGGGAATGAAAGAATGGAGGGCAAATGGGAAAAGGGAGTAACTAGAAATAAACACTTTTGGGAAGGGACAAAGGTCAAATGAGGGAATAAAAAACAAGAGGGGATAGAATAGGAGAGAGGGCAATAGCGTTAGTATTACACAACATGAACATTATGGAAGTATTTTGCAGAATAACACATATTTAGTCTATATTGAATCGCTTGCCTTCTCAGTGGGGTTGGGGAGGGAGGGAGGGAGGGAGAGAAGTTGGAATTCAAAGTATTAGAAATGAGTGTTGAGAATTATTATTGTATACAACCAGGAAAGAAGAAACACAGGTAATGGGGTATAGAAATTGATCTTGCCCTGCAAGAAAAGAGAGAAGATGGGGATAAGGGAAATGTGGGGTGTGATAGGAGAGAGGATACATGGAGGGAAGAAGTAAACAGAATGCAAGATATTAGGAGGTGGGGAGAGGGGAGAGATGGGGAGAATAATTGGACATGTTACAAAGTGATGTAAAAGCAATTAGTATAAAAAAAATTGACTGAATTAATTACTGAGACTAAATCAGAAATATCTTTAGTTTGGGGAAAAGAATTTTAGTCTAAGTTTCCTAGAGGCAGGTAACCTCTGGTAAAATTTGGCATTGATGGAAAAGTTAAGGTTTTAATGGTAAATTTGATTTTATGATTGTTATTTAACCAGGAACTAGAACATGTATAGAAAGGAATGCAAGCCACTTAAGAATTGCCTCAAAAGATGTTCCTTAGCCAATGTGAAATATCTGAAACCTGGTTATTGGAACTTGCTATTTTAAGATTCTATGGGACTATTAACTGAGTGCTCTTCTGAGTCTAACTCCAGATATGAATAGCAGGAAAAGTTGTCTCAGTCTCCAATCCATGATGCCAGTAAGCCTGTGAGATGCTGGTATAAACTGCAAAAGGTGATCTTATGGGAAGGGTGGGAGAGCAGCTATTCAGCTTGGGCTGAGATAGGATTCTCCTGACTCAATTTCCCCACTGACACACGGCAGACTTTAAGCCTGACTGAATACAAATTGACAATCTACTCCTGCCCAGAACTGACATGAAGTAAAGGAGATATTGTTTCCCTGCAATGTCCCTACTTTTTAGTAGCAATTTCCTATAGTCAAAAGGTTTGTAAGCTTAATACCTGATCTATTAAATTATAGAGTGTTGGTAGGGGAACATCCAAGGTTAAGTCTAAAATTAAGCTATCAGGCTTAGGACTTTAGACCAACAACAATAAGTTAGAGTCCTTTAATTCTTGGTAAAAGTGTGGAGGCAATTAGGTCAACGACTTATGAAGTTAGCATACATAGTTATTATTTGTGTCTCAGTTGGTTAATGTTAAAAGAAATTCATGTGTGGTTTATATTGCAAATGCTTTTTTTAAAAATAAATTTATTTATTTAACTTTTTACATTGATTTTCACAAGATTTTAGGTTCCAAAATTTTCTCCCCATTTGTCCCCTCGCCCCTCCCCAATACACTGAACATTCTAATTACCCATATCACCAATCTGCCCTTTCTTCTTTCATCCCTCCCTTACCTTACCCCATCTTCTCTTTTGTCCTGTAGGGTCAGATAACTTTCTATTCCCCATTACCTGTATTTCTTATTGCCTAGTAGCAAGAACAATACTCAAAAGTTGTTCCCAAAACTTTGAGTTCCAACTTCTCCTCATCCCTCCCTCCCCACCCATTGCCTTTGGGAAGGCAGG
>CM053773.1:156342391-156485298 GCA_028658325.1 Potorous gilbertii | reverse complement strand
GTTTCAAAATCCTTTTTGAGCTCTTCCATGGCCTGAGCCCATGGGATACCTATTTCAGATGTTTGGGATACAGAGGCCTTGACTCCTATGTCTTTACCTGATGGTAAGCAGTTTTCTTCTCCATCTTCAGAGATGAAGGTTGGAATCATTTTTTCACCAAGAAAATAACCTTCTATGGTCTTAGTTTTTTTCCCTTTTCTGGGCATTTTCCCAGCCAGTTACTTGACTTCTGAGAGTCCTCTCCACCCCCATCTAGATCTGCCCAACTAGTGCTTGGGGTCTGAAATTCAAATGCTGCTCCCCAGCCTCAGGGCTTTTGGTGGCAGGCCTGGCTGCTATTCAATGGGAGCTTGCTGGTGCTCAGGTGGGGTCAGGGCCGCCTCCCAGGCTCAGTTCCTCAGGGGTTTATGCAGAGACCTTTTGTAATGGAGCTGCTGCCAAGCTCCTGCCTGCTCTGGGAGCCTCTGGCCACCTGCTGCCTCTGCTGCTGCCTCTGCCTCTCGAGGGGCTCTGAGTCCCAGAGACACCCCGCTCCCCTCTCATCCCGTCTCTCTCACTGACCTGTGCATCTGTGGGTGGAGGGACCTTCGTGGCTGGTGGAGATTTCGTCCCTGATGCCTGTTTGGATCTGCTCGCTCCTCTCAGTGCCGGGCGGCCAGGGCAGGGCAGGGGAGGGATCCATTCCCATCCGGAGTGTGATGGACCTTTGGGATCAGTTTTTCAGGGCTCTCTGGAACGGAAATCTCCTTCACTGTGTGGCTGTGTGGCTTCCACTGTTCCAGAATTTATTGGGAGTTCTCTTTAGTGGAAATCTATGGGCTGTGGGTTCGGAGGTAGCAAATATTAGTCTGTCTACTCCGCCATCTTGGCTCTGCCCTCTTGCAAATGCCTTAAAAGAAGTATCACCTGACCAAATATTGAAATTGTTTTATGTGATATGAATTGTGTTAAAAGTGAAAAATACATAAAAGAATAGATACGTTGATTTAGATGACTTTTTTTGTAAACTTCAACATCAGTGAAGCTATTGTCCTAAGGTTGAAACATCCTTGCAACCCAAATATAAATCCAAAATATTCGTGATGAATAATTTCTTTAATGAAATGCCTTCAGTTTGTTGCATTAGATTTTAACATTTTTTTTGGATCAGTATTCATTAATGATGTTGTTTTTTCATTCTTCTCTCCTTCCCTAATTTAGGTGAGAACTTTATTTGCCTTTACAAAAAAAAAAAGAAAGAAATCTTGTTGAGTATTTTCTTTCTCAATCTTTGGTGATGTTTTGGACAATATTGTATATCAACAGTAAGAGAAATACAAAATGATTAGAGCAGGAAAGAGATGATGAGATGCTAAATTTATTGGAGATGTTTTTGAATGGGGAAAAAACAAATATGAGAGATGCTATAGAGAAACGTCTTGATGGATTTGGAGGAGAATCCTATCAAACTTTTATTAAGAATAATTAATTAAGAATATTTTATGTTAGTATTAAGAATATTAAAAACAATTAATAGTGTTTAACAATTATTGACAATATTGTCAATAGATAATATTATTCTTATAAAAAAATCTCCCAGAATCTCATCTCTTTCCTGAACTATCATAATCACTTTGTATGTGTAAAATGTCATCAGAGACTCCATATTATTTCTAGGATAGAATATGAACTCTTTTACTCAGTTTTTAAGACCCTCCAAAGTCTGGATTCAATATATATTTCCATTCTTATCTGGTATTCTTCTTCTTTATATATTTTACATTCCAGCCATACTGAACTACAAGCTTGAATCCAAACACATCCAAGCTAGAATTTCCCACTTCCATGCATTTATGTATGTCAAAGGATCATAGGATTATAGATGTAGAGCTGGAAAAGATCAAGGTCAAGGTGACCCTAGAAGTCATAAGGCCTAAAGCTTTACTTTTTCATATGAGGAAACTGATGTTTAGAGAGATTAAGTGACTTAAAGTAAGTCACACAGTCCATAACTGCAAGAGTAAAATTGAACCTATGTCTTCCAGATTCCAAGTCCAGCACTCCATATCCCCTCCTCCATACCTGCTGTATGCCTAGAATCAACTTGTTCCTCATTACAACCTATCAAAATAGTCATATTCCTTGTATGTACAACTCAGATACCACATCTTCCATGAAGCCTTTTCTGATCTTCCAAGTTGTTACTCATCTTTCTTTTCTCCTAAAATTGCCTTGAACTTACTTTTTTGTGCATGCTCTCTCTCTTCCCCCAGCAATATAAGGTCCTTGAGGGCTGAGACTTTCTTATTTTTAGTCCCTACTTCCTAGTTCCACAACTTAACATAGCATGTAATAAACTAATTGTGTGACTTTGGGCAAGTTATTTAACCTCTCTCATCCTCATTTCCTCAACTATAATGTATAATCACCACCTCTCTCTAAGAGGTTTATTTTTTGAAGAGCAAATGGCATATTTTAAAGTTATTTTCAAATCTAGATATGTTACATAAATGTTAGCTAATATTATTATTGATAAGCCCTTAAATAATTGAAGGATACGAAATTAAATTGAATTTCTTTGTATGACATTTCAATGGATTGAATTGAAACTCTTTGGCACTGTGTTTAAGGTTGGATTTCTGAATGTTAAGGTTAAAATGAAATGGTCACCATTCCAAAGGAATTTATAGGAAGGGTGAAATATACACAGAGAAGTATAATATGATTTTGTCTGTGATGCTGGTAAAGGAGAGATGCAAACAAAATGGTTTTAGGAAATGCAAGGAGGGAGAGAACTCATTTGGATGAATGGATGAGTGGATATATGGATGACATAAAGGATAGTGACAGGGAGAAAAAGAAAGACAAAGGAGATCAGATAATCTGCATCCGCAGTCAGAGGCCCAGGGCTCCAGTAAACTACAGGCATGGCTATGGGGGAGACAATTTGGTAGTATACTTGAGCTGCAGCAGTGCTTTTGAGCAGTATATCTTGCATGTATCTCCCCACATCTCATTAACTTTTCAGAATAGAGAATGCAAGTTATATTGATTGCATTAATTACAGCGCAATTCCATGGCAAAAATTTTTTAAAAAGATGAAATAAAAAAGAAAGAAGAACAAGCAACTTGTGAACATGGCTAATTAACCTTTGAGATCTAACCAAATGAAAACACAAAGTGAGGGGGGGTGCCCTTCTCAATTCCCTTTGTACTACAGCACTCTGTGATTTCCTGAATGAATCATTTTTACTCTCAAAGAAAAGAGTGATTAGGAAGGATGTTTGCACCTCCAATCCTTGCCAGTTTCATGACCAGTTCTTTTCATCTGCAGGGGGGAAAAGCCCTAACACCTCATTGAGAGGCCAGTGTTGCTATTAAAAGGAGGAACTGACAAGCCATTGAATGAACTGAGGAGAATATTTGGCTCCACTCCCATGGACTCCAAGCCAAACATTAGAGGAAAAAGGTTGCCCGAATAAATTCTCAACATCTGTATCCTGCACTTATAACCAATCCTGCTAATGCTACAGCCTTATCATGCTAGTCTTATCTTCCCAAAAAGATGGAAGAATTGTATATTTGGATGGGATCTTAAAGGTCCGTTGTGGGGTTCTACTTCACCTTGTCGAATGCAATGATTCCATTCATTTAAACATTGAACAATTTTTTTTTCCATTAGATACTTCACAAGTGCACATATCAGGCATTAGTACTTATAGTGTCTTGGTGTTTTATCCCCATCCTGAACTGCAATTTAATGGAGGAGAGACCTTTCCCAGCAATGGCCTCATAACTATGCTTTCAGTAGGTACTTAACTTTTTGCATTGTTTGAATTTTCCTAAATGTCCTTAATTTTCTTTAAAATTGTGGTGCATGAATATATTGGACTATTAGTGTTTCATTTAAAAATGATGACTATGAAGAATGAAGAGAAGTATAGGAAGATACATACAAATTGTTGCAAAGTGAAATAAGCAGAACCAAGAAAACAATATACATAAGTTCCAACAATAATCAACTACAAATGTATACTGTGTAATTAAAATGACCAACAATACCCCAAAAGAATAGAAAAGGAAGAAAATGTTGCACTTTGCTCTCTTCTTTGCAATGGTAAGAAATGATGTGTATGGCACAATGCATATTCAGGCTTTAGCTGATATATTGATTAGTTTTTGAGCTACATTTTATTTAATGTATCTTTTTCTTTTTCTTTTTCAAAATTATTCTCAGAAAAGATAGATCTCCTACTTTGTACACAGCAACAACCAGAGTGTGTGAGGGATTTTTCTTCTAGACTTAGTCCTTCACAACAATGCAAGGACCTAAAAAATTCTCAATGGACTCTTGAGGCAAAATACCTTCCACATCCAGAGAAAGAACTATGAAACTGGATCACAGAATGAAGCAGACCATTTTCTATTGTGTCATGCTTTGTTTTGTTTTATGGTTTCTCCTATTCATTTTAGTTCTTCTATGCAACATGACTAAGGTAAAACGTATTTAATAAGAATGCATGTGTAGAACCTACTTAAGACATGCCATCTTGGGGAGGGAGCAGGGAGGGAACAGGGTATGAGGGGGAGGAAAGGGAAAAAATCTAAGATATATGGAAGTGATTGGAGAACACTGAAAACAAATAAAATACTTTTTAAAAAAAAAGAAAACAAGGATCTCCTAATAAGTATGAAAAAGAGAGAGACAGACAGAGAGACACAGACACAGAGACAGGGGGAAAGAGAGAGACAGAGTCAGACAGAAGTGATAGAGAGATATCTGTTTAAATGTAAAGGTGATGTAGGAACAAAAAAATCAGTATTTTTTGTTAAATAAATGGAA
Organism: Potorous gilbertii; assembly: GCA_028658325.1. NCBI lineage: Eukaryota > Metazoa > Chordata > Mammalia > Diprotodontia > Potoroidae > Potorous > Potorous gilbertii. The sequence continues at coordinate 156,480,476 of CM053773.1, read as the reverse complement.
ATGGGATCAATTCAATGAGATGTTGCTTTGCACAAGCAAAATATTTTGCTGGACTATGAAAATATAAAAATTGAATGGAGTTCATAATGTTATGGAAGCAAGAACAAGTATGCAAATAAATATAAGATAATGAAGAGTAAGATGCATTTAAAAGAAATGGGAAAAGTCCTATGAGGAGTATGAGGAATAAGATACCACTGTCACTTGAGAAAATCAGGGAGGGTTTAATGGAGGAGGTGACATCTATGTCCTATGCTTTTAGTCCAATAAGATTTGTGCCAAGGGTGATAAACTTTTGAACAAGAAGAAATGAAATTGAAAGGGGGAAAAAGCATGGGGATAATGTGGAGAAGAGAAGATTTAGAGGTCTTCAAGTGCCTGCTGAGATATTACATGGAAACATAGTTAGGTATTATCCTTGCTCTATTTATCCCCCGTTGACAGAAATTGATTGGAGGAATAGGGTGACAGGTAACTTTAACTTGATGTAAGAGAACATATCCTAAAAATTAGAGATATCCAAAAGATGAAATTTTTGAGAACAGGTAAGCTCCTTCCTCATTGGTGATCTTCCAACAAAGGTTGGATGAATATTTCACAACTTTTCAGCCATGATTTAGGAATTTCTTTTTCAAATATGGTGCTGGAAAGAATAATCTCTCATATCCCTTTGTGATTTTATAAATTTAGTCTAATCAATAGTTCAGGTCACTAATGATTTGACTTTATGTTGTAATGGAAGAGAATGAGAATCTGAATATGTAGAGTCAATTAGACCAATTTAATAAACATTATGTACCTACTGTATGCAGAGTACTGTCTAGTAATGTAGGGATTACATTTAGATAAAGAAACATGTCTGTCTGCATGGTTGCTGTGGTCCGATAATGAACAAGACGAAAACACACATATAATTCATTGAAAAGCTTGTAAGAAAATTGCCATTTGAAATCTAAAGAGCACAGTCATTAGTGACAAGAGGATTAGAGAAGGCTTTATAAAATGTGACAGCACTGGAGCCAGGCTTTAGGGAGGAGATGCAGGGAGCAGGGCTGATTTAAGCTAAAGGAATAGACACTGAGATGAGGAATTTTTAAAAATTTTCTTTTATTTATTAAAAACTTGCAACAAATTTGAACATGTCTTAAAGAAAGAAGAATAGAAATAAAGTTTGAATAAGATGCTATGAATCTCTATTCCATAGAGTTCTTGTTTTAAATTAAATATTAAATCCATCTTGCTTGCATTTGTCTCCTTCGGAACTTCCTACTACTTTATTCTGGGTATATTTTAAATATTTCACAGATATTCATTTTGACATCATCATCACTATCCCTCACAACTCATCCACTCCTTTAGCTTTAATAAAAACATTCATCCTCTCCAAAAAGCACCTTGCTTTGAAACAATCAAATTGTAATGATAGTCAAAACTCATTGGTCATATCTGAAAATGTGTCTCACTTTTCACCTTTAGTCCATCACCCCTCTGCCTATAAGGGAGATCCATGGTTAACCCTCAGTCTTCAGAAGAAATTGTTCAGTATATTAATTGTAGTTCTCAAATCTTTCAACATTGTTTTCCTTTATGATGTTGCATAAGTTGTTCTTACTTTACTCTATGTCACTTTATACAAGTCCTCTAATGTACTCTGAGTGAGTCTTTGTTGTACTCTCTGGTGTTGCAATAATATTCCATTATTTTCATACACACAAAAAATAACCATCTCTTCCCCAAATAATGGGCATCCACTTTATTTTCAGTTCTTTATTACAACAAAATGCTGATTATGTATGTATGCATGTACACACACATATGTATCTATGTAGCATGGGTTTTCTTCCTCTTTTACTGATTTTTTTAGGTGTCTGTCAATAATGATAAAAGAGTATATTCTGGGGTGAGAAATTAAATGGTATTCTTGAGATATAGAAGACATTAATGTGAGTTAAGAAGGAAATGGTAAGTTGGCACCAGATTTTGTAGGGTCTCAAATGTCTGGCAAAGAAATGTGAAATTTACTTGGCAGTCAAAGGCAAGCCACTAAAGAGTTTTAATCAATGGAATGACATGAACAGATTTATGAAGATGATTAATTTGTCAGATGTATGAGGGATGGAATATGGCAAATGAAGTAGTAGAGAGGGAAAAGTCTGTAAGGATGTTATTTAAGTAGATCTGAAAGGTAGTAATGAGGAGTTCTACTATGCTACAGGTAGTGAGAACATGGGAGAAAATATATTAAAGAGAAACAGATGAGATTTGGTGACTAGTATCATATGAGAGATAAGTTAAAGGGAACTGTCAAAATTAACTCAAAGATTTTGACTTGAATCACATGCAATAGGAGTTGATCCAATGATAGAAAAAGAAAATTCTAAGGATGAAACCTTGTGCATCTGTGCATTCTAAGGATGAAACCTTGTGCATTCCTGCAGGCAATGAATAGACACATGCTGACTTCAAGATGACAAAGGGACATCTAGGTGATAATGTCCTGTAATGTTTGGAGACTTGCATCTTAAGATCGAAGACTACAATTTGTGAGTAAACAGTGTAGAGGTAACAGTTGAAGTCATGTGAGTGAATGAAATTTCTCAGGCAAAAAAAATGTAAAAAGAGAAAAGAAACAAAGTACAGAACACCTACTTGAAGCATCGGGAATGAAGACAACATTAAGTGCTTACTGTGCACCGATTACTATGCTAAGCACTAAGAATATAGTGGAAAGATGGTAATTACCATGCGTAACAACAATGAACATTCATATTGCACTTACCCCGTACCATGCGCTGCGCCAAATGCTTTATAATTGTTATTGTATTTGATCCTCAAAATTACCTTGGGAAGTACATGCTGCTATTATGCCCATTTTATGAATGAGGAAAAGTAAGGCAAGCAAGGGTTAAGTAACTTGCCCAAGGTCATCTAGCTAACAAGTACTGAGGCCAAATTTGTACTCAAGTCTTCCTTACCTCAATCCTTGCACTCTATTCCTTGTGCCATTTAACTGCTCCATGCCACTGGATGACCTGAAAAGCAGTTCATTAATGACTTTGAAGAGTATAGTTTTTGCTAAGGAGCCAAAATGAAGGAAGTTATTGGTAAAATAGGTAACAAGGTGGTGGAGGCCTTGTTTTCAAGACTTGTTTAGTAACTATGTATGACTGTGGGCAAGTCACTTTACCTTTTAGATGCTCAGTTTCTTCATCTGTAAAATGGAGATGATGACATTTGCACTCTCTACCTTCAAAGGCATGGGAGAAGAATATGGTTTATGCCATCGATTCCTCTGTAAGGAGATATTTTATAATAAGTTGTTTTCAAAAGAAGCTGTTATTTAGCAGGATGCAATTTAAAAAAAAATTTCTTTTTTTCCTAAATATTGATATAGCCTCACAAGCAAAATGAAATGAGTTAGCTGTTTTCATTTAATCACTGGGCATTTCACCTTTGTCTTTTTGCTTACTGGTATGACTCACAAACAGTAAAGATTTTTTCAAGGGCCTACTATGTGGCAGCCACTACGCTAAGCACTGGGGATACAAAAGGAGGCAAAAGACAGTCGCTTCCCTCAGGGAGTTCACAACCTGAGGAAGGAAACACCAAAGAAATACACACACACACACACACACACACACACACATATACACATATACACATATAGCTGCATATACACACAGATATACATATATACACATACATACATATGTATACATGTATGCATATATATAATAAATAGGAAATAGTTAACATAGGAAAGGTACTAGAATTTTGAGGAGGGCTGGAAAGGCTTTCCTGAGTAGAAGACAGGCTTTAACTGGAGCAAAGGAAGCTTGGGTGATTAGTAGGCAAAGTTGTTGAGGAGGAACACCATTCTAGGCATGAGGGACAGTCAGAGTAAATGTCTAGAGTCAGGAGATGGCGTATCTTTTTGTGGAACAGCCAGGAGGCTAATATTACGGAGTCAAAAAGTTTGTGATGAGGAATAACATTTAAAAAGAATGGAAAGAATGACAGATGGGAAATACCCAAACAGGGCATTTTACTTTTGATGCTAGAGTTGATAGAGTTGAGATTCATTGAAGGTAATCAAGTGCAGGGTAGGGAGGAAAAGTGATATGATCAGGCCTGAGCTTTAGGAAACCCATAGAGTCACTTCAGACATAGCTAAGAATCGTAGATCCTAAGATTGTAGATCTAGGACTGGAAAGGACCGTAGAGGCTCTCTAATCCAAGCTCCTCATGTTATAGTTGAATTGCTTGAAGCCTATAGAGATTACATGCCGCACTTAGTATCAGGCGGATAGTACATAGCAGATGTGGAGATTAATATCATGCCTCATTATTACAATTTCAGAACTCTTTAACTAACCAAATTCAATGCAAAACTAACGGGCAACTTCAGATATGATATGTTGGTCAGTCTGGTGCCTTGAAACACAATGATTGCTGAAAAAGAACATTTTAAACTGGAATCTCTTTAGCAAATGTTCGTGGATGTTTGTGGAGAATGTCCAGGAATAGAGGTTTCAAAAATATGTAATAACAACTGAGCGAGTTTGCAGCAACTGTGTATTTCTGTAGGCCAGCCTGAGGGAGAATAAACAGTTACCCTGGTGATTCTGCCCGACTGTAGTGCTGTTTAAATCAAGCAGCTTCCCTTCTCCCCTAACCCTCACACACACACACACACACACACACACACTCACACACTCACACATATACACATACACACACACTCACACACATACACTTACACATATACACACACACTCACACACATACATACACACACAAACACACACTCACACACATACACATACACACACTCACACACATACACATACACACTCACACATACACACACACACACACTCACACATACACACACACTCACACACACATACACACACACTCACACACATACACACATACACACATTCACACACACATCCACACACAGACATACACACACTCACACACATACACTCACACACACACACACACATACACTCACACACACACACTCACACAACCTCCCCACTCTTAAGCCAGAAGTGTTTTAAGAGGAAATGGAACATTGTCTTTCTGAAACATGTCACACCTAACTTATCAATATAATATTAAATGTCAAAGAGGTTTCTGAAAGTCTGCTTCCTTATAAACAGGAAGTGGCATTTTGCTAAGGGGAGATGGGAATTTAACCTGAAGTGATAGGAGTTAAAGCCTGAAACTTTAAACCTAGAAAAATTCAAGTGGTTTCTCATCTTAGACAAACACAGCTTCCTCTCCCTTGCCACTGCCAGTAGACTATGTGTTAATAAATCAATATTTCCACTAACTGGATTGAGGCCACAACCAAAATAGATAAGGACTATTCTGAGTTCCACAGGAGTAAACAAGGCATGATGTGCGGGCATCCACCATTAGAAACAATGTTGATGCTGCTGACCATAGGGGATTGAGCATCACCAAGGGCAACAAACCAATGGATTATTTATAGGAATCTCCCTTTTAAGAGCAAGCAGGTCTGATGGATAAGACAGAGCTCTCCCAGTGGATCTAGCTGCATTTGGCTTTTGCAAATCTTGCAGAAACTTGCTTTTATATCTAGTACACTTCAACAGTGGAGACTTTCAGAAGGGAAAAGAAAAATCCATAAAAGAAAAAAAATCTACTTAATGAAGGGCATTTCATAGAACTTAAAAATAAAAAGGAACTTGGAGATCATCAAATCTATAATTGTCTTTTTTTAAGAGATGAGGAAACTGAGGCCCTGAATGAATGAATAAATAAAAAATATCATGTTCTTATTATGTGCCAGATACTGTATTACACTCTGGGGACACAAATGTAAAAATGAGTCAATTCTTGCCCTCAGGGAATGTACATTCTAATAGGAGGAGGCAGCCCATATATAATATAGCTGTGTGGGTGCCTGGAGGATTGTATCTGAGGAGTGTTGAGAATGGAGAATGGATCCATAAGGCAGGTGAATGAAACACTGTTTTCAGACTCAGTCATAGTAAACAATAGTAATTACTGAGTTACCTTATTGAGAGCAAGATGTAATATGAAACAAGAAATAGCACTGATTCAGGAGCTTGGAGATATGGGTTCAAATCCCTCTTCTGTAGTTGAATACCTGGGACTCAGTTTCCCTAATTGTGGTATGAAAGGTCAAATGGCATCTGAGGTCCCCTTCTGCTCGAGTTGTATGATTAATATAGTTAATAACAATAGCGAGTGTTTACATAGTGTTCTAGTGTTTGCAGAGCACTTTATGTTTATTTTTTTTCCTTGATCCTTGTAACCCTGGGAGGTTGGTGCTAGAATCACCCCCCCATTACAGATGAGGAAACTGAGGCTGAGAGAAGTTAAGCAACTTTCTCAAGACCACACAGCTAGTAAGTTTTTGAAGACAAAAAAGAATTCAAGCCTTCCCAACTACAAATCCAACACTCTACACACCATCACACTTAGCTATCTGTAGAAAACAGGGTTAGAGGTAGGGTGAGGAGGATAGTCTGGGACAGGGGAAAACAGCAAGATGGTCAGGGCGGTTCTGAAGCATGGTCTGGTCTGGAATAAAATAGATATAGTGGGTTAGATGATTTTTCACTCAATTAGCCATAAATATTTGCCCTCTATCACCCATCTTCAGCCCCCAACCACTTATAAATAAAGCTGATTATAAGTAAAACTGATTATGCCATAGTTATGAATTGTTATTTTAAAATGTCAATCTTTGGTGGCTATGGGAGATTTCATAAGAGTATCTTTACAATCAGCATTGCCATAAAAAGGAGCAAGATTATGTAAAAACAAACAAAATCCTCCCCCTAAAAAACACTGGGTTTCATGAAAATTCTCTTTTGCTAACAAGCAAACTAATCCCACTGCCCGTAGGTGACTATGATACAGAATCGGGGAGAATTTTCTTAATTGAAGATGAAAGTATCCTTCCTTTTCCAGGGATCAGTTCTGTGGAAAGAACCATTAGCCTTCAGGATAGAGTGAAATACACCAAATTTAGTCCTTTTGCCAATTACCTTGGTCATCCTAAGGCAGTCATTCATGGAACACTGGAACTGAGAAGTACCTTAGAGTGAATCTATTACAAATCTCTTCTTAGGTAGAGGAAGAAACTGTGGCCTAGAACACAGATGTAGCTTATTCTAAAGTCCCATAGCTAGTTAGCAGTCGAGCCCAAAAGAAAGTCAGCAGTCCTGGTTATGCTACTAACTTGTGATGAGACTTTGAACAAATCACTTCTTAATTGCTGTGATCCAAAGAGTAAAATGGGAATGGATAACATTTCTACAGATTTCAAAGAGTGGTTTGATTGTGTTTTGGAAGGATCTGCATCATATTTTCATAGGTATAGGGAGTTTGTGAGGTTCAAACTCTTTCCTTTTTTATAGATCAGCAACTTATATGTAGCATCTTAAAAAAAAACTCTCTGGGGCACTATATAGTTAAATATCTTGCCCATGATCACAAAGATAACATGTGTCAGAACCAACTTTTAAATAGGTCTTCCTAACTTCAAGGATGTCCTCTGCATTATGCTGCATATTGTGAGCATTAAAAGAAATACTGAAGGAAAGTGTTTTATAGGATTATAATTTTTTTTTATTATTTGTTGACTAGTAAGGTTATTAGTGTGGGTTTAGAAGAAAAGTATTATAGAATGGAAGTGAAATGGAAATTAGGGGATGTTGATCAGATTCATGTAGTGATTTATTAAATGTGCTTTAAATATGGTTTTTCTTACATTTTACATGTTCCATTGTAACTCTCCCTATACCCTCAATCAAGAAAGTTATCCCTTATAATAATGAAGAAAAAAGAGGGGAAAAATGTTCACTAACACTAATCATCATTAAATATTTATAAGTAGCTATTATGGGAAGACTGTTTGCTAGGCACAGGGGAAAATGTAAAGTTTAGATAAGACACACTACAGAACATCATGAGAGAGTTTTGGGGGATGAGAAAACATACACACAAATCAATAAATCAATCAACTCAGCAAGCATCTTTAAGTGTCTTCTATATGTGCTATGCTAGGCATTAGGATTACAACTACAAAAGTGAGATCATCCCTGCCTTTAGGAGCTGACATTAAACTAAATGTCCTATGCAATATCACATATGTGAATGCTAGGGTTGCTACACAGAGTTCTAAATGAATTTAACAAGGGAAGGACATTATTATCTGCAAGCATCAGGAAAGATTTCAAGGAGGAGGAGCACTTGACTTAGTTTTAAAGAATGAATAGGAATTCATCAGAAAAGGGAGAGAGGGAGGGCATTCCAGGAAGAAGATGCTTCTTAAGAAAAGTAAGAACACATGGTATGTATTTAAAAAAAAACAGACAGCAATTTGGTTGGAGCAAAGTATTTATGAAAGGGAGTAACATCACAAAAGGGTGGAGAGTTGGGCTGATACCAGCTTATGGAAAGCCTTGAATGCCAGTTGTAGGAGTTTGAACTTTACTTGGTGGATGCCAAGGAGACACTAAAGACAGTCCTTTATTTTCTTGAAATCAGATATTGTATAACTATCTTAAGTTTTCTTCAGACCAAACAAATAAATTCCCATATGTCAGAACTTTTAGCTCCCTCATCATCCTGGTCATCATCCTCTAGATATTATCGAGCTTAAAAATGTCCTCCCTAAAAGCAGCATGGAATTCCATGAACAGATTCATGAATGAAAATGTAGATCACGGATGGATCAGACAATCAGTTAACAAGTATTTATTAAGCACTTACTACCTTCCAGTCACTTGTACTCCTTGCTAGAAAGTATCAATCAGGTACCAAAAACATGGAAAACATTGAGAGAACGTGAGACAGTTGAAAGATCAGTATATGACAGAGATGGAAAGGGAGATGGTAGATGGCTACTACAACATTATAAGCATAAATTATTATGAACTTTAAGTCAATTGGAATTCATGAAAATGGAAGAAAATGGTGGATTTTACTCTATTTAGTACCTTGAAGAATCTTTTTTTTCCCTTGGGGGTGAAGGGGAGAATATCAGGTCATCAATTTCTTTTATTTTTATGTCATAATCAGTTCCCCAAAATTGTCAATCATAGTACCTTAAAATCAAAGCAACAAAATACCTATGTAAAATATCTCCTACAGCAACTGAAGCAGACATATGTAATCCCTAATCCAAATAAGAGAAACAACTTAGTTTCTAATTCTTTGCTAGAACAAAAAGTTACTAAGAATATTTTTGTATATAAGAATCCTTTCCCCTGTTTTTTATCTCTTAGAAGGTATACTAACTAGTGCTATTGTTGCATCAAATTTTAAGCACTAATAAAAGGAGCATTTACAGCCACTATGGGAAGGATGTTCTTCTCAGCTCTGCCACTGGAGATATTTCCAGGATTTGTCCATCTTCCTCCCTTTTCCTTTTTGTATATTTCCAAATTGTTCTCTAAAATGTCAAGAACAATTTATTCACCACCACCACCTCTAATATCACCAAATTACCACTACCATCACCACCACTACAACCACAACAACATAACGGTTTTCCTGAAGTTTGTCCAACAATTCATATTATTTTCCATCTTTGACAATCTCAAGAGTTTGACACAGAACCTCAGAGAGGTACTAATTTGCATTTATCTTATTTGTAATTTCGAGCATCCCCTCCTCCAAATTCTTGATAGATTGTTTTATTTTTTCCGTTTTGAGAATTACTCATTAATCACCTTTAACTACTTACTTATTGGGGAATGACCTGTAATCAAATACTTGCATCAATTTTCAATATATTTTGAATGTCAAATTTAATCAAAAATATTTGATATAAAAATTCTTCCCCCATTTACTAACCTTATGCTAGTTGCTTCAATTATATTTATGCAAAATATCTGAAAATTTTTATATAATAAAAAATCTATATTTTGTCTTTGAAATCCCCTTTACAACTTATATTTTTTGGATAATGAAAAGTACATCTATCCATTGTCCTATTTTTTAAACTGTCATGTCATTTTATAATGAGATGACATCCAAAATTCTCACCTATTTTCAATCAAATCATAGCCCTTATTTTTCAAACAGATTTGATTCATCCAACTTATACTCTCTTCAGTGATGTAGATTTCATTCATCCACGTCAGCTCATTCTTTAATACTCTTGTCCATGTCCTCTTGACAGTTTGCCATAGAGATTAGACATCTCCAATATCTAATGCATCACAGACCTTCTCTGCTCACACAGCCACTACATTAGGTCAGACCTTCAACTTTCACCTAAATCATTGCAACAGCTCCCTAACTGATGTCAATGACACAAGTCTCGCCTTCCAGAGGGCTGCTAAAATGATTTTCCTTGAGCATAGATTTGCATGTTATTCCCCTACTCAATAAATTCCAATCACCCCCTGCTGCCTTTTAAATAATGTATAAATTCCTCTCTTTAGCTCCTTAAGCTCTTGTCATCTGCCTCAGTTTCTCCTTTGAGTCTCACGGTGTATTACTTACCTTCTCATACTTTTCAGTTTAGTCAAATTGCTGTCTTTTTTGCTCCTCACCCAGAGCATTCTATCTTAAATCTCTCATCTCCATGACTTTTATTGGTCAACCCTCATTCCTGGAATGCGTATCCTCAGAAATTCTGACTCATAGAGTCTCTTTCTTTCTTCAAAACATGATTTAAGCACCCGCTTGTATGTGATTCCTTTTATGATCTTGTCAAGTGTTAGCTGTATCACCCCCTGATCACTTTGTATTTATTAGTATTTAAAAAATATATTCTATACCATGTTCCTGTTTTCTCTTTCATTAGAGTTTGAGCTCCTTGAGGGTAGGTGTTGTTTCAAACTTTATATTTGCATTCTCTGTCTAATCTGACATGTAATAGGTTTTTTAGAAATTAAATGCCATTTGATTCACATTTCTGCATTTTCCTCTTCTTACTTCCCCCTTCCCCATTTGAGAAGACTAGACAAACGAAACTCCTCTTATAAACATGTATCAAACAAAACAAAACAAATTTCCACACTGGCCACATCACATACATGTATACATATGTATATAAATCAATACATAAATATGTGTGTATCTGTACTCTTGAGTTCATCACATCGCTATTAGAAAGTAGGTAACATGGTTGATTTTGAATCTCCTTGTGAATTATAACTGACAATTGTGTTGATCAGAGTTCCTAATTCTTTCAGAATTATAGGTCTGCAACATTGCTATTATTATATAAAGTGTCCTCCTGGTTCTTCATACTTCATTCTGCATCAGTTTTCATAAATCTTCCCATGGTTGTCTGAAACTACTCCCTTCATCATTTCTTACAGCACAATATTATTTCATCACACATATGTACCATAACTGCCAATCCTATGTTGATGGATACCTCCTGAATTCCCAATGTTTGTCAGAACTAAAAACAAACAAACAACCAAACTTGAACATATTTTGTATGAGTAATCTTTCTTTTTCTCTTTAGGGTATGCACCTAGTAGTAATATCAGTGAGTCAAAGGGTCTGTTTAATAGCTTTGGGAGCAAAATTTCAAATTACTTTTTAGAAGGGCTGGAAACAATGAATAAATTCCAGAAACAATGAATAAATATACCTGTTTTTCCTAAAGTCCCTCTAGTATCTGTAACTTTCCTATTATATCAACTTTACCCATCTAGGGGTAGGAGGTAGGATCTCTTTTAATATGCATTTCCCTAATTGTTAACAATTTAGAGTGATTTTTAATATATTTGTTGATAGCTTGAATTTCTTCCTCCAAAACTGCTAATTATATGATTTAACCATTTGTCAATTGGAGTATGGTTCTTATTCTCATGAATTCAAATCAGTATCTTATTTGTATTAGAAATGAGATCTTTATCAGAGAAAATTTCTGCTAATAATTTCCACCATTTACTTACATCTTTTCTAATTTCAGCTGTGTTGGTTTTGTCTATGCAACAACTTTTAAAGTTATGTAAGCAAAATTGCTTATTTTTCCTTTATAATTCTTCTATTCTTATTTTATTGTGGTTGAACTGAATTGAAACTTAAATCTTGACTAAATAGCTGAAATTAATGAATTTATCAAACTTTAGGCTACTGTACCATACAGTAGACTCTTTGAAAACACTTATTTAACTAGCAAAGTAGAAGAGCAAAGATCAATTTACCTGTCAGACCTATGGAGAAGGGAAAAACTTATGACCAAAAAAGAGAAAAAGAACATCATGAAATTCAAAATGGATGAATTTGATTACATTAAAAAGTTTTTGCACAAAGCCAACGCAAACAAGCTCAGAAAGAAAACTGAAAGCTGGAAAGCAATTTGACAGCTAGTGTTTCTGATAAAGGCCTTCTTTCCCAAATATATAGAAAATGGAGTCAAATTTATAAGAATGCAAATGATTCCCCAGTGGAAAAGTGGTCAAAAGTTCTGAATAGGCAGCTTTCAGTTGAAAAAATTAAAGCAATCCATAGTCATATAAAAATGCTCTAAATTGCTGTTGGTTAGAGCAGTGCAAGTTAAAACTCTGGGGTGCTACATGGCACCTATCAGATTAACTAATGTGACAGAAAGGGAAATGAAAAGTGTTGGAGAAGATGTGGGGAAATCAGGACACTAATGCATTGTTGGTGGAGTTGTAGACTGACTTAACCATTTTGGAGAGCAATTTGGAACTGTGCCTAAGGGGCAATGCAATTGTGCGTACCCTTTGATACAACAATATCACTTACTAGATCTGTATTCCAAAAAGATCATAAAAGGAAAAAATAAGACTTACATGTACAAAAATATTTATAGCCACACTTTTTGTGGTGCCAAAAAATTGAAAACTGAGACAATGTCCATCAATTGTGAATGGTTAAACAAGTTGTGGTATATGAGTGTAATGGAATATTATTTTTGCTCTAAGAAATGATGAGCAGACAGATTGAAAAAAAACCCTGGAGAGACATGAACTGATGTTGATTGAAGGGAGTAGAAAGATGAGAACTTACTACACAGAAATAGCAATATTATGTGATGATCATCTATGATGGTCTCAGCTCTTTTCAGCAATACAATGATCCAAGACAATTCAAAGACTCATAATGGAAAAGGATATCTGAATCTAGAGAAAGAGCTATAGAGTCTGAATGCAAATTGCAGCATAATATTTTCATTTTTTTGTTGTTTGTTTTTTTCTTTCTCATCTTTTTTTCCCTTTTGGTCTGATTTTTCCTTCACAACATGTCTAATATGAAAATATGCTTAACATGATTTTACATCCATGACCTATATCAGGCTGTTTGCCATCTTGAGGGGGGGGAAGGGAAAGGAAGAGAGAGAGGAAGAACAGTTTGGAATACAGAAGCTCATAAAAATGAATGTTGAAAACTGTCTTTATGTGTAATTGGAAAAAATAAAATACTATTAACAAAAAAAGATATCTATTGGTTGACTGCTTTGTTGAGAGGATACATCTAAATTGTTTTCTTTCCTCTCCATTGAAATAATTAAGATGCTAGTGTACCACATGGGCTAAGAATTAAATATTTTCTTAAAAATCACTGCATTGCTGGCCATTTTATTTTTTGACTTGCACATTTCTTATGTAGCAGTGTTCCCTTTAGTTCATAATAGTCCCTTATTCATTATTTATAGCAGTCTAAATAATGTCCATGATGTTCCTCTTCATTGTCCTCAGGGATAGTAATTTTTAATTCCTTGAAGATAACAATATTCCATGATTCATTTTCATCTAATAACTTTGTTAAGAAATATTTATTGCATTCAAATTTCCCAAAGATAATTGAGCCTATTTTGTACCTCCTATTTAATTTGGGTCCAATTTGTTGTCCATTTGTAGATGATCTAATATCTTGATCAGTAGCTAACCTTTATAGGTTATTCAATGTATTGTATATCATAATATTGACAATTGACATGCTTTATTCATTATCTATTTTCTATGAAAATGTGTAGAACAAATTCTTTTCAGTATTTAGGATCTTGTTCAGGAAGCTTTGCAGTGTTCCAGGGTTCAATGAAATTAGCATAATGTCAGTTGCCAATCGGAACATAGAAGACCTCATTGTATGGAGAGAACATGCCTTACCTTGAGTTCTATGTTAAATAGCTAAGCTTCAGTAGCTAATACCCTAAATGGGCACACATTCTCCTCCTTTATGTTTCCCCTAATGTTAAAAATTAGAAGATAATCAAACAAGGTTCTATATAAAACATCTACACACATGTGTGTACATGTATGCTTATACAAACATGTTTACATAGTTGTGTACATATTGTGTATACATCAGTGTGTATATCTATACATTAGCATATATATGTCCATACATGTGTGTATTGGTTTGTGTGTGTGTGTGTGTTTTTCAGGTGGAAGAGAACATTTAAGGTCTTTTTTACACAGAATGTTTTAAAATATAATCAACAACAGCACAGTATGATTTTGTATTCTTTAAATCTTTCACTTAACAGTGAGATGGTAAAAATGTCTTTCATGTGATAATACTTGTGCATGCCTTTCTGTTCCCTGTTAATACCTCCATCAGTGATGTCCTAAGTGAACTGATTAATCTCAATACAATTTTATATAGATGGGAAAATAGATTTGTGTGTTTGTAATTATTGATATTTCTTGGCAATTGATAGATTCCCCCCCCCCCCACATTTTTAGGATCTTTTCTCCTTTTCACATACCTTAGAAGCTGAATTTTAAATTCTCTCATTAAAGTGCCACCAATCTCTTCCACATTTACTTAGTCTAATCCAGCTGCTTTTCAACTTTATCTTTTTTTCTCTTTTTTTTGTCATATGTAACTCTTCAAGAAGTACATCTGGTACTCTGATATGGCAGTCCAAGAGTGATGACTCCATTTTTCTTAATGCCAGAAGAGATATTTTTATATCAAAATCTTTGCAGATCTTATCTTTCTTCTGTCTGAGATTCTCTCAGTCTTATCCTTAAATGCCCTTATGATGCCTTTGTTTAGTTCAGCCTTTCCTCAAACTATGATCAAATTAGTTTGGCCCACCTCAACTTCTCTATTTCACAGTTTGAGGCGATACGACTTTTAGACTTTTAGTCTCCCACCATCCATTTTAAGTTTTTGCAAATGTCTCTATAGTCTAAATCAGCATTGTGTTCAGTTGTCATATCTCTCTCTACTTGTGAAGTAAGTTATGGTTTGCTGAAGAAAATGATTTTTAAGTTTTTGTCGTTATTGTCATTCAGTTGTTTTTCAGTCATGTTCAACTCTTTTTTCCCCTTTTAAGGTTCTTTAGTCTTCTATTTATGGCAATTGATTTATATACATTAAAATTCTCCTTGAAATGATTGTATTTCATGCCTGTGTTCTTTATTAATACCTCTCTTTTCATTATCAATAATTAGTTTAAGTACATTTGGCATGATTTTATTTGTACACTGTCACTATATACCTATTTGTCTTCTTACTTTTACATGGCTTTTATTTTAATCGTTACTCTAACACATCTGTGGGCTGATGTTATGCCAATACCCCTTTAAACATTGATTACTACACCAGTAATTTCATTTGCCCTCTGTCATAATAAGATTAAATTTATTTGAGTGATGCTACTTGGGGCTTACCATGTCTAATTATTTTCTTGAGAATGTATTCTTGATGCATATAAACCTGAGGTTTCTTATATTTTTCAGTATTTTTTTTTGCTGCCTTCACCTAATTACACCTTTACAGTACAGTCATCAAGAAACACAGTATACATGGATTTAATTCGGAAGATCTTAGGATAGTTTTCGTATAAATTCTTATCCTCTTCAGCCTCTTCAACAGACATTGACACACAAATCACAATTTTTATAGTAGTTTTTAGTAAATATCTATTTTAGCAATATGACAGTGCCAAGTATCCAATGGATATGCAACACTTGTAAGAACTAACATTTCTATAGTGCTTACTATGTGCCAGGCAATCTGCTAAAAGCTTTATAATTACTATCTCATTTGATGTTCACAACAACCCTGCAAGGTAGGTTGGCGCTGACTATTTTACATATGGGAAAACTGAGGTAGAGGTTAAAGTGACTTGCTCAGGGTCACACATCAGGTAAATGTCAGACTTGATAAGAATTCAAGTTTTTATCACTTCAAGCCTGGCACTCTTTTTCTTTTCACTTTTGGTTACATGACAAAACAACTCCACAAATACCTTTACTTTCCTCTTAAAAGATTAACTGCATTTAGGGCAGCAACCTGGAATTATGTCCAAACAGTACACCTATGCTCTTTGACCCAACAATACTACTACTTGGTCTATTTCCAAAAGTGATTAGGGGCAAAGGAAAAGGATCTTCATTTTCTATAATGTTTGTAAAAGCAGCTCTCCGTGTGGTGACAAAAAACTGGGAATTGCAAGGATGCACATAATTTGGGAAATGGCTGAACAAGTGTGGTATATGATTGTGATGGAATACTACTGCGCTATAAGAAATGATTAGCTAAATGGTTTTAGAAAAAAGCATGGAAAGACTTTCATGAGATAATGAAGAGCAAATTTAGCAGAATCAAGAGAACATTGGATGCAGTAACAGTACTATTGTTTTAAGAATGACTTTGTTATTTTATCTATTATAAATAATCAAGTTAACAATAAAGGACACATGAAGAAAGACACTATCTGTATCCAGAGAAAGATTGTTAAGTAGAAGTATGTATAGATGGAATAATTTTGCATATATGTAGTATATATGTATGTGTATATATATATATATATGTATGTATGTATGTGTATGTGTGTATAATGGTGACCATCTCTAGGGCAGGAGAGAAGGAAGAAAAAAATGAATTTATTGTGTATTTGAACACAGTAGCAAGTCATGCATACTAGATCTACAGTTTCATGTACAATCATCTTTTAATTGTAATGTTATGAAATGCTTATTTTATTCCATAAATTAAATTTATTAAAAAGGAAAAAAAAGACTACCTGGTACTCATCCTTCCATTTAGCTTCCTCTTCTTTATGTATTCTGATTTTGTTTATAGTGAGAATATCAAAATATAAGTGATATAATTCAATTCCTCTAATTATATAGAATCATTAATCATTGGACAAAGATCTTACATTGAGAGTACTATCAGTTAAGTTGAATTTAACATTTGATTAAAAAAATCCATTGTGACTCTTAGCCCTCTTTCGATCATTGCCAATGTCATCGACGTGGAAGAAGATTGTAGGGAACCAGGGTTCCTTTCGATTTTTTTTCTTTGCTTCAGTGCTTGTCAAGACCAAATATTTCATCACCAAATAACCAGCCAATTGGTAATCAGTGTTAGTTAATAAGTCCTCAGAAAGTAAATCCTGCCTTTTTTTGGGACCATACTCAAAATTTTCCCAGCTTTATGGGATCTAGTAGATAAAATTCCATGCTGACCTCCATGCCCTGACAAAGTTTCAGAATGAGATCTCGTGGATTTTTGAAAGTTTGCCAGAAATCTTTGTTAACTAGGGCATCTACCAGTTAACTGCTATTACAGCTATTAAAGTTATCTAATTAGAGGGAAAGTTTGCTTTATGGCATGATCTGAAATCTCATGTTAGACCTTCAAGCCAAGACCAAAGTGGAGGGAATGTTGGTGCATGGTTTTCTGTTTGCAGATGATTGTGCGCTCAGTGAAGTCTCTGAAGCTGAGATGCAACAAAGTATGGATCAGTCCTGTGCTGCCTGTGTTAAATTTTGCCTACTAAGTAACACCCAGAAAACACAGGTGCTCCATCAGCCACCACCAACTATCCATATATGGAACCACCAGTTACCACAAATGGAGACGGTTTAAATGCTGTGGATAAGTTCACTTACCTTGGTAGTGTAATTTCCAGGGACACATTGACAATGAGATTGATGCACACATTGCCAGAGCTAGCTTAGTGTTTGTGAGACTCTGAAGAAAAGTATGAGAGAGAAGAGGTATTAGACTAACTACCAAACTGAAGGTCTACAGAGCCGTTGTGCTGACTTCATTGTTGTATGCCTTTGAAATATAGACATTCTATCAGTGCCGTGGCAGAAAACTGAATTGCTTCTATTTGAACTGTCTTAGAAAGATTTTGAAGATCACCTGAAAGGATAAGGTATCAGACACTGAGGTCCTTGCTTGGACTAACTGCCAAGCATTCAAACTATGCCTTAGAGAGCACAACTCTGATGAACTGGCCACTTTGTTCAAATGCAAAATATATGCTTGTCAAAAAGACTATTTTATGGAGAACTCAAGAACTTTGGATTTGATTGTGCAACATGGGAGACACTGGCACAGGACCACTCAGCATGATGTGCCCACATCAGAAAGGGCACTGTGCTCTATGAGCAAAGCAGAATTGAAACAGCACAATGGAAACTTAGGATGCGCAAATTTGGGGTATCAATCCCAAATGTTCACATAGATTATCTGTGTCCAATATATGGTAGAACATTCTGAACTGATCAGTCACAGCTGAACAAACTGAAACTTGACTTTATCATGGGATGTTATTTTGGTCTTCTTTGAGAACGAAGCAACCAACTAAATATTTTGCTAATTTTGTTGAGATTGTTTTTTTTTCTTTTGTTTCTTCAAATGGATTTTGTTGTAATTTTGTCTAGTTATATGATAAGGAGTTAACCTGGATAGTCTCATGATTGGTGTGGCCTTGAATGCATAGATTATCTTAGGTCATATTATTTTTGCTATATTGGCCAGCCAGCTATGGATAGTCTGTATTTTTCCAAACAGTAAAGATTTGCTATATTTTTGTAAAGAATGCTTTGTAATTTGGATTTTTATAGTTCCTATATTTTGCTAAGTGTACCTTAAATATATTTATGAATTTTATTTTTCTTTATTTTTTGTCATTTTTCCAAGTTTTTATCAATACTGTACAGAAAAACTGATGATTATGTGTTTGTTTTCTATTCTTTTCATTTGCTGATGCTAGAAATTGTCTCAATACTCTATTAATTCTTTGGGATCTTCTGAATAAATCATTAAATATAGTTCAGTGATTTGTAACTTACTGAGTAGACAAACTCCCAGTGTGAGACCTCCTACAACTAGTATATATGGCAACCCACCTATAATTTACATGCTTGGAGAGCTGTTTGAAATTCAGAAGTTACAAAGCTAACGCTACATGAAAGCTGGATTTGAATACAGGTTTTTCTCACTCCATGTTCATCATTCCATGGCATACTGCTTTTCCAGATTATCATTTAGTCTGTGGAGTTAGATAATTTTGCCTCCTATTTGCTGATGTTTATTTGGTTCCTTTCTCTTTCCTTATTGCTATGGCTACCATTTTCTAGTATGGTGCCAAATAACAGTGTGTCTGGGAGTCGGGGGGAGTATTGCTTTTACTGGTAAAGTTCCTAGAAGCTAGTCTTTAACAAAACTGTTAATACATTGGTGTGAGAAACAATCTTCTTCCTTTCTTTTTCTTTTTTGGTTTTCAATCTATCGGAGAACCTCAGATCAAACAAACCGGACATTGGAAGGAAAGGGGAAACAAGTCTCATGTTGTTTAGAACAAATTGCTTGGCATCTCCCATTTCATCCGGTGTTTGCTGAGGGGTTGGATTGGAATGTGCTTTGCAGTTTTACTCCCCCCTCCTACACATGCGTTTGTGGATAGATTCAAATATTCAACAGCTCTAAGAACCAGGCCACAAGATGGAGATCTCTCTCTGGGTCTTTTCCCTAAGCCCCTTCTGCAGGAGAGTTTTCAATCTTTCCACTATAATATAGTCTTAATGTGCTGTGGATACACCTCAGGAATGCAGAGGCAGGTAACTGTTGGCCGGTTGCTAAGGAATTCAACAGGTGGGAGTTGAAACCTGCTTTTCTCCAGAGCAGTATGCCGATTGATATCAATCTCTCTCTTCCTCCTCTGCCACCCCCCCCCCCCCCATTCTCTGGCTCCCATTCTTCACTGTAGCATTTTGATTGTTTGAGTCGCTTTATCCTGATGGTTCACATATACTCATAAGGTGCATGGATGCTTCTTAACTCAGCAGGAAATTCTGCTGCATACTGAATTTCTGTTAACAGCCTTCCTCCTTTGGTCTTTTGAATATTGTGAAACCAGTCACAGCATGAATCAAGCCTTAAATGATTGTACTTTGATTAATTTCTAGCAGATTTTATATTCATTTTTCTCCTTCCTTCATGAAGATTCGGCATCTTCAAAGTATCATCTATGGGAAAATACGCACATAGACAGAAAGACTGTGACATATACACCATTTCTGTTGAGCTGAATGTTAGAGATTTATTTTCTTATGAGTGCATATTGATCTTTCCTCTCTCCTTTCTTTTTCTACCTCCCTTCTTTCCTCCCTTCTTCCTTCCCTTTCTTCTTCCCCACCTCCCTTCCTTCCTTTTTCATTTCCTCCCTTTGTCCCTCCCTCCTTCCCTCTTTTACTCTTCTCTCCCTCCTTACCCTCTTCCTTCCTTCCTTCTTTCCTTCTTTCCTCCTGTCTTTCTTAATCTCCTACTGTCCCCTTGTATGTACTTACATACAGAGTACTTACATATGGTACTCTGCCCAAAGGAACAAAGATTTTGATTGTTTAGAGTTCACAAAATATCTTGGAGCTTGGGGATTAGTTTTATATTTTTTTCTTTCCTAGTTATTTGTTCTAAAGCTGGAACAACTAATTGTTTTGTATCATGTACAATTTCTTGAAATATAACTGAAAAAACAGGCTTTGATAAAACTCACTGGTATCCAAATGGAGCTACATCACTATGCCTTTCAACCCAAATCATTCTGACACTCATTGATTGGCCAATAATAGGTCCCAGCCCAAGCCTCACTCACTCATTGTTTGGATTTTGATGGCTCAGAGTAAGGGTACATGATTTAGTAAAATTTTTTCTGAGTCTGAGTATGCACAGTTTTACAACCCTTTGAACATAGTACCTAATTGTTCTCTGGAATGGTTGGAGCGTTCACAATGCCAACAAGAGTCTATTAGTGTAACTTATTTTCCCACATCTCCTTTAGCATTTATCCTGTTTATCTTTCATGTTAGCCAATATAATGAATATGAGGAGTTATATTAGAATTGTTTTAATTTGTATTATTCTGATTAGTGATTTTAGAGTTTTTCACATGACTACTGATAGGTCTGATTTCTTCTGAAAACTGTCTTTTCATATCCTTTAACCATCAATTATGTAACAATTCAGTTATATAACTTTTGCTCAATATTCTATAATGACAACATCATCAGAGAAATTTGCCCTCAGTTTCCTGTTTTCTTTCTCATTCTGTCTGCATTTGTCTTGTTTGTTCAAATACTTTTATATTTTATGTAATTAAAATTATCGATTTTACGTCCTGTGATCTTCTCTATCTTTTCTTTCATCATGAAGTCTTCCCTTATCCACAGATCTGACAGATATCTAAATCATGTACCTATTTTGAGTTTATCTTAAGATATTATGATAAATGTTGTTCTTTGCCTTGTTTTTTGCCACATTGCTTTCCAGTTTTCCCTGAAGTTTTTCTTTTCTTGAATATTAACAAATAGTTTTACCCCAATAGCTGAAATCTTATTTAAATTGTCACTTAAAGGGATGGCTCATTGCATACTGAAAGGTCAAGAATATTCTTAGAAATGAAGGTGAAACAAAAGCAGAACTTGTAAATAAATACAAGATTTCCAAAAAAAATTTTGTAAAAGTGAACTGTAAATTAGACTCTAGTAGACTAGAGTAAAATAATCTGTAAAATTGCACAGTATCTTGAATACTATACCACAGAGTTTATGTTTTCTTGTGTAGGAAACGAGGATCCACCAACTTTTTTTTAAAGAAAGAATGTACTTTTTTAAAGAGCTGCTGATTATGAAGATTACCTAGTATCCATAGTTTGGATCAATTAGAGGGGAAAAAAAAAGGATAAAGGAGGGACCCTTTAAGGAATGCAGGCAAGCAATGAGATTCTTCAGGAGGATGATATTAGTGAGAATGTAAAGTGAAAAGTGATCAGTAGACCTTCAATCAGAAATTCAAATTGAGCCTCATATAACGCCAATAACTTCTCAGTATTGCATTGAGAATAAAATTATATTTGTAAAGTTTTTGTGAATCTTCAACTGTTACATAAATTCTATTATTATTATTTTTAAAGGAATGGATGGGTGAGAGGTAGATTGAAGCAATTACATTACTTTTTCTGAATATATATACACACATATATATATGTGTGTGTGTTTGTGTGTGTGTGTGTGTGTATATATATATATATATATATATATATATATATATATATATACACTTATATGTATGTATGTATGTACAGTGTGTGGGGATCCCTAAGTCAGCGCCTTGAGTGGTTGAGGAAACATATCAAAGGCATACTGTAATGTCCAATCTGAGCTTCCATTGTGCATTTGACTCCAAGATACTTTAAACATATTTGCCAGCTACCTCATCAGTCCACCAATCCTGAGCATTGCCATTTTCTCTGTCATTTCTCCTTCTGGACTAGTGGGCCTTACAATTTACCCTAATGTCACATGAATTGGAACATTATTTGCCTTGCCTGCTACACATAAGAATCACCAGATTTTGCAATATTTTCAAATCCTTCTATATGGGCTCTCCTTCCATTAGAATGTGAATTTCTTGAGAGCTGGAAATACCCAATCGTTCCATTTGTATCCACAACACTGAGTGCAGTTTGGTACACAATAAATGTTTTAGAAATATTTTTTAATCATTCATTACTTTAGAATGGGAAGTACTATTAGGGCCATCTGACTATTTCTACTTCCTACTTAAAATACTGTTTTGAAACTGAAATACAATTTCTGAAGTTCTAAGAACCTGTAATATGTGACAAATGTCACAAAGATAAAGAATGGAAGGAATGAGATGGTCATTGAAAGCTTTTGATCATGATTCTGGCTACAAGAAAGGTATAATTCCTTTCTCCTGGCATAGGTTCATCCTTTATCCCTAACAGTCCAAGCATTAAGGGCCTACTCAGATAGATTCTCTTTGGTACCATTTAGTAATTCATTACTTTCCCTTATTTGTTGTTGGCTTAGCATTTCCAGGGGGTTGGCTTCCTTTTACCCTGTAGTAGAAAAATTACTTGGCTGCAGAAGAGTTGAGAAGAAGAGCTAGGGTCATCTAATGGAGAACTTTGCAACACATTTGTAAATTTAAAGAGGATAATAGACTCCATTAATCTGGTATTATAGGAGCATCAGATTTAGCATGGTTCATGGGGAGGCAGAGTGGAGGCACAGTCAGCCAGAAGACCTAACTCTACCATTTGCTGTTCAGGGGACTAGGGTCAGACATCTTCACATGCCTGAGCCTCAGTTGTGCCCTTTGTAAAAATGCAAATTTCTAATTATACTCTCTATATTGTAAGGTGTTGTTAACGATAACAACAACAACAAAATCAACATCTTGTAAAAGTCAAGTATTCATCTTTCAGCTTGGCTAGATCACTGGACTTGTCTACACCTCTATTTCTACATTTATAGAATGGGGGTAAAAAAATGAGTACTTCACTGTATTGATGTGAGGATCAAATATGCTGATGCATGTAAAATGCTTCACAAATATTTATTACCATATGTCATCATATTCTGAATTATATTATTATGAAGAAGGGATTTTATATTAAAAGTTTACCTTTTTAAAAATTAAATTATTTTTATTCAAACTATGCTAAGTTAAAATCCTCTTGAGATATAGGACATACTCACTCTTATTAGACAATATATTGACCAAGATTGTCCTGAATGACTCAGAACTGAAGAAAGGGTTCAAACCATGGCCCAGCGTAAAGAAGAATTTACAAATGCTGCAAAATATGAAAGAGTATTAGAATGTGTCAAAGTGTATTCCAGAAGTATCTGGACATTTATCAAAGCCATAAAGCACATGGTTTGGTATAATAAAAAGAGAACTGAATTTAAATTTAGGTGACCTGGGATCAAATCCTGGTTCTTTCATTTAAGACCCATCTTATTTTGAGCAAGTCACCATAACCTAGCCTTTAGTCTTCTCTTCTATAAAAGAAAGGAGTTAAATTATGTGACTTTTATGGTTCCTTTTCTCTGTAAATCTATTACCCTCTTGCCTCTAAGTTCTTTTCAACTTCTAATATATTAAGTGATCACTTGAAATTCCTCTATGCAGGACCATAACACATTCCTGCCTGAGCACTTCTGAGATGTCACAGACTTTTTGTCCTGAAACTCAATGCTTCTGCTGTTATAATGGGACATTTACCCAGGTTACTCATTATTTTTCAATGATTCTGTTCTGGACAGGAGTCTTCCACTTACCAGTATCCCCAGAAAACTTCAGGTGTATGATTCAGGAATTCTACTTTAGACTCTAAGTAGCTACATGAATCTTGGTAAAGTCACTTCACGTTGCTCTGCCTCAGTTCCTTTGTCTTTAATAGGAGGTCACTGATAATACTATCAAACCTAGTTGACATATATATTACCTTTGTTTCACTATTTTCTCCCCACTCCACCTTTTCTTTTTTTATTCTTTTTTTCAAGGGATAGGTTTTTTTTTTTGCAGAGGAGTATATGTAGAAATGAAAAATTAAAGTGATATAAAAATAAAAGATATTAATAAGAATTAAAAGAACAAAATAAAATAATAGTGTTGAACTGGATGATATCCAAGTCCCTTTGAGATTTAAGGTTCTATATTTTCCGATTCAAATTTTTTATCTACTGTAACTTCAAGGGTAGATGAGGAGATTGCAAGATTAAATGAAATAACCAAGCTTATTAAAACAATAACCTTAATTTTGTCCACCACATTAAATCAATAAGTTCTGGCTTGCAGGCTTGAGGATGAGTTTATGACTTTCTTACAGTGTAACATGCATTGGCATTGAAGTTTTTCCAGTTTCTATGGGATATTGATACTCAGTACCGAATTTCAAAGCTGAAAGGCACCTCAGAGACCTTTTAGTTCAACCTATATATGAACAAGAATACACTCTAACATACCTGTCAAGTGGAACCTCCAACAAATAGCAAAATCCACTGCCTCTGGAGACAGTCTGTTTTGCTTTTGAATACCTCCAATTATTTGGCAGATTTTTTTTTTAATTATAAAAAGGCTTTGCAATTTCTCTTACATGCTCAGAATACCAATGGGTATTGGTATCAAAAATCTGAGATATAATCGTACAGTAGAAATGCAGTGATCTGGAATGAGAGGCACTTGATTTGAATCCAGGCTTTGCCAGTGACAATCTGTGAGAACTTGGGAAAGTTATAATCTATGAGCCTCAGTTTCCTCTTCTGTTAAATGAGGAGAATGGACTACATTGCCATAAACATCTCTTTCATGTTTTAAGATTCTGTGATGTCATTTCCCAGAAGTAGGAACAATACAGAGTTTGAAGTTATCATGTAACTCTAAATCTTGATCTTAAAATAAATGAATAATGAATACAGCTGTACTTTAATGGGACAGCTAGGTAACACAGTAAATAGAGTACTGGGCTTGGAGTCAGAAAGACCTGAGTTCAAATCTCATCTCAGACACTTACTAGCTGTGTGACACCGGACAGGTCACTTGAACCTTTTTCTCCCCAGTTCCTCACCTCTAAAATGAGCTGGAGAAGGAAATGGCAAACTACTCCAGCATCTTTGTCAAGATAATCCCAAATGGAGTCATGAAAAGTTGGACACAACTAACCGACTAAACAACAAAAAAATAATTTTTTAAATAGCAAAACCTCTTAACTTTATTGCTTAGGTTTTTTTCTATATCAATGCAATATCACAATCTTGCCATGCCTTAGTAGATAGTAACATACGTCATTTAGGTCACAATAAATGCATGTACTACTAACCAACTTTCTGATGAACAGCTAGCTAGCTACACTGCCTTTATCTCAGCTGGCTCTCTAACAAGGGTGCTAGCCTGGTTCACCCTCAAAACCTTTATATATTTTTAAGAACCTAACAGCACTTGGATTATGTTGGCACCCAAGTATCTCCTTCCTGCTACTGTGGGTGATCAAATTAAGACTTTAGGTGAGAAATTTATTATACTGGCATCGTACCATAACTTACATTCCTCCCAGAAAAAGACAATTTCCTTAATGTCTGGGACTATTTTATTTAGGTGTGTGTGTGTGTGTGTGTGTGTGTGTTTGTCATCACATTGACTTCTATAACATAATGACTTGCATATTGCATAAATGATTTTACCCAGGAAGGTGGCACAGTGAGTAGAGTGCTTGGCCTGGATTTAGGAAGACCTGAGTTCAAATCTAACTGTACAACCATAGGTAAATCAGACACTAGCTGTACAACCATAGGTAAATCACTTAACCTTTGTTTGCCTCAGTTTCCTTAACTGCAAAACAGAGACAACAATGCCACCTATCTTGTAAGGTTGTTGTAAGAATCAAACAGGACAATATTTTGAAGGAGCTTAACACAGTACCTGGAGCACAGTCGGTATGATATATGTTCTTATTCTATTCCCTTTTCCTTTAAGGTTTACAAAGAACTCTAACTATATTCTATTGGTGATCTAGATGGTACACACATATGCATATACATATACACATATACATATACATGCATGTATACATATGCATACATACATGCATACACATATATGAAATTTCATTTGATCCTTGAAAGAATTTTTTAAATGAAGTAAAAAGCATATAATGCCCCATCTAAGATATCTCTTCATATGGAGATCCAGCTTTCAGGAAGAATCATTGGGACTTGTAGGGATAATCCATGAAACATTGATAGATATAATTGATTCCAGTTGTAATCCATGAATTGGAGAGGAGGTTCTCCAAGTGACTTCAGAAATATTTTTTTAAAAAATCTGTTTACTTAAGCTTCTGCCTTTTTTTGTTGTTTTTTTTTGTTTTTTTTTTTGTTCTCTTTCAGCTTCATTTGGAGACTCCTTAGCTCAGGGCTTCTGAAGATAGATAATTTTCACCTTGGGAATTTTGAATGGTTGGGCAAGTGAATCACAGGAATCCAGGAATCATAGTCCATGTTGAGTGTCATGGTCAGTGAAGCATGGATACCCTGAACAACAAGGAATGACCTTTGGGACTGACCTTTCAGACCTCAGCTCAGTGGTTATTCAGCAGTAGTAAGTTCATCTAGTACTCATGCCACACATGGAGATGAAATTGGTGGGACAAATGTTATATAAGAATTGATTTAAATTATGAGCCTGTTCTCCCAGAGATTAAAGTGGTATAAGGTAGAGGAGTATCCCCAGAGGGATATGCTTGTGTATATGAGTGTAAAAAAAAATCTGTTCATTTGTTCTATGTCTCTGAAGTAAATATCATTTTGTAAAAGATAATCAATCAATGGTAAATGAACATGGAGCACTAGTCACTTTACCCCTAAAAACGGAGTAGTGCAAACACAGCTGGTTAGGGATTGAGCTGATGACAGACACCTCTCAATCCCTCAGGGAACCCTGGGTCCCTGAAAAGAGATGTAACCTGCCTACCCTGAGAAAGTTGAACCAGAGAGACATACTACAGTCATATTATTCCTTTATCATACAAATGGAACTTGAGGTCTAGGGTATTCTATTTCTTTGCCAAACATCACATGCTTAGCCATAAAATTCTCTTTGCAACACATTTGCTTCTCTAAATTTAGGAGACCAGAACTCCTAGTAAAGATCTCTTTCTCTTCCAATTCTTACCTTGGTCATTAAACAGTATGGTGATATGTTAGTTATTAATACTTACAGCAAATAAATTGGGCAAAGTCAACAGAAGTGATAATTTTTTTCTTTCTAAAATAATCATGAGAAATTCAATCCTAATATAAATGGTCAGGTGGGGAGCCTTAGACAGGTCACTTGGTTCTTCTGATCATTAGCTATTTGATCAACAAAATAAGGAGACTTAATGGAAGATCCCTACCAGCTCTAATATTTGAGTATTAAATAGCATTTATATGATATTTTGTGTTTGCAAAGTGGCAGTTCTTTGATCTGGGACAACAATTAATAAATTTGCATTACAGAGAAAGTTTAGAGTCAGTAACTCATGACATAGACTGAATAAATTACATATTTAAAAAAAACAGACTAAAGAGAATTGTTACCTTGTTTACATGTAATTTCTGGCATAATTTATAGAGGACATGGGACCAGAAAGTGGATACTTGGCTCACAGCGAAGACAAGTTATTTCTTATAAGAAAAACTATATGAGAAAAGGGAGAAATGACGAGTTCATAGAGAAATTGGAGGAATGAGTTAGTGAAGTTTTCTTGGAGTCATTGGTGAAACAAGGAAAACAGACAAACAAGTTATATGCAAATTTCACATTCAACCTGAGAAGCAATATGTATAGTAAGTTAAGCAGTAGGTTTGGAGTTAGAAAATCTGGGTTTAAATCCCATCTGTGAAATCAAGGAAGTGAATAAAATTTTAGATAAGCTAGATATAATAGATATCTAGAGAGAATTGAAAGGGAATAGAAAGAAATACACCTTTTCCTCAGCAGTTTATGGTACCTTTACAAAGACTGACCATGTATTATGGACCATGTATTTAGGACATAAAAAAATTTTATAGTTAAAAGCAGAAATATTAAAGATATCCTTTTCAGATCACAATTCAATAAAAATTATATTTAATAAGGGACCATGGAAACATAGATTAAAAACTCTTCGGAGATTTAACAAACTAATCTTAGAGAAGAGTGAGTTGAAGAAATAATAGAAGTAATCAATAATCTCATCAAAGAGAATGACAATATTGAGACAACATATCAAAATCTATGGGATACAGCAAAAGCAGTAATCTAAGGAAAACATATCTCTAAATACTGTGAAATAGAGAAAGAATACGCCAATGAATTGTGTATGCAAATTAAAAGAAAACTAGAAAAAGAACAAACTAAATCTCATCTGCAATAATTCCTATATGCATTTGCTTCATTTTTCTGCTGCTCAGTTTCTTTGCCTACAAATACAGTAATGCTGCTACTCTCAGAAAAGATCTATAATTTTGTTTCCATAGGAAAATCCAGATTTTGTAAATCCCTTTCCTTAGGATCACAGATCAAGAACTAGACCTCATTGGTTAGTCAATCTAACATCTTCCTTTTAATAGATAACGAACTTGAAGACTCAGAAAAGTTCAGTGATTTGCCCAAGGTCACTCAGGTATTGTCAGAGGTTGGAACCCAAGTCCTCTGCTCTTCCCATCGTTCCATGATAATCAAAGAAATTAAACAAAGTGACCATGCTCCTATAGAGATTAATTACTGAACATGGGGGTCTATAATTCCATTCTCAGAGGTCTTTTCAATCTTGTTGTAGACTTAAACTCTAGGACACATAAAAATTAATTTCAAGAAAGCATCAGAGACAAGCTTTCATCCCAGGTCTTCTCAACCACCAAATTTAGCAGGTTTTCACTGTATCACACCCTACCTTCACATTCTCCATAAAGTACTATATAATTTTCTTTTAAAGGTCAGTCAGCAAGCATTTATTAATTGCCTACTAGGTGTCAGGAACTATGTGGTACTTAGTCATTGGGATACAAAGAAAGCAAAGGGTGATTCTTACTCTCAGGGAGCTCACAGTCTAATCGGGGAGACAATATGTAAACACTTAAAAACAAAGAAGATGTATCTATATCTAAATATGATAGACTGGAGATAAACAGCAGAGGGAAAGCACTAATACTGAGGGATTGGGAAAGCCTTCCACAGAAGGTGAGATTTTAGTTGGCCTTCCGCAGTCTTCTTCCTGTCTTCTTTCTCCTGCTGATTTCTATTAGATTAATCTGCCATTCAACAAACATTTATCAAGGACCTACAAAGTGACAGCCTGTGGCAGGCACTGTGGACATAAATGAAATAATCTCTGGTTACTAAGAATTGACATTGCAATGACTATATCAGGAAACTGAGGGAGAAAACTCTTTCCCCCAATGCAGGTTGGCACCTGCTCTGCATTGCGTAGAGTCATCCACAGGTAAAATGATTTTTTGCAGGGTCCCCCAGCCAACACATGCTTGTGGGAGGAATTGAACCCAAATCTTGCTAACTGGCTTTCTCTCTCCACTACCAGGCTTCTCAAGAGCCACATAAATTTGATCTCTGGAGATTATTGCTGGAGGTCAGGAGACTGGAGCTATTCAGAAAACTTCAGGCACTTTAAAGAAACTTCCTTACAAAGATCCCTTAAGGGGAAAGGGCTATGTTTTGATCTAATGAATACAATACAGGAAGTTAGACAGAAAAAAAGGGAATGGCATTATTTAATTGTTGTGTTCAAAGGGAAAGAGCCCTGCCATCGGAGGCAGGTCAAGGCTCAGAGGTTTACTTTCTGTTATTAGTGGTTAAGGTTTTGAAACAAGAGATGCTGGTTGACTCTTTTTTCCATTCTTGCACTCAATTTACGTTGTGTTGGTGTTAATTTGCTTGTTTCGTGAGAGTTTTAAGGAAATATAAAACAGAGATTGCTAAGAAGGGGTTCAGTATGTGCTGTGAGATACTGCCTCCCCCCATCTCATTTTCTTTCCTGAAACTTTGCAGAACATGAATCTCCAATCTGACTGCATTTTCCTGCTAATGGTAAAAACAGCTGAGCAGGAGGCAGACATCTGTAATTCCAATCCCAGGTCCATCAATGACTTACTGAACTGCTGTATGAAGGTTCGTTAACATACAGTCTGCCTCAATTCCCATTGCACAAATAGGATTGTAGATATTTTCTTCCTATCTCAGAAACAGGTTTAATACATCACTAGGTGACCTTGGACTAAATCTGCTACATTAGCTCAGTAAGTGTATTATGCATTTACTATAGCACCAACCACACAATAAGTGGATTTCCACCCGAAAGAATAGAGGGATTGGGGAAAACACGACTGCTATCTTTAAAAAATATAAAGGGTTTTCCTTTGTAAGAAAGATGAGGTTTATTCTATATAACTCCATGGGGGAGAACTGGGATCAATAGGTCAAAAGTACAGGGTGTTGATAAAGAACTGAGAAACTTAAAAAAAAGCACAGGGATATGGGCTAGGGCAAAATATAAGGTGTAACTTTTCAGTAGAATTGTTTGAAAAGATGAAATGGACACCATAGTACCTTACCTCTTTAACATTAGATGTTTTCAAATTAGGACTCGGAGACCATCATTTAGAGCCATATCTGAATTGACTTTAGTGTCTTCACTTAATTACTCATGTTTGAAATCGTTTTTTAATCGTTACATCTTAACTATCTCTCTAATTCATATTCAGCTAATTGTCAGATTGACAGCTCAATCCATGAATTAGCAAACCTTTATTAAGCTCCTATTTGCCAGGTATTGTCTTAGGAGATGGGGTTACGAAGGCAAAAAAAAGATTGTCCCTGCTCTGAAGAGACCTATAGTCTATCTGGGAAGTAGGTATAAGTAAACATTGCCGTTGTATGATGTATTGTATTGCATCGTACCATATTACATCACATTATTATATTACTTTATTATATTACGTGAATTTCATTGTATTATATCATATATCATATATTTGTGTATATGAATATAAAATAGGTATAGGGTGAGTTTGGAGGGAAGGCAGAAATAACTATGTGGGGGAATCAGAGAAGGTCTTAGTCAAGATATATTTACTAAGTACCTGCTCTGTACTAGGCACTGTGCTAAGTTTTAGGGATACAAAGAAGAGACAAACGATAGTCCTGTTCTCAAGAATTTTGCAATCTAATTAAGAAGACAACATGCAAACAAACATATACAAAGCAAGCTATATATGAAATAAATAGGAAACCATTAAGAGATGAAAAGCACCAAGATTAAGAGAAGTTGGGGAAGGCTTCCAGTAAAAGATGGCACTTTAGTTGGGTCTTAAAAGAAGCCAGGGAGATCAGCAGTCAAGGCAGAGGGAAGAGAACATCCCAGCCAGAGAAAATGTTCAGAGTCTAGAGACGGAGTTTCTTGTTCATAGAATATCCAGAGGCTATCATCATGAGATTGAAGATTATATGACTCAGAGTAAAGTACAAAAAGAGTGAAAAGGTAGAAGGAGGCTAAGATTATGAAGGATTTGAATGCCAAACAGAATATTTTGTATTTGATCAAGGAGGCAATGGGGAGTTTGTTGGGGGTGGGGTAGGATGAGGAGTTTGATGTGATCAAACCTGTGCTTTAGGAAAATCACTTTAATGGGTAAATAGAGGATGGATTGGAATGGAGAGATAAGTGAGGAAGGTAGACCCACCAGCAAGGTATTACAATAATCCAAATATGAAGTAGTGGGGGTCTACACTAGAGCGGTGATGGTGTCAGCATAGAGAATTAGGCATGTCTGAGAGATGCTGCAAATGTGAAATCAACAGGTCTTGACAACTGCTTGGATATGGGGAGTGAAAGATAGTAAAGAATCCAGACATCTCAAAGTGAATTTCCAGTAAACATTTTAAACTCAATATGTCTAAAACAAAATTCATTATCTGTTTCCCCCTCCAGTAATAGGGAAGTTGAGAGGTGAGGGGAAAGGGAATAGGGGAAGGATAATGAATTCTGTTTTAGACAAAATGAGTGTAAAATGTTTACAGGAAATCTTGTTTGAGATGTCTGAATAGAGGTTGGAGATATGGAGATCAACAGAGAGTTTATGGAAGAACATGTAGATTTGAGAATCATTAGCACAGAGATGATAACTAAGTCTATAGGGATTAATGAGATAGCCCAGTGAAGTAATACAGAGGAGAGAATAAGACTCAGGGTAGAACAAGTAGAAAGTAGAAATAGAGCTGAGCCTTAGGGGACAATGGGAATTAGAATTTTGGGAGATGGTTCCAGGGTGGGATTGTGTTTTCAGTATTGGGGAAGACCAGAGCCACGCCAGGGAGATTAAAGATGGGATATCTTGTTCAAGGAGCAGCAAGAAGGCTAGTTTTGCTGGTTCATAGCATGCGTGGAAGGGAGTTATGTGCAATAAAGCCAGAAATATGTTAAGGCCATTTGTTGAGAGCATTACATTTCAGATAGAAAGGATTATCTAGGAGGGAATGAAGAGTTGCTATAGTTTAATGAAGGGG
This sequence comes from Potorous gilbertii, assembly GCA_028658325.1. NCBI lineage: Eukaryota > Metazoa > Chordata > Mammalia > Diprotodontia > Potoroidae > Potorous > Potorous gilbertii. The sequence goes on along the minus strand of CM053773.1, from coordinate 156,447,359 downwards.
TGAATTGTAATATGGGCAGATCTGTATGAATTGTATTGGGAATAAATCTGAAGGTGAGATGAAGTAGGAAGCCATTGCATTAGCTCTGGAAAGAGATGACAATAAACTAAACTAAACCAAGATGGTGGTTGTGGGAGCAAACTAGACATATGGAAGAAATGTTGTGGAGGCAAAAAAAAAGAAAAAAGGACAACATATGACAAATGACTATATACGTGAGGTGAGGGAGAGTGATGAATGAGGGATGAAACCAAGTTTATAAACCAGAGTAACTGCAAGTTCAGCAGAAGGGTGGATCTGGGGCTTCCCCTCCCTCCTCTCAATTTTGACTATTATAGCTCCTCACTACCTCCATCCTGGACTATAGAAATAGCCTCCTTATATCTTCTGAGATGGCTGGCCAAGCCTCTGTGTACCATCTGTTATTATAGAGCAGAGCAAAGCTAACTGGACCACATGGGGTTCAAGCCTGTGACCTTGGCCTTATTACCACTGGGCCTCTTAACTGAACTAATCAGATCAGTCCCTACTCTCTTTCTGGAAAAGTTGAAACAAAAGGTCCAAAATGACTAGTAAAACTCAAGTCTTTTAGAAAAAGTAAAAAGAAAGCCCCACTCCCTACTCTAGACCAACCAGAGTCCCATTTTATTCTGATCTTATAACAAAATCAATTCTGTTTGTGATCAAGGTACTATACATCTGAGATTTGGACTGTTCATTTCTCCCTCAATTCTGCCCTTTTACCCTTTCTATATTTCAGATTCTTTTAGTTTCATCAGACTGGATATTGCTCCAATGACCTACATTGTAGTACAATAATATAACAGTCAGTTTTCAACCATTGCTGTGGTTGAAAAATCAACCTTGCTGTGGCTACCCTGGTTATAATTCTGTGAACTGAGTTAGGCTTGACTGTAGACCGAAAGACAGACTTTCTGCCTCTGATCCTTTCCAACTTGACAATTCATTCTTCAAGAACCTGAGATCTATTGTATGATAGAAAGAGAAATCCTTGACTCCTGCCTTCAGTTTATTTGCTCTTCTTTGAGGTGGTGGAAAGTCAGAAGACAGTGAAAATTTTTAACCTGGTTAGTAAATAACATCAGCTTTGGAATCCAGAATAGTTATCTGATGAGACTATAATGGGACCGGATGAGGCAAAAGAAGTCAATTTTTCTGGTCAATAATGTATTAACTGTTTTTGTTTTATTATTTCAAAATACTCTTGATTACAAACTATTCACTTCTTCTGGTAGAACAGATACTCATCTTTTGCTAGCATGAGGACTAGGTTAAGGGTAAGGCAATATAGTACAGTGATAATACTTTAGAGTTGGATGGGGCCTCTGAGGTCATCCATTCCAATTCCCCCTCAATTTACAAATGAGGAAAACAAGGCTCAGAGAAGAGATATGACATAGACAGTAAATAGCAGAGTCAGGATCCGAAATCAGATCTCTGATTGAATCCAGTGTTCTTTCCATTGTGCCACATGAAAAACAGATTAAATCTATCCTATGTGGTTCCCTTGGGGTAAATGAGGAGCTGTAGTTAGAAATTACAAGAAAACTGTATTTTAGTTCAATATAAAGAAGTGATTAGAGCTGTTGGAAGATGGAATAGAATGGCTTGGGGTAATGGAGAGCTCTTGGACACTTGACCAAAAGACTCTGTGTGTGTGTGTGTATGTGTGTACGTGTATAAGTGTGTGTGCATGTGCATGTGTGTGTATGTATGTGTGTGTGTGTGTATGTGTTTTCTGGATGATTTTGTAAGGGTGATTTGTGATGCTATATGTGGGGGAAGAGCAAAGGAAGAGAGATCTCTGACTCCTCTGAGCTGAGACAGTAACCAAAAGGGTGACATAGGATATTGGCTTTTATTCTGGTTCTGTCTCTGGATCTGGAGAGATGACTATTCTAATCAAAATTTTAGTTATTGTTGTTTTTAAATCTGGGCTGGGTAAATAATACCAAGGTAGTCAAAGACAACTGAAGTACTCCTTTCTACCCCTTTGGAATCGGTCCACAGCTACAATAACCATTAGCCTTAGGTGTGAATTCCTTTCATCCAAAGCTTTCCTTTCAGCACCTCTCAGCCCCGATGCCACCCTGGGCTGTCTGTGGCAGCAACCAACTGGTTCTGATTATCGCTTTCTTGAAAGAGGGGAGGAAAAAAAAAACTACCACACAGGGAAAAAAACCCCAGAATATCCTTTGGCCATGACTGAGAAGGGGCCCTACTGCTCTCCACTCACCTCTGCTCTGAGGTCAGCTGAGAATAAGGGAGGACAGGAGGTCAAACCTGTTACTTTTTATAGAGGCAGAAAATGACCCAACGTGAAAATAATTTCCTGTGGAAGCTGAGGACATTCCTTCATTAGTTTTGCTTCCTGTCCTGGGTCATATGTTTTAGGGTTATTCTTTTTTCTTAGGATGAGGGAGAAAGGGAGGGCTCTGTTTGCTGATTTCCTGTGCCTAGAGGCAGCGGAGTGATAGGGTTTTATGAGCCTGGGCCCACCTACTCAGTTAGGTGGATGGAAATGAAAGGATGGAGCTGATAGTAGGCATCATGGGATATCCTGATAAAGGCCGAGCATATTGGATATTACAAAGGTCAGAGAAACCGGTACTGAGCGATCTTGAGATCAATTATGCCCAGCACCTAGGACAAGGGCTCTCTGTTGCCCATTAACTTCATAATTAAAAACCTTTCCAGGAAGGCTAAATCACATTGATAACCTGTTTGGCCCTGGTGCATGCATTGTATCCTTGCCCTGGACAAGTTCTTGAAGGTTCTATTGACAGTGAGAAGATTTCAAAAAAGCCACTTCAGAATCTGATAGAGTTAGGAAGTAGCACAGAAGTTATATAGACCAATCCCATAGGAGGCTTTCTTGGCAGGAATAATTCTGACCCCACAGAGTCAATCAGCAATGAATTTCCACTGACGTGGGCTCATAGAATTATAGATTTAAAGCTTGAAAGGACCTTGGAGACCCGTTAGTTCAAACCTCTCAATTTACAGCTGAAAAAACTGAGGTCCAGGAGGTTAAGTGACTTTCCTAATGCAGGGAACAGAGGCAGCCAAAATTGGGGAAGCTGTGTTCATTTTTCCCCACCAGATATCTTCTCAGTGAACTAATATTGTCCTAAGTTCTCTTGCAGAGACGTAATTATCAAAGAACCAGTATGATTTAGGAAAAAAAAAGGAATGCCAGTGGTATGGTGTAGTGGGAAGAGCTTTGGACTCTGGGTTCTGAAGACCAAGGTTTGCATATGGGCTTTGCTGTTTAATACCTGCGTGACCTTCCATCAAGTCACTTGACTTCTCTAGACATGTTTTCCACCTTCAAATGAGAATGTTTGATTACATACAAACACATATATGAATATGTACATACACATACACGTGTCAGGATACATGTATATGCATATATCTACATATGTATGTATAGTATATAGATATGACTTAAGGCAAATTATTAATCCTTTCTGAGTTTATTTCATCACTTGTAAAATGTAAGTTATAGTGCTTGAATTAGCTACCCCACAGAGTGTTTTAAAGGAAGTACTTAGTAAATTGGAAAAAACTATAGAAATATGAATGAGTTATAAATATCCTTAGACACATTTACGCTAAGGCTTTTAGTAGTGTACTCAGACATAAAATCTCATCAAAGAGAAAAAAAATTGGAACAACAGGATCTTAGAGACTGATCCTACCCTACCCATTCATTTTACAAATAAAGGCACCGAAACTGGTTGGGTTAAGATCATGTATTCAGTGAAAGAACTGAGATAAACTGAGATAAAATGACCTCAAACCCTTTCTAGGTATGTAACCTTGTGAAAGTTCCTCAACCCTTCTTTGCCTTAGTTTCCTCATCTGTAACCCACCTCCCAAGGTTCTTAGGGGGGTTAAATGGGATATTGTAGCATCTAGCCCATGGCACAAGATGTAGAAATGCTATTCATCATCATCATCATCATTTTTATTGTCATTCAACATTTTTCTCCATAGCCTCAGTGTCCTCATGTATCATTTTGTAGATGAGGAAATATTGGTAATAACTAAGGGAGTTAAAAGATTTGCTCATGGTCAAATAGGTAGTGTTAGAGATGGGATATGAATCCAAGTCCTTAGCCCATAAAGTCAATGCTCTTGACACTGTATCATGCTTCCCTCAGTCAAACATCCTCATGTTAATGAAAAGGAGACTGAATCTCACAAAGTGAATGTGGCTTGCCTGAGGTCACAGGCAATATGTAGCAGAGGCAAGCATTTCAAAAGAAAGAATAGCATGGAAGCAAGTGTTCTTCATAGTAACACATGACAAATGAGTATCTGTATAGAAGGTCAAGAGAAGCAGATGTAGTGGAGTCAGTCTTTTATGTGAAGACATTTCAGGCAGGTCACCAGGCAAAAAATGAATGGAACATGCAACTAACAGAATGAATCTTAGGCCTCTTAGTGGTTAACTGCACAATTCTGGGGAAAGCGTGAAGCTGACCTAATTTTCAAACATTTAGCACCCCTAAGGTCACATCGTTGCACTTGATCTGGCTTCTGATTTGTGTTGCACACCACTAAAAGGATGAAGAGTAAAGTACAGACATTTTATAACTAAGTGAAAACATAGTTAATGCTTATCTAAACTGCATTACTTCTCACTTCATAGTACATTGAAAAGAGCACTATTTTGACTGGAAACCAAAAGTCTTGAGTTCAAATTCCAAACTTTGTTACTTCACTTGGTCAAGTCACTTCCTTACTCTGGACCTCTGTAAAAGGAGATGCGGGGCAGGCAGTGTTTTAGATGACCCTAATATCCTTTCTGGATCTAAATCTTTTAATTTTGGACTATCTTTAGTCTTTTACACCACGTTGTAACCCTGATAGATAGCCCTCCAAACTTTTCTTAAAAATTGTCAAGGAGGGGAAGTCTATCATTCCTCAAGGAAGGCCATCGCTCTCTGGAACGCCTCTATTTGTTAGACCAATTTATCCTCAAGTCATCTTTCTAGTGGTATCTTTAGCATTTCTAACCATTGCTCTTAGAACTACATTCAGAACCAAACAGAACAAGGTTACTCTTACCTCAATATGATTGCCCTTCATGTAATTGAAGATAGCTATTATGCTCCCATCAGTCTTTCTGTGTCCAGGCTAAATAAGTACACTTCTTTTAAATAATTTTAATGTGAAATGGGCTTAGGGCCCTTCACCTTCTTTATTATCTTCCTTAAGAAACTCTCAAATTTGTCTATTAAAACCCCAAGATATTTTATAGAACTCCTGATGTCTATCCATATCTCCTTCATATTATATGTGTATGTATGAAATTTTATATCCAAGTACAAGACTTAACTTTATCCCCAGTGAATTTCATCTTATTAAATTCAACCCAATACTTTAGCCTTTTCAGCTCTTTGGCCTTTGGATCCTATCTGTGTCAACCATGGTTTTGCCCATTTTTTCATTATCATTTGTAAATTTGATAAGAAGGTCTCCTTTACCATTATCTAAGTTACTGATAAAAATGTTAAACAGCAAAGGGTCAAGCACAGATACGTGGATACTATGATGATGACTTCCTGCCATGTTGATGTCAAGCCATTAGCATCTACTCTTGGAGTCCAGCCACGTAACCAGTTATAAATCCATCCAATTATATGATCATCTAATCCTTATCTCTCCATTTCTTCTCCATAGTAGTATGAGATTTGTCATCAAAAGTTTTGCTAATATCTAGATAAATTATATCCGTAGTATTCCATTCTCCAAAGGCTTTAAAAATCTTGAAAAAAAAGAAAAGAAATCATATTAGTCAATATAGATCTTGTAAAATTTCTCCTGTGTGCTAGGCACTATGCATAGTGCTGGAAATAATAAGAAAAACGAAAGATAGTCTCTGTTCTCAAGGAGCTTACAGTCTGCTGGAGAAAACTTAGAAGCAACTCTGTATAAACAAGTCATATAAATTGGATATCAGCTATATAAAAAAGGATAAATTACAGATGGTGAAGTCATATAGACACTTGATACTCACAACTTTTTTTGTAGATGTTTATTCATCATTGGTTTAGTGATTTATTTTTGGATTTTCTCAGAAATCAAAGTTAAGCTCAATGACCTACAGTATGCAGGCTGTTCCTTTCCGGTTTTTTGAAAATCTGAGGACCAGAGAGGTTGTGAAGGTCATAAAACTAGTAAATGATTGTTTCCATATATAATTTTTAATAAATTCAATATCGTTTCACTCTTTTCTTCTCTTGAAAGAGAACATTTAAAAACTCTAGCCTGTGTTGACGTTTTATTTTAGGTCCATAGCTGGTTGGTTGGTTGTTTAGTTATTGTCCTTTATTCTTGAAGAAGACCAAAATAACATCACCATGATAAAGTGAAATTTCAGTGTGTCTGACTGTGACTGATCAGACTATTAAGAGCTTGGAATGCTCTACTACAGTTTGGGCAGAGAGTCTGAGTGAATAGTTGGGGTGGATACTCCAAATTTGCATATCCTATGTTTACTTTGTGCTGTCTCAGTTCTGCTTTTTTATAGAGTACAGTGCCCTTTCTGATGTGGGCACACCGTGCTGAGTGGTCCTGTGCCAGTGTCTCCCATGTTGCACAGTCAAATCCAAAGTTCTTGAGAGAAACCTTGAGAGTGTCCTTGTATCTCTTCTTCTGACCATCATGTGATCACCTGCCCCATATGAGTTCTCCATAAAATAGTCATTTTGGCAAGTATACATTTTGCATTTGAATGTGGCCAGTCCATCAGAGTTGCACTCTCTAAGGCATAGTTTGAATGCTTGGCAGCTCAGTTCAAGCAAGAACTTCAGTATCTGGTACCTTATCATGCCAGGTGATCTTCAGAATCTTCCTAAGACAGCTCAAATGGAAGCAATTCAGTTTCCTGGAATGGCACTGGTATACTGTCCATGTTTCAGAAGTATACAACAATAAGGTCAGCACAACAGCTTTGTAGACCTTCAGTTTGATAGTCAGTCTAATACCTCTTCTCACCCAAACCTTTCTTCAGATCCTATCAAGCACTGAGCTGGCTCTGGCTATGTGTGCAGTGTGCATTCACTTGTATAGTTTTTATAGTGACCACTAGAAGGATCAGGGAAAATTATTTGAATTTATTATTCAGTCCACCATTATGTAGATAGCCTGACAATATGACAAAGGTTCTCATTGGAACTTGCTGTCTTTGTAAGCATAAAGAAATAGAATTGAGTTTCATTCAGCGGAAATCTTAACATTTGATTCACAGTAAGACCAACTTAAGTATGAATAATTGAAGAATTTTCCAATTCCGTAGGATGGATGACTCACCTTTTATAGCATAACTGTTTATGAATGTGATTTTAATAGCTGCGGGATTGAGTCTTTATTCTTTTTGGGCTAAATGTTTATAACATGAGAAATGGTACTGACTTTATCACTGGAAGGATACCATATAAAGCACCTGAAATGGAACCATCTGACCTCACTAAATATATGAAGTGACATATTACTGAATATAGGGATCCAACCAGATTTTCCTATTATCTATCCTGTTCTTCCCGTCACTGGATTATTTTTCCTTAAAAAATATTGCTTCAAGACTGTAGTTTATGATTTTAGTTGAGTCCCTATTCACCTAGTGCAATTCACCAAACCTTTATTAAGCTTGTACCTGTGCTACTAACCTATATACTGGAAAGCTTCCAAAGGAGGGCAAAACGGACTGTAAGAAACATTAAGTGTATCTCATATGAGGATTGACTGAAGGGATTGAACATGTTTAGCTTGGAGAAGTAAAGGCTCGGGGGCATATGATAACTCTGTTTTGGTATCTGAAGGTCTGTAATATGGGGAAGAAATTGCACTCATTTTTTTTTTTGGCTTCAGAAAGCAAAACCAAGAGCAGTAGGTGGAAGCTACAAAGAGATCAACTTCCACTGGATGCCAGGAAAAATCAACTTTCTAATGAGAGTTAACCAAAGTGGAATGGGTTCCCTCCACACATGAAGGGTTCTACCTCCTGAGGGTTTTGAGAAAGGGCTGGACAACTAGAGGCACTTTATAATGGCATTCTTTTCATGTATAAGAGTCTTCTAACTCAAAATCTAGGATTAGTTGGATATAAACTAAGCAGGACATGGTCTCTGCTCTAAAAGAGCTTACAGTCAAACAGTAGGCAGAGAGGCATGACATGAAAATAAATGGGAATGATACAAAGGAAGGTGAGATGGGTCCAAAGATAGGGCCAGGCAAAGCACTATCGGGACAGATTGTTTTTATGTGGGAGTGGAGGAGTTCTGGGAGGAATTTTAGAAGGCTTCATGGAAGAGGTAGCATCTGATATCAATCAGAAAAGTCAAGTAGAATGAGATTTTGGGAAAGAGACATTCAAAGATGGAATGTTGTGAGAAAAGTCCTGCCATTGTTTAAACTCTATAGAAATATGGGCGCTTATTATCAGAGAAATGTGCATCACCCAGATATGTCTGAGGAAACCACAGACAAAAGAAATTGTCTTAAAAGCATATACATCTAAAATCAGATATATGACTCTTGAATATATGTTTTCAATGGAAATCATTCCCTCCTCATCCCCAAACCCCTTGATTTGGAGTAAGTTTCACAGTTGCCACTTGGATGTAGCAAGTGTATGGGTTTTAGAGTGCACTTAAGCCTTCCCTGGGATTTGCTGTAGGAGAGGCAGTGGATTTGGGGCATAGAGAATTAAATTTAGCAGAAGAGGGCCTGAGTTCCAATTTCGGTTTTGTACCTTGCTTCCTGGGTAAATTGGGTGATCCAATTAAACTCTATGAACCTCAGGGTCGTCTGCGAAATGAGGTGGTTAATTTAGATGTTCTTGGAGGACTTGGTCTTCTTAGGCAGTGAACTTAGGTAGCTCAAACCTTTGTGAGAACTTTTCAAGTAAGCATGTTATTTCATTTTTCTTCTAGATAAGCCTGATTATTCTTCACTCAAGGCATGCATCCAATCTCTATCTTCAGCTACAGATTGTGAACTACTTATCTTATGTCTTACAGAGGTAGCTAGCGAAGTGTGTAAAGAGACATAGTGCTCGTCGTGGAGTCAGGAGTAATTGATTTCAAATCCAGCCTCAGACATTTACTAGCTATGTGACCTTGGGCAAGTCACTTAACCTCTGTGGTCTCATTTCTCAACTGTAAAATAGGGATTATACTAACCCCTACTTCTCAGAGTTCTTATGAAGATCAAATGAGATATCTGTAAAGAGCATGGCAGAATGCCTGCCACATAATAGGAATGGAGTAGATTCTCTTCCCCTTCCCTTCGCTTTATATTTTTCATTGAATTAGGTAAGTTCTTTCCTTCTTTCTTCCTTCTTTCTCTTTTTCATTCTCTTTCTAATGAAGAAGGAAAAAAGAAGAAGAAGAGAAAAAAAACTTACAAAATTGCCTTTTCACTCTGTGGTGAGCTCCTAACTCAAAACCACAGGGTCTTGATGGAGGAATTATAGACTTGCATCTGATAACCATTTGATGGGAATGTGCCTTGGACCTACCCTTGTGGCTCACCACAGAACGTTAGAATCAGAGTCATGATTCCAACAGATGAAAGTTCTGTGGGGCTCTGTGCCAGAGATCTCTGACTCAATCATCTGACATTTGCTGATTTATGCCATTTTATGTATAAACTACTGTCTCTCTATTGGCTTCTCATTTGATTTTCGTAGTCAGATGAAACTCACATGTGGCTGTATGGAAAAGTGATGGAGGAACATGCAAAAAGAGGGTGACAAAAGTAAGAATTCTAGACATTTTTTTTTACAATTCAGCATTACTCACAATATGTCACCGCGAGGAATTGTGTTACCTTGATAAATTGTCCACACCTCAGGGAGTATTGAGTACGGTTGTCTGCCCAGTCATGGGCAAAGAAGATGGAGGAGGTAGCGAAATAATCTCTCAGAGTTTTGTTTCTCATCTTGTCTCTGTCAGGGGAACTGGTTAGGTGACCTTGAGGAAGGTCACACCATACCTTGACTTTATTTCCCCAGTACCTAGAATAGGTGGTTCCTCAAACACAGTGGCACTTAGTGAATACTTGGTGGTTAAGGAATTGATTAGTTTCTAAGCTTCATTTTCTAATGGTCTTACTTGTTCTAATGTTCTCTTTCTATGTTCTAATAGAGTGCTAAGGGATAAATCACTTAGTGCTACAAACATGATTCCCTCCAGGAATATTACCCCAGGTTAAAGTCACTCTGTGAATCTGTGTCTAGTCAAAAGCATAGATCATGAGCCTCTTTCCCTTTGGGTTTATATTTACTCATCTAGAGATATGGTTTCTTTGGAGCAAAAGCATTTAATTAAAAAGCAGAGTAAGAAAAATATTAGCAAAACATTTTCCATAAACTTGGGGTACATTTTCCACAAATATACCTATTATTTGTAGGAAGAGTAGGCACATGAAAGGAACATATATGAAGAATTATATAGGGAAGACAAGTGACCAGGGTACATTCAGTGAATGAAACACAGATAGGGAAGCTGGGTGAGCAGAGCACATACACAAAGGACAGGTCAGTATCCTGATGGATATACTGTAGGGCAACTATTTTCCTCTGATGGTATTATTGGCTTGCTCCCACTGGTGCTGTTCCTGTATAGTAGGATGTGGTTTGATGTTTCAGGGGGCATAGTTCCCACTATGGGTATAATATTGCAGAAGTATTGATCCCTGCTAACTTCATAAACTTGTTGCCACATGTTGCTTCTTGTCATTGACTGGCAACTCTGCAATCTAGTGCCACCGACCCCATCACTATTCTTTGGAAAGGATGCTCCCAGTGCTAACTCTGAGGATTTTCAGAAGTTTTTCCTATAGCCTTCTTAATCTTAGTGCCTTCTCTCTCAGATAATACATAATTATCTTCTCCACATCTCGTTAGTGCACAACTTGGGTATGCGTGTGTGTGCGTGCATTCATGCGTGTATGCGTGTGTGTGTGTGTATTCTCCATTAGACTTGGAGCTCTTTAAGAGCTTACTTCCCTGCTCTTAGTACACTGCCTGGAACATAGTAGCCATGTTACAAATGCTTGTTGACTCACTGACTCCACTGTTCATAAGACAATGGAGCTTATCTTCTAGTTTCTGGCTTCAGGTAGAGTCCTTTGCTGAGGTGCTACTTCTTCCACATAAAAGGAAAAAAAATGGTCTCTGGGCTCTCTCTTTTAAATTGTAGACTAGAGGCAGAAGTTACATTTCCTCTAGAAAGATAAGATCCTCACTACCAATCATAAGACTAGGGAAAAACCCTTATCAGATTTTTGGTTGACCTCTCATGGAAGGGTCCAAGCCCTTTGGAAAGTAAAATTTCCAGGCAGCTAAGTAGTGACCACATTTTTTAAATTTCAATTTTCCAACAAAATGTAAGCTGTTTAAGGGTAAGCACTCCTTTGTCTTTGTTTTTCTTTTCTCAGAATGTTACTTGGCACATAGTAGGCACTTACATATTAATTACTCCATTGATGTATCCACCTAGGGAAATTTGATTTCAACCAAATTGGTTGCAGAGTAATGGCTTATGGGGCCATGTTAATTCACAAAGAACAATTATTGAGGTTGAGTGGGGTTGCTACCTGCATCATGGAGGATCTGACAAAATCATGGATCTTGAAGGACTGACTTAGGCAAGATCACACTAACTTCAATGTCTGCTATATAATACTATTAATGTAGTTGTTTCTATGCCTATTGTGCCAGCGTCAGTCTTCTAAAGCCTGATCTCATGTCTTTTTCCTTTGATCATTCATAAGATTGTATAGTTAGAGCTGGCTGGAAATTTAAAGCTCATCTGGTCCAAGCCCTCTTTTAAAAAAAATGAAGAAACTGAGGGACAGAGACGTTATATGACTTGTCCAGGTTCACATACACAGTAAGTATCAGAGATATTTGAAACCAGGTCTTACTCATATGCAGTTCCTTGAGTTTTGTTCTTGGTGATGATACCAATCAGGCATTTTATTTGGTTTAAATCTGGCCTTGAATAATTACTAGTTGTGTGACGCGGAGCAAATCATTTAATTTCCTTTTGCTTGCATTTTCTCCTCTGTTACGAGAATCAAATGAGATAATGGTTGTAAAATATTTGGTGCAGTGTCTATAACATAGTAAATACTATGTAAATGTTAGCTAATTATTCTAATTATGATAAATAAATAATTTTAATTAATTGCAATATTAATTATAATTCATTATATTTATTTCTACGACTAGCTCCTCAGCTGTGCAATCCTTACTCCATCTACTACCGATTGCATTCTGTACTACCCTTCTTTTTGATAATTGCATAGAACGTTCCTGGCCTTTCTTGATCTCACTCCCACTCTCCACTCAATTCCCTCCCTTCTATTTCCCCAGACTCCAAAGCTCTCTAGGAAGCATTCAATCTGTGCTATGGAAGCTGCTCATCATTAGCCCATGATAAATCTCCTTCTCATTCATGAGGGGAAGGCCAAAAAGAAGGATAAAGGTTAAAATGAGCTGGGTAATAAAATGCCCTTACTACTCTGGTTTCAATAATTTTATAATTTTTGGAGTCAGGAGACAGATTGAATCTTGTCTTGAATATTTACTCATTGTAACATCATGGGCAAGTTTTGAACTTTAGATTCTCAGTCTTTTCACCTGTAAAGTACGAATGAGAAGCTTCATGGCGTAGTAGAGAGAGAAAAGACCTCAGATTTGGAAAGACCTGATTTCAACCATCACCTCTGGTATATGCCGTGCAGCAAAATAGTTAACCTCTCAGGGTTCTAGCAACTTCTTAAAATAATAAGTTGTAGAACACTGGCCAATATGGAAAGGTAGAGGGAATTTCATCACCAGGAGATCCTCACACTATTTAAGTTACAGTGGACCTTCTTAACCTCCTCCCACCCACTTTCATTATATTAAAAAAGTCCATTTTAAACATTAAAGTAATTTATAAATTGAAGCTATTACTGCTATATTCTCCCTACACTAGTTGAATTGATATTTGTGTGTCAAATGTCAAAGGACATTTAATAATAGGGAAGGATGTTGTTTTATACCTCTGCAATTGCTTCTCCTCAACACATTTAAGGCAGGGGGTTAGCTTAGATTCAGGAATAATTGTTGGTAGATTACCTAATAATTAAGTATTCTTCTAGTTGCTAGTAGCTTACGTAGTTTTTAAGATCAGTAAATCTACTTTTGTAGAAAATACTGAACAGTGAATTACATTAATTAGTGAGTAACTTCTTAAGGGTGAAATGTTTATATAAATCCCATTCCTTTGCATGGATTATAGGAATAGTCAGTAGACAACATACTTCATTGGTTGCAGTGAGGCTTTTTTTCCCCTCAATAAGTTTTATCACTTGAATTAACAGTAGCTAAAAAGAAAAAAAATACCCTTAAGATCATAGAAATTTGGGACTAAATAATATGGAAGGTGTTAAGGAAGCATGGGAAGGGGAGGTTGGTGCAGTCCAACAGGCAATGGATAGGCATGACTTTTGATTTTAACAAACTACGGACTCATCTACTATCGATTAAAATCAATGGAAATAGGACCTGTGTGTAGGGTTTTTATGGTGGAAGGAGGTGGCAATGACAGACATGGATATCTAGGGAAAAACTGGTGACTGATGGTCTTGTCCACTATCATTCTCAAGTTTTGAGCTGTTGAACCCAAGATATAGCATTAAGGTTTTCAGAAAATGAAATAGTGTACTCGCACTGTTATTGAATTCTGGCTCCCAACCTAATGTTAGTATGATCTGTGTCTCTCTGGGCATTTGGTCAGTTTAATTAGAGCTTCCCCACACCAGATAAATACTTATGGTTCCCCTGATATTAGTACTAGCATTGGGAAGAGGGGCCTCCTGGTTGTATCTTTCTGGGGCTGAGGAATAGTAGGTATGCACATTCAGGGTACTAAGGTAGCGGCAAGAGCTATCCTCCATGTCATTTCTCTGTCCTTCATTGTTCCTCCATTCTGACCCTCATGGCTCCTAGACTGAACTCAAAATCCCTTGGTTTGTGCCAAGAATCCAAGAAATGCCTTACTTTGGTCTGAGAAGTTCTTGTACTCAGCAACTGCCCCTGTGTGGGTATTTCCATCCACTATGACCACCAACTCTGTAGCTACTGTTAATTTCTGCTTCCTAGAGAAAGTTAGCAGTCTTACAATGAAATATACTGTAGCAATATGACTATTCTTATTCATTCATTTATAGATTTTTTGCTTTGGTGTGGTTTATAGCTCAGCCCAACAACAGCACAAAAGGTGCGCAGGAATACCTCTCTGATCTGCCCCTCTCTGCCTCATTATTCAGCTAGTCCATTAGTTACATGGTCAGTATTTCCCACTATACATATTTTTTTAATTGAGGAAAATTTCCTGAAACTCTTTCATTGTACTTTTCAATGAAATTTCCAAGGTTGTCAATTTTCCTGACTAGCCAAGTCAATATAAATTAACAAGAAAAGTTTTGATATACACTGGACAGGAGTTGTACATCTGTGTAGTGTGTGTGTGTGTGTGAACACTTTTGGCATTCTGGGGAAGTTTGTGTAACTCTTCTCAGAATAAAATTATGTCGAAATTAATTTTTTTATACAATTCTATATTCATACTACATAAATAAATATCCTTCTCCATTTACTTGGCAAAGGTTTTCAGCACTTGTTTTTAGTTCCTTTACAAGCATAAATACAGTTATCTCCTGCTTTCATGAAAATCATGTCCAGCATGTGTATCTATAAATTAAACTTCCTAAAATGAGGCTAGTTCCCCCACTGAAATTATAAAATAAAAACACGTTAGCTTGGAAAATGTTCCCTGATAGATTAATGTGAAAACTTTGAGCCTGAAGAGTTTAAGATGGTGACTCAGTTTGTTACATTTTGAGTATTAGGAATTCTTCTGACATTCATATGCTTACATTTGTAATTAAAGGAAACACTCAATTTAAGTTGGAAATCAGTGTATATATATATATGTGTGTGTGTGTGTGTATATTCACTAATTTCTATATACATATTTGAGTCATGCATTATTTTATTTAAAAAAGGCATTAAAACTAATAGAGAAAATGTATATAAATGGTTTAAAGAAGGGTAATATTTTTCTAGAAATAATATATATACATATATATATAAATCTTTTGCAATTTATGTTTTATTATATTAGTTTTTCCTGCATTCAGACTCAGGGAACCTTAAATTCTATTAATAGACCCCAAATTAAGAACTTCTGGCCTAAGAACTCCATGTGAATAGTGAGGGTTCCCCTGATGCCCACCACTAGAAATTCTATTGGGTCAGCAAATGTTCATACCCTTGTTAAGTGATAGTGTATCCCAGTCTACTTATGCCCACAAGCTTTCTCTCCCCTGATGATCAGATCATTGTAAATTTTTTTGAAAGCGCAGTTATCTAAGATGTAAAGTTATATAGAATTACTGGAAGACTATCTGTCTAAGACATAGCTATTTCTTTCTGGAAATGTCTTGAATTTATTGAGAATATTTCACAATTTCTAAAAAGAATCCAAAAATTATATGTAGATTTAGCTCACTGATTATCTTCACCATCTTTCCAAAATTAAACTGTTGGTTGAACAGTTTAACTGGTTGTACCTTCAACTACATGTAATAATCAAAATTTTGGTATTTATCATGCACATGATTTTTTGGGGGCATGTATCCACTTTTGGTGGATATGAATCCCATAGAGAAGCCTCTGAAAACCCCATGAATTTCTATAATTAGCACACATCCATTTACAAAGGAGTCTTTGGAGAATCTCATGATTTGTTCCATAGAAAGTCACTATTCCATTAGGGTTCTATTTTGGACCTCTTCCATGACACAGTAGGAAGTAAACATCTCCTTTTTTAAAACCTTTGTTGATATTGCTAACAAAGACATCACTGTTGTTGCATCTATCAAGAGGTCTTTTGTGACCTTGACATATACCAAGAAGACCTCATGTTGGAAGAAAAACATTTACTAATTAATTATTCTAAAATCATCGAATAATGAATAGAGTAGAATGTCACATTCCACTACACCTTTCATTTATTTGTGTGACTGATGATACGGTCTGATTTAGATGACATATATTATATATATTAACAAAATCATAAATATATATATATGGGTTATTTATGATTTTATTAAAATGTCATGTAGGAGCTCCCAATAGCAACATAAATCACAACCTTTCTATGCCTTAGAGTACACAGTCCTCATGAACTGCTTGAAGCATTGAGATGTATAGCAATCTTTCCCAGGAGGACACTGTTAGTGAGTATCAGATACAGGGAATGAAATCAGATTCTCATGGCCCCAGGTTCAACACTTTACCCATGATACCTGAGGCAAAAAAAGGTTGAGTGACTTGTCCAGTGTCACACAGTTACTAAGTATCAGAGGCTGGATTTGAATTCATGTCTTCCTCATTTTAGGCACAGCACTTTATTCACTATACCACCTTAGCTGCTGACAACAAAAAAAGTAGATAGATAAATAGATAGCTAGATAGATAAATGAGTGAATAAATGAATACACAGAGAAATAAATTAATGAATGAATAAACCAAACATAAGTAAAATATACATATAATATTATGTATTATATTATATATTATAATGTATTATGATATAATTTATAATATATAATAATATACTGTACAAAATTTAGCATGTCATATATACTATATACTGTATGTGAGTGCATACTGCATATAACATATGATACATATGCAGTTTATTTCATATTCTTTTCAAATAGATGGCAATATAGACATAGAGATCAGAATTATTGATGTACTCTCAATTACTTTTTTCTCATAACTACTATTCATTATTTTTACATATTTCTTTAATATCTTTGCTTCAGGCACATTATTACTTTCAAAATCATATTCTATCTAACTTCTCTGTCCATCCTAGTACTTTTATAATGTGATTTGCCCTTCTTACACATCACTGGAAGATACAAGAGACACAATGTTGTGAATACATGGCTGTTGATGAATAGGTTCCAGAAATGTTGACACATATGTTTCATTTTCATCTGTTTGTTGTCCTCTTTCTAGTTCCATTTTTAAATGTTTCTGGCATGATCAGGCTTAATCAGGTCATGTGTCAAATTTTCATCAACCGTTTTCCCCTTGCATTTTTTTCTTGGTGTTTTATGAGCTGATACTCCTCCTAATCTCCTAACATCCTCCTCCATAAGACTACAAATTAGTTGACATTATAATCCAGTGTTATCCTTGACTGCTGTGTCTTTTTGCCTGGGAAGGAGATCAAGTGCTTCCTGGCTGACGTCACCCCTGAAGTCTTTTGGCCTCTTCATTGCAGAAATTGCTTTACTTCAATTTAACTTTATAGGAAATGTTGAGAGTTCTATTTTCCTTTTTGTTTGTATCTGTCACCTCTTCAAATAGGTCAGGGTCAAATTTTTTGGACCTATCGTCTTCATAACTTTAATTTATTTTATTAAGGTTGAATTTAATATTTTTGCTAATGAATTTTGTAGTGGTATTTATGATAAGTGTCTTGCTCGTCCATTAATGGGCCTTAGGTGAGATTTTACTTGGGGACTTAGTTTTTGAAAGAAGGTCTGTGTGCCAGATGAGACTGAGAAGCTGCTGAGGAGCCCCTCAGCTTTGAAAACCCAGATGTTGGTGATTCTCTCTCTGGTAACTATGTGTGTATGTAATGGTCAGACAGTTGGATCTGTTGATCTGTGATGCATATATTGCTTATTGTCAGACAGCTGGAAGACATGTCTGTTGATTTTTGTTTCTCTGTTTGTATTCTCCCTAAAGATCGGAGTGCTGACTTTTCCCCCTGAACTAAGTGATATATATTCTTGATTAAAATGATTGTTGACCTCTCAAAAGATGCTTTCTTTTTAGAAAAACAGATCCAAGGACCTATATAGCAGGCCCTCCTGTGTATGCTGGGTCCTTGCTGTTACAAATAAATGGTCAAATTACATGTGCTACAAATCCAGAAATGACTCCCACTCTGGTAACCACTCTATTAAAATAAATTTCATGGTATTCTATAGAAAGAACCGTCCCCCTAATCAGAAAGGCCAAAGTTTGCATTCCTTCTCTAACACATATTTGTTATATGATACTGCACAAATCACTTGTTCTCTTATTGATCTTTTTAAGTCTCCAAGGATACAGACTGTAGAACACATGCCAAAATATATCTGCAGAGGAAGTTTCCTCATCAGGAGTTTCATACACCTAAGAAATTACATAGATTAGCGGTATTAGGACAACAAGTAGTAGTCTAAACAATCGTTTTCATTAGCTTCTAAATATTGGACCATATTTTCTAATGAACTTTTCACTTTCTTTCCCTTCATCCACCTTTGAATTGAAGTCATTAAGTATTAATGCCTATTAATAATACCAATAAAGGAGGATAAGGAGAATCAATATTTATATACTACTTTAATGTTTGAAAAGCACTTCATTTTTACAATAAAATAATAATTTTTACCGTAAAGTAGGTGTCATCATTATCCCAGTTTTAGAGATGAAGAAAGGGAGTCAGACAGAGTTTAAGTTAACAACTAGTAAATGCCTAAATAGAATTTGAACTCAAGATTTCCTGACTCTAGGTCCAGGAACCTATTCATTGTACCACTTAGATGCCTACTGAATTCGTTTAGATAATGTTAGTGAGTTCTTCATAAAATGTCTCTAGGTCTTGATCCTCCATAATGGACAACACATAAGCTATAATTATGGTGATGCAGTTATTAGTATTTGCCAATTAGAAGTTTACACATATAGAGATGTCCTAGGACTTTAGATAGGTATTTCCTAAATTGATCATAAAATTGCTGTAGAATTGGCTGTTTACAGGTGGGAAAATAGGCTATTTGAGGCTGTAAGCAGCATGAGATTATCATACAAAGAGAACTAAAGGTGGAACCAAGGTAAAAGTATGTTTAAATCTCTGTAAATCTGTAGTTAACTAACAGGGGGAAGAAGAGTTACAAAGGGGTAGCTCAGTGGCCAAGTAGATGGAATGCTAGGCCTGGAGATACAAAGATGCATCATCCTTCCTTTCCCAGTCTCCCTCCCTCCTTCCTTCCTTGTTTCCTTTTTACCCTCTTCCTTCCTTTCTACCATTTATTGTATGAGCATATATTCAAAATCAGTCAGTCTAGCACAGAAAGCTCACTACTATATTTTGGAAAGTAGGGTGAAATTCAAAAATAAGTATGGCATCATCTCTGTTCTCAAGGAATTTATAGTATGTTAAAGGTAATCTGGTTGCTATTAACTCTCCAAATACAGGCTGAGTAGTGAAATGGCTTGATTTTAAGTGTTGGAAAATCTCCATAGGCCTTCCACAGGGCTATGGGAATCCTTCCATGGGCAAAGGACTCAAAGTTACTAGAAGAGGGAGAATACAGATGCCAAAGTTGTTTTAGCAGCTTAAGAAGATGGCATCTCATGTAGGACAATTTCTGAGACAATTAAGAGAACTGGTGGTATGGTGACAGAGTCAGGAATATGAACATTTTCACAAGTAAGGCAGGACCAGAAAATCCTCAGGTAATGAGAGAGCCAGAAAACAACCTAAGACTTGTCACTGAGGAGAAATACCAAAAAATGCAGGATGGAGAGCCTTCAAATGAAATAGAGGAACTTCAAAACCTTCACAAATACTCGAAATATACTTCCTAGCATCAACATAAGCCCCTCATTACCTCTTTTCCCCCTTTTTTTCTCCCCCAGCTCTACCATTTATTTCTTTCCCACCCCAGTTAAACACGTTCTCTGGCATCCATATCTTCACTGTTGAGGGCCAATACCTTCCTCACCATGGCAGATTTTCTTTTCCTAGTGTCTCCCTTGAAAGGATAACAGCAGTGTTTTCATTGGAGCTCTTGCCATATGATCAAAGCATAGCTCAGGAAATAGAGTTTCTCAAAAGCTGTTTACATTAAATCTCTTATTTCACTGCTGGAGCATTCTGAGAGAACCCACTGATCCTACACTCCCCAGGGCCAATATTTCAGTTACCTGTGTATTATGAGTGAGACCGAAGCCAAACAGACTTCAAAACCCTTCACGTTAGAAAGAAAACATAACTGCCCTTAGGTCAAAATTTTCCCTTCTGTACTTTCGTCACCCACCCTTAGCCTTGAAGTAAAATATATACGAAATCCCTGAAGTGCAAACTCTCACTGGGGGTTTAATTCATTAATAATTTTATAGGTAGAAAGAGCGATGTATAGATTTACATGTAAGAGTATTAGTGTTATTAATATTATTTATGCCTTGTTTATATAGTATATTTCAGTTCACAAAGCACTCAACATCCCATAACTCCGTAATGCAGGAAGTACAAGTATTGTCCCCAATTTATGGATAAGGAGACTGAGGCTTAGAAGAGTCTAAGTAAAGCTTAGAAAGTCAGTTTTGGTGTAGTGGATGTATTACAAAAGCAAAATCAAAGTATACAAGATAAGAATTCAAGAGATTTAAACACAATTCCCTTTGGAAATTCTCAGTGAATGTGGGGAAGTCATATTCCTATTCCAAGACTCAGTCTTCTAACGTGCAAAATAGACATGAAAACATTTCTGTATCTCACATCATAGTTTATCTTGAGAAAAGTGTTTCGTACCCTCTCAATTCATAAATAAACAAATAAACATGCACTTTAACTAAATGAGAGGCACTTAGTCTGATGGACAAAATAGTGAACTTCTATTCCTAAAGATATGGCCTGAAATCCTGCTTCTGGTATGTATTAATTGTGTGACCATGGGCAACCAATTTCACCACCCTTCGCCTGAGATGACTTGATCAGTTATTTAATCAACATTTGCTCAAGGTCACAAAGCTATTATTTTATTAAGCTAGAATTTGAACATTAGGCTGTTTAATTTCAAATCTAATCTTCTTTCCATTACACAAGTCTGCCTTTAAATATCCTCATTACTATGTTTTAATATGTAATGGTTATAATTTCTGTACCAGAGGGTTGGTAACATTTCTATTGATGCCTCTGAAATAAGTATTTTGAAGACATTTTAAAATTCCCCTTAACTATCGACTTCTTATATTTATGTCTTTCACCTCAATATTATGTTTCAAAGAGCTTTCTGCCATGGGTTTACAGGACTTTGAATAGATATTTCCTCCATCTTACTTAGTGACTGTGGGGAGAAGAGACTGTACTGAATTATCTTACTTTTTATCCTCTCCTCCTGTGGCCCATGTCTTGGCAAGTACTACACCTTATATCTTCTTCCCTGTGGGAATAAGGAGGAGTGTGAAGGACTGTATTGCTGGGACCTCCTGGCTCTCCCACACTGAAAATGATTTAAAAGTAATAGCATCAGAGTTCCCAGAGTTAACAGCAGTCCTGCCAACCACCGTGAAAAAGGAGAAAGATGGATGTTGTATGCACTAGCCCCAAACCTCCATTTATGTAAAGTGCAGCACATTCTTTTTCAGAATCACCAGGGAGTAAATATTTATTGAATTGAATCTAGTCAAACAAAAGAATAGGTATACAAGCCAAATAAACTATTAAATACAAATTGTTGAGATGGATTAATTCATTCAGTAAACATTTATTAGTCACCTGCAATGTGTCAGGCACCATCTAAGGCACAAAGAGTTCAAAACCAAAATAATCCCTGCCCTCAGAGAATTTATATTCTCTTGAGGAAAGGGACAGGTTCACAGATGGGGGGAAAACTGATACATATACATACACACATACATACATATATATAGATATACATACATATATACCTACATATATATATGTAGGTATGTATGTATCTATATCTATATATATGGGGAAGGACACTAGCAACTGGAGGAATCAGGATTGAAAAATATTTATATGAGTCAATTTGCAAAAAAAAAATTAGATGTGGTACTTATTTTTAAATTAATTTTTATTCTTAGATATTTATATTACCTACATTTTCCACTATGACTATCTCCTTTAGCTCCTCCCACAGATACACACTTTATTTTAAAATGATTTTAAAAGAAAAGCAGTTCCATATGTCAAAAACAAAAGCTTTCATAGTTGGTATATACTTTTATATTTTTTAAAAAGATATACTCATATGTTTGTACTTTATAAAATAAATTTTAAAGGAAGAAATAAAGTTCCAACACCAAAAAAATTTGAGGTTGCATGAAAATTCCCATAGGCATCAACCTCCATTTCTGCACAAGAGCAGGGGAAGATGTCTTCTCACATCTCTTCTTTGAGGGTCACACTGGGTCATTGTCATTTCGGAGCTTTGATCTTTAATTATGTTATAATTGCGACTGTTGCAATTTACATTGTCAAGGTCATTGTGTGTATACACATATATGTACAAATGTGTATGTACATATATGCATACATATACTTATATATGTATATATGTGCATATATATATATATATATATATATAATATGTGTATGTATTTTCTATTTATACCTCCTTTCCCCTCAATTGTATGCTATCTTATGCTTCTCTGTATGTGTCATGTTCACTGTTTCTAAGAACACAGTAATGTTTTGCTACATTTGTGGCCCCCAGTTTGTTTACTTATTTGGCAATCTAGGGACCATTATTTTGGTTCCAGCTTTTGCTGTTACTACTACTGCTGCTGTTGCTACTACTATTTAAAAAAAAAAAGGTTGATGTAAATATTTTGGCATGAATGGAGGCTTTTTTTCTGTCCTGAACTTTCTTATCTGCAACAAAGTCTCTACTAATTTTATAAAGTGTTTTATCACAAAGAGTTTAAGATTATGTAAAAAGTAATAAAATCTATCAACATCCTTTAGTCTCTGCAATAACTGAACTAGATGTCATTTGCGAGCAAGAGATGGCTGAAGTTCAAAGCTCTGGCATCTCCAGGGTTATTGCAGTAGCTAACCTAGGCCCAATCCCCTGTAAGCAGCACTAGTCATTGAGTTATCTGGACACCTGCCAGATTGCCCCCTCCCTCTGCTAAACCCAGAGTAGCTGGTAAATTGCTCCCATATTTTGGTGAATTTTTATACTTCAAAACATGAAGGAAACCACCTTTCAGATGCCTTATTTTTTCATAGCTTCAGTTCAAGTGCCTCAATTTGCCTGATTCTCTAGGTTGCAGTATTCTCTCTCCTCTCAATAATCCCTAGAGCTCTTTTATGGCACTTATGTATAAAGTATCCCATCCCTTAACATGCTGCTACCAACTCAGTTCTAGTGTTCAATTTCCATGGTCATTTAGGACATTCTAACCACAAAAGTTGGAATGATAAGAAAGGGGAGAGTTGTGGCTTTCAATCCTCTCCCCTCCTTTTCTCTTCCTTCTTCCTTTTCCCTTTCTCATTTTCTTTCTCTCCCCCCCTTTGCCTTCCTTTATTTCCTCTTCCTTTCCTTTTCCTTGCCTTCCATTCCTTTTCTTTCCCTTGCCTTGCCTTGCCTTCCTTTTCTTTCCCTTGCCTTCTTTCCCCTTCCCATTTCCCATTATGTTTCCCATGCCCTTTCCCATACTCTAATGCTCTTCCTCTTCTCTTCTCCCTGAACTCAACTCTGGTAATGACTAACTTTGTGAATTTCAACTTTAGGCTTGAACCTCTCCTTGCCTCAGTATCATCATTTATAAAATGAGGGCGATGATAACGCCTAAATAAAGGGCCTTTGTGAGAATAAGATATGATATTTGTAAAGTGCTTTGCAAAACTTAAAGTACGATATCAATGAGAGCAATAAGTGTTAATATCAATTAATAATGAATTTTTACCTGTTCAAATACTCATAAATCTCTAAGCTTCATGAACACAAAAGCTTTCACAGAGTAGAAACAAAGATTCAAACTCTTGTTAGAACAGGATGCGCTACATAATTTTCCTGTCACCCTGTCTACAGTCAGTTATCTTAAGTGCCTGGGTAGGAATCTATACAATATTCAATCTAAAGAAGTCATTGAAAGATACTGACTTTTCCCAAGGTCACTTTATTGGAAACTCATCAAATAAGATAAGAAAAAAGTTTTTTTTCATATTACATCAACCATAATAGTTTACATTTATATAGTGCAGAACTCCTTAATCTTTTTTTGTGTGTGTCATAAATCTCACTGGAAGTCTGGTGATACCCATGAACCTTTTCTCAGACTAAAACTTTTTGAATGCATAGAATAAAATTCATAGGATTCACAAAAATTAAAATATAGATTTCTAAATATTCCTTCAGTTCTTAGACCCAAAGTTAACAACTCTTGCTGCAGTGTTTTATCTATATTATTCATTTGATCCTCCATCCAAATGCATTAACAAACAGCAATTCAGATTCGGCAATTAAATGTGCTTGTCTTTGACAACGCTCTTTTCAGTTACTCTTTCCAGCTCCTAGTTTCTGCATTTGCAAAAGTATAATCATAAAATCCACTAATGTAGAGTTAATAACATGTTTTGATTGTTTCAACAAATGGTACCCAATTCAGTATAACATCATTGTCCTCATCAATTTCATCAAATAAGCATTTATAGAGCATTTTTAAGTTGGAAAAATACTTTACAATTATGTTTCATTTTATTTTCACAACAATCCTAGGAGGTGTGTGCCATTACTATTTCCATTTTGCAAGTGGGGAAAATAAGGCAAAAGTAATATGACCTACCCAGGAGCACACAATTAATATGTATCTGAAGGCAGATTTGAGGTCAAATCTTCTTGACTCAAGATCTAGAGCTCTATGCATTATACCATTTGGCTGTCTAATATGACTAATTATTATAGAGTTAGTCATTTATATAATTATATAAAATTATGCAAAATGAATTATATTAATAAACAATGATAAATTGTTGTTTAGTCATTCTAGTATTTCTTACTCTTCATGACTGCACTGGAGGTTTACTTGCCAAAGATACTGAAGTGCACATCCTTCTTTCTGATTCTTAGCCCAACGCTTCATTCCTAGAGCCACTTAGGTGCCTAGCACTGTTGTTGTAACAATGATTTTGCCACCTTTCCCTGAAAATTATATGCTTCAAACAGATACTGAGAGGTAATAAGATCAAGAAATGGAAGGAATACTAAGTATCAGTAATGCAACTCACTCAATTTACAAATGAAGAAACTATTAAACTGGACTTTATGCCTATAATTATATCGATTTTTCAAAAAACAAAGTTTCAGATTTGAATGAGTGAAAAAATAGATTTCTGAGTCTATACTAAAAGGAAACAATTCCCCAATGACCGAATAATGTGTAAAAAGAGAGAAGAGAAATTCTTCTATATATGAAATTGTTTCAGACCAACATATAAGAGATAATTTAATGAAGTAAACACTACTTTACTTCCTCAGATCCAGTAGAAGATTTTTGGATTCTAAGCCCTTCATGTTAACTTTCCAAATCACTTAGCATCACCTGAGTCAGCATTTCATCTCAAATGTCAGTCTAGTTAAATGAACAAGCAAAATGGTTTATTTATAAGCCAGTTACTCACTAGGGATCCAGGGTGAGCCTCTCCCATGTGAAGTGAATAGAGCTCAATGTGTACAAATATAGCCTCAGTAGATAGAAAAAGTAACAATACTTTCATGGGCAAGTTGGTATGCACTCAGAATTATTCCTGAATTGAGGGCTGAAGCTGAAGTTTAGTTCCTTTTGCCAGAAGTGAGATTGGCTCTGTTTACTGGAGAGTAGATTTTCCACTTCGAGAAAGGAAAACAGAAAACACTTTGTGGCAACACCATGAACCCAAATTTGAGTTCTTTTGTTGTCACTTAATAGATTATTCTATATAGATATTATAATATATTATAATAGATTATAATCTAGAAGTATCTATTCTAAATCTCAATTTCCTCATCTGCAAAATGGGAGCCAACATACCAGAATAGTTAGTTGCTCAAGGTATCAGTGATCCTGGAAAACAAAGTGCTGTATAATGTCATGAAGAAGATCTAAGGAATTTTTTATGGCAAAGTGATCAGATTTATTTTGCCTTCCATC
This sequence comes from Potorous gilbertii, assembly GCA_028658325.1. Taxonomy (NCBI): domain Eukaryota; kingdom Metazoa; phylum Chordata; class Mammalia; order Diprotodontia; family Potoroidae; genus Potorous; species Potorous gilbertii. The sequence continues at coordinate 156,421,306 of CM053773.1, read as the reverse complement.
AAAAAGACAGAAATTTTCTATAACCAATATAACCAAAGTCATTGGGAAGTAGATTTTAGCTCAAAATAATAAAGAACTTCCTAACAATTAAGTCTCTGCTGATGGCAAATTCCCCATTGCTGAAGCTCTTCAAGTGCAAACTGGTCAATTGTTGGGATGTTTTAAAGGGGATTCTTATGTCTGCTGGGGAAATGGATTAGATGAACTCTGAGGTCAATGCTATATCTGAGATTCTTTGATTCTATGTAAGGTGGAATTTTCTTTAATGATGATAGAAAAATAAAGAAATGAAGGTTTCATTCCTCTTTTTTTTCTGCCTAGTAGTGCCTCTTTGGATTAGACTGATTTTGAAAATGCACATACACATCCCTTCCATCTCAATTCCATGGAATATCTGCATTTTGTCTGTAAGGCAGAGTATCACTTTTAACCACTTAAATATGGTTGTTGATAAAGGTCTGTTCTATGGGGAAATATGATAGTACATTTTGTGTTACAAATATCCATGGGCTGCTGTGTTGCTGATGCTTTGATTTGACTGCATCACATCAGGTCCCAAATTTCAAGGACTAAAATTATGTCATCAATTTTCTTTCCTTCCCTTTTACAGGTACCTAAATAGTGAGCTCTGATAACACTGCAGTATTTTTAGCTTGCTGTATTGATTTCTTTCTGTCCTTGGAAGCTGCTGTGTTTTAGTATAACTCCCAAATAACAAAGGCAACAGAGTAGCCACTGAAAAATCTCGATAAAGAAAGCAGCCCAATGATGTTTTGACAATATTGGTGATGATGATGATATTGAAAAGATAAAAATTGTGGCATCGATGGTGATGATACTGAAGCCGATGAGAATGACCATGAGGAAATACTGATAATATTGATTATAACATTTACAACAATATAGTAAGTAATAGTTGTTTCAATAATGACACCAAAGGAATAATACCTGATAAATTCTTGAATGATTACATTACATTAAGATCCAATATGCTTCCATGTTGTCTAAGAACATCATATGTTATCCTGGAGGGAATATTTATTTAAAATTCTATAAAAGTTGTGGATTTGATAACTTCAATTTTGCAACATGCTTTACATATGTGATCTCATTTGTTACTCACTATAATCTTATGAGATGTCTACTACTATACCTCCATTTTGCAGATGAGAAAGCTGAGGCTCAGAGAAAGTAAATTGCTTCCCATGGGTTACATGGTTAATATGTATTTGAATATTGATTTGAATTAATTTATGATTCTAAGTCTAGAGGACCAGTACTGCTGATTATTTATTACTTTCCTTAATATGATGTTATTGAGTAATTAGGTATTTATAGTATCATTAATGTCCATTTTACATATGGAAGAACTGAAATGTATGATATGATTTACCCAAGGTCATATAGCTAATATATGTCAGAGCAAGGACTAGGAACCAGAGTTCCTAACTTCAATTCCAATGTACTTTCAACTATACCACTTTGCCCTAAAGTTGATGCCTGTTAACACTTAACTGGACTCTCTCATCTTTTAAATACCACCACAACCACCACCTTGAAATTTGTTCTCCCATTCTCTCAAGGTATCATTCAGTTTTTCCTCCATTTTAAAATTCCTGTCTCATAAAAAGACATCCCATCCAGTTCCTCCCATTAACTTTTAAATCTTTTATAATCTGCCTTCTGCTTTCACCACTTAACCAAATTTATTCTCTCATAGGCTATCAAGGATTGAAATGTTTACTTTTTAATGTCTGACTTCTTTGAAGTATTTAATACTGTATAGAACAGGAAAGACAGATTGCTTCAAGAAAATTAGAGATTTCAAGGGAAATTTTCATGCAAAAATGGGCATTATAAAACAAAAAAAAGTGACTTAACAGGGATTTAAGAGAAGCAGAAGAGACTAAGAAGAGATGAGAATGCAGAAACTACACAAAAAAGATTTTAACATCACTGATAGCAATAACTACTGAAAGCCACTATGATGTGGTCACTGATCTGGAATCAGATATCTTGGCGAATGAAGCCAAGTGGGATTTAGGGCATATCTAATAATAAGGCTAGTGGGGGTTCTGAAATTCCAGCTGAGTGACTTCAAATCCTAAAAGATGATGCTATTAAAGTGCTGCGTTCAATATGCAAAAAAATTTGGAAAACTCAACAGTGGCCACTGGATAGGAAAAGATTAGTTATGTCCCAATCCTAAGGAAGGGCAATGCCAAAGAATGTTCAAATTGCCAAACAATTTTGCTTCCTTCACATGCCAGTGAGGTTATACTTAAGATTCTGCAAGCTAGGCTTCAGCAATGTGTGAACTGAGAATTACCAGGCAAGCAGTCTGGTTTTTGAAGAGGCAGAAGAACTAGAGAACAAATTATCTACAGTTGTTGGATTATGGAGAAGGCACAGGAGTCACAGAAAAAATCATCTGCTTTGGCTTCATTTTCTACAATAAAGTTCTTGACTGTTGATTACAACAAAATGTAGCATGTCTTCAAACAAATGAGTGTACAAGATCATATAATTTGACCTGAGAAACTGGTATGCAGGTCAAGAAACATCACTTAGAACTGAAAGTGGGTTGCTCTAATATTGGAAAAGGAGTAAGATAAGGCTGTATATTATCAGCTCATTTATTTAACTTATATGCAACGTACATCATGTGAAATGCCAGACTGAATGAATCAAAATACAAAATTAAGGTTGTCAAGAAAATTATCAACAATGTCAGATATGAAAATTCTACTACTCTGATGCCAGAAAATGAAGAAGAATTATCAAGTCTCTTGATGAGGGTAAAAGAGGAGACTGAAAAGCTGACTTGAAGCTAAACATCAAAAAAAATCTAAGATCTTGGCAACTAGTGCCCTCACTTCCTGGCGAACAGAGGGAGAAGAAATCGAAGTAGGTTCAGATTTTATACACTTGGACTCGGAGATCACTGCAGACAGCAACTGCAGCCATGAATTGAAAAGACTCTTGCCCCTCAGGAGGAAAGCTATGGCAAATATAGACAGCAAAAAGTAGAGATATAACCTTGCTCTCAAAGGTTTGTATAGTAAGATTTATCGTTTGTTTTTTTTTCTACAATAGCAATGTATGACTGTGAGAGTTAGACTATAAGGAAAACTGATTGGGGAAAAATAAAATACAAAATAAATAATAAAAATAAATTTAAACAAAATGAAAATGTTCCCCAATTGATAAATGGTCAAAGGATATGAACAGGGAGTTTTCAGAGGAAGAAATTAAAGCTATCTATAGTCATATGAAAAAATGCTCTAAATCACTATTAATTAGAGAGATGCAAATCAAAACAACTCTAAGGTAACAAATCACACCTATTAGGTTGGCTAACATGACAAAACAGGAAGATGATAAATGTTGGAGAAGATGGAACACTAGTTCATTGTTGGTGGAGCTGTGAGCTGATCCAACCATTCTGGAGAGCAATTTGGAACTGTGCCCAAAGGGCTACAAAAATGTACATACCCTTTGACGCAGCAATATTGCTTCTAGGACTGTATCCCAAAGAAATTATAAAAATGAGAAAAGGTCTCAGTGTATAAAAGTGATTATAACAGTTCTCTTTGTGGTGGCCAAGAACTGGAAATCAAGGGGATGTCCATCAATTGGGGAATGACTGAATAAGTTGCAGTATATTAATTTAATGGAATACTATTGTGCTATAAGAAATGATGAACAAGAAGACTTCAGAGAGGCCTAGAAAGGCTTTTATGAACTAGTGCTGAGTGAAAGGAACAGAGCCAAGAGATCATTGTACACAATAACAACCACTGTGTGTGAGGATTTTTTCTAGTAGACTTAGCCTTTCATAGCAATACAAGAACCTAAAACATTCTCAAAGAACTTTTGAAACAAAATGCCATCCATATCCAAAGAAAGAACTATGAAATTGGAACCAAGAATGAAGCAGAATATTTTCTCTTGTGTTTTGCTTTGTTTGGGTTTTTTCTCGTGGTTTCTCCCATTCATTTTAATTCTTCCATGTACCGTGACTAATAAGAAAATGTATATAATGAAAATAAATAATAAAAAATTAAAAATGTATGTGTAAAACCCATATAATATTGCGTACCTTCTCAGGGAAGGAGTGTGGAGGGAGAGGGAGAAAATCTAAGACTTATTGAAATGATTGTAGAAAATTGAAAACAAATTAATAAAAAAAAGGAATGGGAATGTCGCAAAATGGACACTTTTGTATTGTGTTTCTAGAGAAAAATTTGAGATTCCCTTGGACAGCAAGGAGATCAGATCAGTCAATATTTAATTAAATTAATTCAGACTATTCAATGGAAGGTCAAATACTGAAGCTGAAGCTTAAATATTTTAGCCATAGAATGAGAAGAAAGGACTCATTGGAAAAGACCCTGATGATGGGAAAGTTTGAATGCAAAAGGAAAAAGGGGATGGCAGAGGATGGAGAAAGTTTAAGAGAGAGTTGAAGATAGAGTGACCTGGCATACTATGGCCCATGAAGTCATGAAGAGTTGGACATGATTGATTTACTAAAAAACAAAATTACTCCTTTTCCTGGATACTCTTTCTATCTTGGAGTTTCATAGCTATTGTATTCAAGTTTTTGTGCTTTTTTTTACATGATTGACATCTTTTTTTCAATTTACTTTTTGTGATCACCATCTAGGATCTACCACTTAACCCAAATGTCTCACAAAATTCTATACAGGTCCTCTTCTCTTCATTCTTGATTCTTTGTCTCTTGTTGATCTCATCAGGTACAATAGGTTTAATTATTATTGCTAAGAATATGATTACCAAATCTTTATGCCAAGCCCTCATCTCCCCTAAGCACTAATCTTGAATCCCCAAATGCCTGTTATACTTTACCAAGTATGTATCTCATAGATACCTCAAATATAACATATCACTTATCCAAAAGGGAACTCGTCTTCCTTATTAAATCCAAACCTTCTCCAACTTTTCTATTTCTACAGCTTAGGTTTTCTCATTCATTGGTCTTCACAAGACCTGTAGAAGCAGTATATTAAAAACAAAACTGATACAGTTTGCCCAGATTTTTCCAGTCACTCCAATCAATAACCTCATTTGTATCTTCAACTTGCACCAGGTTCTAGCTAATTGCTTTTAATTTTAGTTCTCTCACCCATATTCTCCCCCCAATTTCTTCCATTTATTCTCTGCTTTCCACTCACATGTTCCAACCTGTCATCAAGTCTTTCTGATTGCAGCAGACTTCAAGTTAGACTACTGGTTTCTAGCTTTATCATCACTTATCTGATCTATTGAATTAACTTCCTATATATCATCTTTTTGCTTTTGCACAGGCTTCTCACCTCTTAGAATCCATGACTTCCATCAAGACGCAGGTCATATATCATATCTTAGGAGAATTCTCAAATATATGTATATATTTTTCCTATGGGGATGTCAAAAATAGGTACATCTAGTTTAAAGTGTTCTGTGGGTTTGTAACCACTATAAACCATGATCACAGTTCTGACTGATATGTTTATTGTTTTCCCTAAAGGGTCATAGGACATAATAAGGTCAAAGCAAAGATATTTAATGAAGTGCTGTAATAAAGACGGTTTTGACAGAACATTGTTCTGAGAAACCTGGGGTGCATCTTACCACAAATATATGCATAATAAGTAGTAAAAACATGTATTTACAGCATTCATCCATGAAGGATATATACATGAAGGAAAATAGTTAACTGGAGGAAACTTCTTGCACCAAGTTTTCTTGTTAAAAGTCTTATTTGCAGAATTTATAAGAAACTATTCAAATGATAAGAACAAGAGTGATTCTCCAATAGAAAAATAGTCAAAGTATATAAACATGCTGTCTTCAAGCAAAGTAACCCAAGTTCTTAATGGAAATCATGCAAATCATAAAGAATTAGATAAATGTAAATTAAGGCATCTCTGAGTTTTTACTCACATCCATTAGATTGACAAAGATGACAGAAAATAAAAATGACAGTTATTGGATGGACTGCAGGAAAATTTTCACTCTCATTCTTAATGTATCTCTGCAGGTGCCAAATCTTGATTTTTTTTTCTATGCACATCTATCATACCCAATTACTTTTCTGCTTAGAATCATGACCTTAATTCTAGACTTCATCAATTCTTCCCTTGGTTATTGTAATGGTCTCTCCTTGTTCTTTCTGCCTCTAGTTTCTCCCAAACTCCAGATCTTCCATTATGCAAATGCCAAGCTGATTTTCTTTAATTTTAGATGTGATCATTTAGCAGCTGAGTGATCCTGAATCTGTTATTTCCTTCTCTGCAACTTATTTTTTTCTCACCTGAAGATGAGAGAATGGTATTGAATGAACCCTATGGTCTATACCAGTTCTAAACTCTAAGTATCTATACTATTGGCATATGACATTCTAACGGTCTTCAAGCACATGAAAGTTTTTCATGTGGAGAAGGGATTTTTTTTTTCCTGTAACACTGAACTAGGAATGCTTTGTGGAAATTCTTGAGAGGCGTATTTTCAACTTAGGATAAAGAGAAATATACTAATAGTCCTAGAAGTGAGCTCCCTGTGTTGTCCACCACTTAGGGGTTTCCATCAGAGATATTTTAGAGGAGAATTCTTTCTTTTTCCCTGTTTTCAGTTTTGTTGATGTAGGTATTTTGGTTTTACGTTATATGCATTTACAGATTACTCTTGCTTCATGGGAGCTCTCTTGCAACAAGGTAAAGTAGTTAAGGGAAACTGAAACTAATAATACTAAGACCCTATCTGAAAGTGCATATATTTCACTTCTGAACTCTTTACCCTAAAATCTCACTTAAAAAAATAACGTAAATCTATTTTCTCACCTTCCCTGTTGGGAAAAAAGTGTGTGGGGGGAAGAAAATGTCATAACGAATATGCATAATCAAACAAAAGAAATTCTCCCAATTGTTTAACCAAAAAATATTATATAGAGACAAAATCTTTCTATATGTAGGTATATATGCATGTATGTATACGTATATATGCATGTACGTACATATATTTCCCCACCTTAACTCTATCACCTGTTTGGTATCTAGAGTACATTTCATTATGTGTCCCATGGAATTATGACTGTTCATCATACTGATCATAGAATCTACTATTTGTTTTTATACTATTGTCATATCTGCTCATTTCACATTTCACTGGTTTACAGAGGTTCTCAAAAATGTTCATTTTTGTAATATTGATGTTATCAATATAAACTTCATCTGACTCCACTCATTTCACTCTTCATCTGTTCATATAATTCTTTCCATGTATTTTTTGAAATTATCTGCTTCCTTATTTTTTATAGCACAACAATATTCAATCACATTTATATACCACAACTTATTCAGCCATTTTTCAATTGATCTTGGATTGTGGCCCTAACTTTGCCAACAACTTTATTTGTGTTCCTGGGTAAATCACTTAACCTCTCCGGACTTGAGTTTTCTAATGTGTAAAAAAGGCATAGAAAATCTTTGTTTCACAAGGTGCTACAAGGATAAACTGAAATAAACTTTTTTTTGCATTTTTTACAATTTTACAGTTTTTACATACACATGGAGCCATTTTGAGATCTTTACTTTTAAATGGTGCGTTCTAGGAACCAGGTTAGAAAAGAGCAGCAATCTCTGACAGTCTAAGAATCCAGAAAGCAGGACTCATTTAAGTGACCTCAATGGCTAATGATTGGATACAGGTGCTTAAGGAAAAGACATGGGAACCAGTTCAAAGGAAGCTCTAATAATGCATAATCTGGCATAACTGTTTATGCTCCAAATTGAAGCAGCTGAATTTCAGAGTGAGAAACATCTAACAAGAGAGACAGCAGTTTTTAATTATTTTTAGTTTAAACTAATTTCCCTAATCAATTTAACTTCATCAATCAAACCAGGTCTGGTCTGTTACGTTTCTCATCCCTGAAACTCCAGGTATAAAATTCTAGTCTTTCAAGCATAAGAAAGAGAGAGAGAAGAGACAAAGAGAGAGAGAGAGAGAGATTACAACTACTCCCTCAGTAGAGCTCAATGGAGACCAGGAAATTACATGTGAGCTTATTCACCCAACCTGCCAGGGAAATTACATCTTTTTCTATTAATAACATTTGTCCAAGGAGCTATGGGTCCCTTGGCATAGGTGAACAACTATTGCTTTTTGCCCCTCCCACACTCTGAAGCCCCAAAGAAGGGATGAAATCTGAACTTCTAATTTTTTTGCCAAATATTTTCATTATTTTAGCAGCTCCTGTAATAAAAGCTCTGTGCCACAGGAGTCATGGTTGCCATGGAAACCAGCCCTGTCCAAACAGATTTCCAGTGAGACGTTAGCCAAGGAGACCAGAGAGAACAGGAGCAGATCACACAGTCCTGGGGATTGTGAAGATAACTGGAGGCCAGATTGCTCTCCCAACCCCATCTGCCTGGCTCTCCTCAAACCTAATGGGACATTAGACACCTGGTTGGTTGACTATGACACAAGATGTGACAAGTCAGTGCAATCTAGAGAGGGGGGTGGGCGATTACATGGTAGTGCTTCAGCTTTACCCCTCAACTGTGAAGGCAGAACATGAAATGTCAGAAACTGAGAGCCATTCTTAGAATACACACAGGAGAAAAATCAGGCTAGGTCTCCTCATCTAAAGGGGAGAACCCTGACTTTGGAGACAAGAAATTTGGATTGTGGCCCTGGCTTTGCCAACAGTTTTCTTTGTGTTCCTGAACAAATCCCTTAACCTCTTCTGGGCCTCAATTTACTAATGTGTAAATAGGGAATAGCAAGGCTTTGATTCACAAGTTGCTACAAGGACAAACTGAAATAATAGATAAATCTTACTTTAGATATACATAGATCCATTTTGAAGAACACTGCCCTTCTTTAATTCATCCTATTTATTATATAATATTGTTAACAATAAGATTTATCGACTGTTAGCATAGAGAGGAACCTTACAACATAAGAAGTTCAAACATTAAATACAAAATGTTTGAACTGGAAAGTACCTTACTAGCATCCAATATTGACATGTAGTGCATGGGACATTAGAGCTTAAGAGTATCCTTCCAATATAACCTATTAACTTCACAGAAGAGGAAACTCATCTCTGTCTCTGTGTATCTCTTTCTATCTAGGTATACATGTATGTGTGTATATATATGAATATACACGCAAACACAATAGAGACTGGATATGCAGGAATATGTTCATGGCTCAGACTCTGGAAAACTAGGTTCCACTCTTTTCTTCTCATTAATTTGTCATATGACGCAAAGCAAATAACTTCTCTATGAGCTTCAATTTTTTTTTCATTTGTAAAATGAATGAATTGAACTATGTTATCTCTAAGGTAGCTTCTTTTCCTAAGTTTTTGTTCCATTTTTCAGCATTCTACTTTAATGTTGATCAATCATTTAAAAATATTTACTATATGTCAGCAACTATATGTTCACACTGAAAATACAAAGAAAAAGCAAAATCATTCTCTCCTATCATGAAGCTTATTGTAAAGGGTGTGGGAAGGGCAACATGAAAAGACTTTTTCAGTCCTCATATGCTGTATTCCATGGTCTCATGTTATTCTGTGTCATATATTCTCTTCCATCTCTAATAGTCGATAAAGAAGTCAAAGGGATAAAAAGACCCATATGTACAAAAAATTTTAATGATGCTCTTTGTGAGGTGGAAAGATATTGGAAACTGAAGAGATGCCCATCAATTGGGTAATGGATGAATAAGTCACAGATTATGAATGCAATAGAATATTATTACTTCATAAGACTTGCATGAACTGATGTAAAATGAAGTAAGCAAAACCAAAAGAACAATTTCTATCACGACAGTGATATTATGAATACAATCAATTTTGAAGGACTTAGTAATTTATCAACACAATGACCAACAGCAATTCAAAAGTGGTAAAGAAATAAAAATATAGACACCTAAACAAAATGTGCATAGACACCCTTGCTTAAGACTTAGATGAAAGATCGAACAACTGTTAGCCCAGGAGTTTGATTCAGAACACTTATTATAAATTAGTGGCTTCCTATTTTGGAGGAATTATGGATAGATAAATAAATTACAGAGACAGAGACAGAGAGAGAGAGAGAGAGAGAGAGAGAGAGAGAGAGAGAATAAGATGTAAAATTGGAAGGAATGTCATATCCCTCCCTTGTTTTACAGATAAGGAAAATGAAGCCCAAGAGAGATTAAATAACTCTCTCAAGGTCACACAGTTATTATCTATCAGTGCTGGGATCTAATTTCATTTGTTACAGGAGATATGGACACATGGATATGGAGAGAATCTGTACCAGAATCCTATGGTAAGCTGACAATTCTCTAGGTAGAGGGAAGCATTGCAAAGGAATCAATGGGCAATATTACATCAGGTCACAGTGGACCCTTGAAAGATTGAATCTGAAGTTTTAACGGTAAGAAAAAATTCAATGTGAATACTTGAGACTTTATACTAGTACTATTACCAGTGGGCATTATAACTAATCTTGATTTTTCTTCCTCCCCAAATTGTTTGAAGTATAATTTTCTTTTTGATTTATTGTGCCTATGATGCTGGAAAATGGGGGAGATGTCAGCATTGGTGAGATATCCAGTGGAGAGGTTTTTTCCGCCGGACTTTGACACTAGAACTCAAATAATGAGAAATGTCACAGTCTAAAAGTTTACTCTACCTTTCATCATTTTTCCAAGGAAAAATGTACTGCCACATCAAATCCCACTCATAGCAGCAAAAATATCTTTATGACAAGAATTTTAATTATTTTCATTTTTGTTTTGTACTTTATATTGATTTGGACATCAACTAATGTTGAACAAGAAAAGGTTCATGGACAAGCTTCTGGGAATCGGGAATAGCTGTATACTACACAGATCAGCTGAGCTCTAGCACAGAACTGAGAACAGAAAACGGTACTTAGAGAAAGAGACTGCAGTGCAAAATGAGAAAGGCAATGAGTGGGAGCAGTCATGCCAACAAAGACAATAAAAATCTGACTTAGGAAGTTCATGCTGGATCATGAAAAACAGGGAGGGAAATGTATAGTAGCTCAGGCACAAAAGAAGTGTCAGGATGATCCCTTACTGGTTGTAACTAAGGAAACCAGATGGAAAGAAGAGTCAAACTTATCACTACTTTACCAGCTTGTCTTTAGCAAAATCCTTGATTCAGTGAGTATCGACCATTGCCTTTTAGTTACCTCTTATAGGGACAAAATTGGTTAGAACTAAGATCTACAGAGAGGCTCATGATCTCTGCAGACCTACCTGGCTTGTCATTATGTTATTTATCATTGGGTTGGAACTTTGAATCTCTTCCCTAGGGAATGAAGCTGAGGCGAGAGATTCAGAACAGTTAAGAGAAACTGAGGAAAAGAACCTTCCTGGGGAAATAGGAATGTTGCACATGGCTAAAGTGAATGGAGTGTTGAGTCAATCCAAGGCAAAGACTATTTTGATTTTGACTTTGTGTTCCAAATAATTAGGATAGTACATTGCACATAGTAGTAACCAATAACCATTGGTTAAAGTTCAACTCAATTCAGTTGAATTGAATCACATCAAATCCAAGGACTGGGCAAAAACAGAACAGTCCATAGCCTTTTTTCTCTAACTGTTACTCAATTCAGGTTTGATCAGGGAAACACATTATGAAGAGTTCAGGACACAGCAGTAAAATGGCGAACTTTAACATCCCCCTCTTCTCTAGCAATAACCTTCTTTTAGGACAGTAGTCTGTAAGCTGTTTCTGCTCCTTACCCAGATGTATCAATATGGCTGTGAGCCTAGATATTAACAACTGCACAATGGCAATATGCAGACTTATTAATTCACTCATAACCAAGAGAGTGTCTGTCAGTCAATGAAAGCATCTTTTAATTGTGTGTACTCTGTGCAAGGAAATGTGTTAAGGACTTGAGATATAAAAGTATTAAAGGAGTCCCTAACCTCAAAGATCTCAAATTATAATGGGGGAGACAACAAGTAGCAAATATTCACATGCAAGAGATAGAAAAAAGAAGTGAGAAGTAGTCAAAAGAGAGAGGGCACTAGAATTTCAGAGGCTTTGAGACACATTTCTTTATAAAAAATAAGATTTTAATTGGGACTGGAAGGAAGCCAGGAGGCAGAAATGAGCGAGGAGAGCATTCCAGGCAAGGGGAGCAGTCATAGAAAAGGTCTGGAAGTGAGAGATGGAGTATATTGTTTAGGAAATGGCAAGGAGGCATTATCACAGGATCAAATAGTAAATTACTGAGAGCAAAGTGTAAAAAGACCAGAAAAGTAAAGGGATGATGGATCAGGTTATTAAAGATTTTGAACACTAAACAACAGGTTTTGTTTTGTTTTGTTCTTGGATCTGAGGCAACCACTGGAGTATACTGAGTAGAGAGAGTGGAAGGTGACATAATAGAATTTGCACTTCAAGAGAATAACTTTGGTGACTGAATGGAGGATGAATTGGAATGAGAAGAGGCTTGAGTTAGACAGATCCACCAGCAGGTTATTGCAATAGTCCAAGTGTGAAATGATGAGGATGCACACTAGAGTGGTGGCCATGTTAGAGGAGAAAAGAGAGCTTATTCAAAAGATGTTGCAAAGTTTTGATCCACAGGACTTGGCAACAGATTGGATATGGAAGCTGAGAAGATAGTGAGGAGCTTGTAGTGGCTGTACCTCTTCTTTGCAAGCAAAATGAAGTGGTGAACCTTCCTGGGGAAAGATGGAGTGATTCTAATTGTGATCTTGGTGACTAAACAGTTCACAGTATTGTGCTGTCAACCTAAAGACTCTGGTTTTTGTCTTTGTATCATCAAATTCTAGCACAGTTCTAGGCAGATAATACACATTTATTAAGTGCTTTGAGATTGACTGGCCAATCACAAACTTACATGAAAAATCTATGACCTTTCTCAGAGAGAATACTAGAAAAGATGACATTAAGGACCATCCACTAAAACCATTGCCTCACCCTTGGGTACCAGGTTGTTAAATTCTTTAGGATTTTGGCAGTGTAGGCTTAGAAGATCAAAATAGAAACAAGGTGGTGATATTGACTCTTTCTGGTCAGAGACTTTGTAGTAATGGGTTCTCACTCATATACTTGTTAGAGAAGATCATCCTGAGATGTATTTTTTTCTTTCAAACAATTTAATGCTATTTACTGACTTGGTGTTTGCCAACAAGTCAACAAGTCAGTGCAAGGCACATAAGACTGCTAAAGACTGCTCCATGGCTCTTCCCTTCCATATTTTCTGATCATTCAGTGTTAGACAAAGATCCAAGAAAAAAAAAACCTAGAGGATGCTAATTGTGAGGTGCAGCTTAGAAAACACTAAAATAAACCCACATAATATAGCTTCCCTTCACTGCTGTTTTAGTGTCTCCCTCATCATTTAGGAAGTAACTGGGGAACAGTAGGAGGGCAGGAATTTCTACCATGGGCCTGAGAATCCTGAAAGGGACAAGATTTCTAAATACTTCAGAGTGCTTACATGCTCCCCATTCTCTCTCTCTCTCTCTCTCTCTCTCTCTCTCTCTCTCTCTCATACACATACACAGAAACACACACACACACACACACACACACACACCTCTGCATATAACAGTAACTACTTAAAATAATTTCTCATACAGATTGTTGGACTATGGTGTACAGCATTTTCTTCATATAAAAATGCACAACTGTGAAGGCACTAAACAGGCGAATGAAAGTTATTTGTATTATCTGAGGAATATCTGATAGAATCTTGATACATTTTAAACTAGTGCATGGCATTGGCTGATGACAGTTGGAGAATTAGAGGGAAAAAGAGTAGAAAAAGTAGAAGATTTCATCTGCCACATAATTAATTACCTTCTTTAGTTTTCCTCCAAGAGGAATGAATAATGTATTTCTTCCTTAAAATGTACATTTGGATAGGTCTTATGGAACAAAGGCATAACCCTAACATATATCAAATAGAGAAATATTTTAGTGCCTATGGAATGGAAAGGTAACGTGGTACAGTGGAAAGTACTTTGGGCTTGGAGTTACATGACCTAAGTTCAAATGCTCTTAGCAGAATTTAGTATTTCCATAACCCAGAGCAAAGTATTTTTTTTCTCTGGATTTCAGTTCCATCACCTATAAAATGAATAGTTGGACTGCATGTTCTCTAAAGTTTAGCCTTTGTTTCTTAAAAGTCATGAAAAGTTTGAAGGCGGGATGGGAGCAGGATATTAAATTACATTGCCTTTAATGTGTGTGTTGATTATCTTTCACATTCCTTATCTTAGTTGATCTCCAACAGACCTATGAGGAAGTTACTGAGCTATAATGCTAGTACTATTCCAAAGTGAAGAGTAATACATTACTTTTTGAGAGAAAGAAATGTTTTCCATTAGTTGGTCTTGCACAACATATGGCAAATTGGGGGTGGGGACACTTAAATCCTTCTGGAATGAAAGAAAGGAGTGAAGAAGGAAGGGAAGATGGAAAGCAAGAAAAGAATGGAGGGAAGGAAGGAGAGGAGGAAGGGAAATTTTATGAAGAGAATTGGTCAGAAATAATTTGGAAATATGAGACACTGAATAGGTCTGGTACCATACTGAGGGCATGGGTTTCTAAACAGCAGAAACTGTAGTACATAACAAGGACAATGAAGTCCAAAGAAAGATAGGACATTTCCAGAAATTAATTTCATCAATTACACAGTAGTGTTGAAAGCTAGGTTTGTCAGTCCATATTAAATGCATTAGATCATATATGACATTTAAGCTTATATTTTTGAAAATATTCCAGTAATTTAGACTTTTTTCCTCCTGTTTAACATTAATGAAGGCAGACCATCTTTTGCACAGATGGAGAAATACCTGGAATTCTTTTGCATGGCCAAATTTGCAAGTCTCCCTGGACATACTAATGAAATAAGTTACTAAAATATGAGAAAATTTTCTTGAGTAATTGACATAAGCTATTTATTCTTCAGTACTTAGTCTATTACTTGAGATCATTTTTATTAGTATATTAGTAATGTCAAATTTGGGGGGTCAGAAAGGGGGACGTAAAGAGAAAAGAAGAAAGAAGAGAAAAAGTAAAAAAGAAAAAGAAATAGAGATGGGGAGATAAAAATAAGAAATGGAAGGGGAGAAGAAAAGATGATGATGATGATGAAGATGAAGAAGAAGAAGGAAAGAAGGAAGAAGGAAAGAAAGAAAGAAAGAAAGAAAGAATAGTTATAAGAAAATTGAGTAGATAGGGAAAAAGAGGAAAGAGAAGAGACAGACAAAACGAGAAAGACAGAAACAGAGGGAGAAGGGGGGTAGAGATATAGGAAAACAGAGAGAAAAACAGAGAGACAGACAGAGAGAGAGACAGAGAGATAGGCAGATAGAGATGCTAAGAGACAGAGACAGGCCATATATTACATCCTAAATACCAATACTTTATATATTAGAAATATTTTAGACCAAATGGACTGACCATTGACATGGCATGCAAGGAGTACTCATGAAATAAATTGAAGACCTTAATGTTTTGTTATATGCCAATAACATATTATAAGAGTAGAAAAATATCTTATCAGTTGCTAGTAAGAACAACATACTATTTTTGTTGTTGTTATTTATGAAAGCTTTATCTTCAAGTAACATAACAAGATACTACTGACCAGGTCAGGGAACTGATAAAAATAGCTTCACCTATAGACTGAAAGTAGATGTTATAAATGACTAAGTCCAAGCATTACTAAAATATAATTAGAGAAATGTTAAAGCATCCAAGTAAATTGAAAAATTTCACTTAATTAAAATTTTAGAGAAAAATCTACCTCAAATAAATTATAAAAGCAATGCTAATATCTCAATTTTCAAAACATGCATTTAGATGGAATACACACACATATATATATTATATATAAAATATATATATTTGACTTTGAAAGAGTTAATCCAAACAGCAGACTAACTATACAAAAGTGAAGTAATTGAGAAAAAAAGATAGCATTGGTTAATATCATCATGACTGAAGCCATTCTCCTTAATAGAACATGAAAAAAAATACATCCATGGTGGTCATCACTGCAGTATGGAGCCTCCCAAACACTAAGCTAGCTCTGGCAATGCGTGTGTCAACCTCATTGTCAATGTGTACATCCCTGGAAAGTACACTACCAAGGTAAGTGAACTTACCCACAACATTCAAAACTTCTCCATATGTTGTTACCAATGGTTCCATGTATGGATGATGGCTGAAGGGGTATTAGACTGACTACCAAACTGAAGATCAACAGAGCCATTGTGCTGATATCATTGTTGTACACCTGTAAAACATGGACAGTCTACCAAGGCCATGCCTAAAATGAATTGCTTCCATTTGAATTGTCTTAAGAAGATTCTGAGGATCACCTGGCAGGATAAGGTACCAGACACTGCAATCCTTGCTTGAGCTGAACTGCCACACATTTAAGCAGTACTTCAGAGAACACAACTCTAAAGGGCTGGTCACATTTGAACACAAAATGTATGCTTGCCAACAAGACTTTTAAGGAGAATTTGCATGGAGCAGGCAATTACATGGTGATCAGAAGAAGTGATACAAGGACACTCTCAAGGACTCTCTCAACTTTACATCTGACTGTGCAACACGGGAGGCACTGGCACAGGACTGCTCAGCATGGCATGCTCACGTCAGAAAGGGTGTTGTGCTCTTTGAGCAAAGCAGAATTGAGACAGCCCCAAGTAAATGTAGGATATGCAAATTTGGAGTATCCACCCCAGATATTCACATGGACTATCTGTGCCCAACCTGTGGTAGAGCATTTTGAGCTCATGTTGGTCTGATCAGCCACAGTTGGACACACTAAAACTTCACTTTATCGTGGTGATGTCATTTTGGTCCTCTTTGAAGATGAAGGGCAGCAACCCATCAACTATGGTATGACCCACAGGAGGAAAGATGTAGAAGTCCAGTAATACTCCTAAAGATTATTGTGAAAGGAGTGTCTTGAGAAATCTATTGAAGATTTGTGAAAAGTTTATTGATCTTTTGAGGATCTGTTGTGTGCATATCTAAAATGTACATTCAATAGAAAACAAAAATGTTATATCAGCCAGTTAAGAACAACGAAAAAGAATATACAGAAGAGAAACTGGAACACAAAAGTATGTAAAATTCTCATTTCCCTTAACCATCTATTGAAAACAAGTCAAAAGATTACAGCGAGCCAAAACTCACAACAACAAAATTCAACATCCATGAAAACCATTGTTCTAGAGTCATGAGAAGAAACTAGAGTCAGAGTTTCTCAGAGAAGGAAGACATGAACAATGCATGGTCACACCCAGTCTCAAGAAGCCCATCACAGTGAGTGGGTTTGCTCATTACATTCAAATAGAAACAACAAAGAGAAAAAACTTACATACCATTAATAAAATGAACTGCTGACTCCGTAAGGGAGGAGAATGAAACTCTTTCTCTGAAAATACTGAAAAAGGAACTCAAAAGCACCATAATTATTGATTCATATTAGCTGCATAATAGTACATAAATTGCTATTAAAAAAACTTTGTCAATTTTCTCTTAGGCAACAACTTGATCCTATTTTCCTTATATATCATTATCTGTTCCTAAAAGATAGATAACTAGTGGCCTTTACAAATTCAACAACAGGAATAATAAGTAACATTTGCATAGCATTTGCTATGTGTCAGGGACTCTGTGCTCGGTGCTTCACAATCATTATCTCATATAATCCTCACGGCAACCCTGGGAGGTAGTTGTTATAACTATGTCTATTCTATGGATGATGTAACTGAGGCAAACAGATGAAGTGACACGTCCAGGGCTACATAATAAGCAAGCATCTGAGGTTAGATGTGAAATCAAGTCTTCCTAAATCCAGCCCTAGCACTCTATCCATTGCCCTATATAGGTCAATCACATGTTTATGTATTTTATAAAAAAGCATTTACCTTTCTCTCTCTCTCTCTCTCTCTCTCTCTCTCTCTCTCTCTCTCTCTCTCTCTCTCTCTCTCTCTCTCCCTCTCTCTCTTTGTGTGTGTGTGTGTCTCTGTCTCTCTGTCTCTATCTCTCTCTCTCTCACACACACACACGCACACACACACTCAAAAACACAAGAAAACAAAACATTTACTGAGAAGGAAAATAATTTGCCCAAAATGATTGATATAAAAAGTGACTTTTTATTGGCTCAGTGATTACTGGCCAAGTCTTCATAAAGCACTGCAACAAATATGCTACTTTTATTGTCTGTCACAAAGCCTTTAACTCACTTTCTCCCTCATGGTTTGTTCATGTACTGCAAATATGTTAAATAGATATAAGCACAGTGAGAATACTGGAATTAATGACTGCATGGAAAACTTGTGTCTATTTACAGCATTAGACTTAGAATCAGAAGGACTGAAATTTCAATCCCGTCACTATCACTTTGCAGATATGTGACTTTGGGCAAATCATTTAACTTTCCTTAATTTCAGGTTCTTCAGCTATAAAATGGACATAATATTATCTACCTTGAAGGATTATTGTAAAGAGTAAATGTGTAGACACTTTCTAAAGTCTTAAAGTGTAATATATGCCTAGATAATATGGTCATCACTTTTGTTATTACCATTTAAAATATGCCACCAACATAAAAATGTCCAGAACAAGTAATGTAAAATGTGGCAGTTTTAGGGACAAAATTAAAGTCTATTATGGGTATGTCTAACCTTAAATCTCTTATCATCTTTTGTATATAGAACTGATCAACTAATCAGTCACTTGATGTGCACGGATATAGTCATGCCAAATGATTTTATGACAAAACACATTAAAGAGCTATTTTATTCCATAGAGTCATTCTTCAATGATGTCAAAATGCCGTATTTACTCAAAAGCATAAAATATTGAATGTATATGAGGGAAAGATCTATGCTGACATCTTCAAGGTTGGATATGGAAGTGACATGGGATAAAAGGACTAGACTCTCTCAAGTTATTTTGTAGAATAATATACCTGGACTTTGAATGTCTTGGCATGGTATGGCCCTTTATTACTAGTTTCAATGTTTTGGAGACATCAAATACATTGAAAGAAGACTCTATTACTTAATTATCTGACACATTCACAGTGAGCTTAAATATTATATTGTCACTTGTTTCTCCACATAGTTTTCTGAGCTGGGTTCATCACTAAGCAGCAGGTATCCCTCAGTTGACCTCTAAGGCAAGTGATATTCTAATTCATCTCACTGTATTATAATATATATTATTTTATATTAATATATGCATGTATTAATATAATATTTATATATGATATAAAATAATATAAAATAATTATATATAATATATATGATATAATAATGATAGCAGAAATTCAGAGTTAAAAGGAATTTCATATAGTCCAAACAATAGATAAAATAATCCATCACCTACAATCCAGAGGCTTAGGTTGGTGGATAACTACAGTAGGGTTAAAACTGATGATGAGTCCATACTAAGTCCAGCACAAATATGGTGAGCTCCTGGCCTGCTTAAGGAAGAATGAACTAGTTCAAATTGAAAAAAACAAAACCAAAAACAATAGTGTGTTAAGGTTTTTATGCCAATTAGTATTGAGGTTGGACCCATGAGTGGTTGTTGAACTTTCAGTCTGGGAAAAATAGGAAGACAGATCTCAAAAAACCAATGTAAAAACAAAAAAAACAAACAACTAAACAAAGAAAATGCATGGAAAAGAATCCCTTCTACAAAATGGTTTGCCAGACTTCACCTAAGGCCTGCCAATAAAAGAGAAATAACAAGCTCCCAAGATAATCTGTTCCACATTTGGATAGCTACAATGACTAAGAAATCTTTCTTTACTATTAGGCCTTATTTTTTTCTTGGCTAAATCTCAAAACTTCTTTCACATTACTGCCATCCTCAAATGTTCTAAAGGGCATAGGCAACCATTCACTCAAATCAAAATGTACAGAATAGAGCCTGTGATATCATTGGTGACATAGGCATAAACTGGAATGTCTGTCAAGGTCCCAGTTTCCTTCTCCAATTTTTTTTTAATAACTCTTATGAGCCATGTCTTTTCATAGCCTCTTGATGTCTCTCAAGGATAATAGAACTGGGACTATAAAACTGCGCTTATCCTTTGACCCAAAAATACAGCTACTAAGTCTTTATCCCACAGATATCAAAGGAATAAAAAAGGACATATACATACAAAAATATTTGCAGCATCTCTTTTTGTGATTGTAAAGAACCGGACTTCGAGAACTTGGACTCAGCCCAAGAGTCGAGCTGAGCTAAAGAAGTAGTGATATATGATTGTGATGGAATTCTATTGTGCTATAAATAATGATGAACAGGATGGTTTCAGAAACGACTGGGAAAATTTATATGCAGTGATGCAAAATTCAGTGAGCAAAACCAGGAGAACACTGCACATACTAATACCAACATGGAAACAATTAGAAACTGTGAAAGACTTGACTTCTCTGATCAAGGTAATAATGCATAATAATTCCATAGGGCCCCTAATGAAAAAAGAACTGTCCAGCTCCAGAGAGAAAGCTGATGAACTCTGAGTGAAGATTGTCACTTTATTTTTCTTACTTTGTTTTCCAAAATGACTAATATGGAAATATGTTTTATGTGACTTCAAATGTATAGTTGATATAATACTGCTGGCCTTTTCAAAGGTTAAGGAAAGGGCTGGAGGGAGGGAGAGAATTTAAAGCACAAAATTTTCAAATATAAATGCCAATATTTAAAACTATAATTGGGAAAAATTTACTAAAATAAAATAAAGTTATTTAATAACATAAAAATGAATAAAAATTAATTAATGAAATTAATTTAATGAAATCAGTAATATATATATTAGAATCACTAAATAAAGGACTGTTGAACACTTGGAACCCACTAATACATGAGGGACTTTCCAAAGAAGGGATATGTAGATTGATGAGCTACTGAAGCTTCTGTTGATACAAAGAATGATCATATTACTCTGGAGAAGGGAGGCCATTCACTAGTGCCCACATGAAGAGATAAGTTGGAATGCTTGATGATGACCAAGTAATGAAAATAAGGCAGGTACATGCTAACTTGATATGAAAAATTTATAGGTATGATAACTTTCTTGAACATGCACCAATGACTTTACTTATTTTTCTTTTTAATCCACAGTGTCTGCAGTAGTGCCACAGACTAGTATGGAACTGAACTGAAACTGATTGAATTGAAATAAATTAAACATGACAGAGTCTCCTGAGATCTGTCAGACCAGCTGACAACTACTTATTGCTTGTGAATCCTGTGGGTATTTGACACCACCCAGAAGAACTTAAGAAGTATTTCTAACTATAGCAAAGTTTTGGTAAGAAATTAAAGACCTTAAGGCCATTATGAAATTTTTATCATTACCAATTAAAGGCAGGTGCTTTCAAAGATGCAAGGAGATACAAGGAGTGGACAGTTTGCTAAGATGATGATATTTGAAAATGGGATTTGGGTTTCTGGAACACAGAGTAAGTTATAGAAATAAGAGGCTTTGGGCCAGGGATGGGGTGCCTCTAATGAAGTCTTGATAATGATAGCTAGCTAGCTAGATGATACTAGAGGGATAGAGAGATAAATATGGGTATTTACATACACATGTATATATGTATGTGTATATATTTCCAAACCCGTATGAATCTAATAAAGAAAACTGCAGACTGAAAGCATAGGAGGTGAAAAAAAAAACTACTCACATATATATCCTTTGAATAAGACACAGTAGAGAGTAGTATGTGCCATACATACACAATAGCAGTAGAGAGAGGTCTTAATGCCCCAAACGACAATCAAGGATAGAAGTCATGAACTTATCTTTACATATGAATCCATATAAGATAGGCAAGAACAGAGAAAGTGCAGTGCTGTGTTCCATGAACAAAGCAGAATTGAAGCAGTTAAAAAAATGCAAGATGTGCAAATTTAGAGAATGTACCCCAAATGTTTGCATGGATTATTTGTGCCCAACCTGTGGTAGAGTCTTCTGAGCTTGTATTGGTCTGATGAGCCACTGTAACTTGACTCTAACACAGTGATGTCATTTTAGTCCTCTTCGAGAATGAGGGACAACAACCATACAGAGATAGATAGAGATATAGATACATATAGATATAGACATAGATATGGACATGGATATAGATATATCCACTACCCAAGGATTTTATTCACTCTGTAAGAAAATATGTA
This sequence comes from Potorous gilbertii, assembly GCA_028658325.1. Classification (NCBI taxonomy): domain Eukaryota; kingdom Metazoa; phylum Chordata; class Mammalia; order Diprotodontia; family Potoroidae; genus Potorous; species Potorous gilbertii. The sequence continues at coordinate 156,399,051 of CM053773.1, read as the reverse complement.
AAAAGTACCAATTTGACCAAATTAATGAAGAAAATAATCCTATTATCTGATTTTTAAAAAAAGTTTTATTTTGAAAAACAGCTCTCAGTATGTGGATTAGAATGCATCCTTATTATTAGATTATGTGAGTTACTTTCCACAATGAATGTATTTTGTTTATCTTATTAACAAGAGGTCTGTGAGGGCAGATTAAACTTTATAATGAATAAAAATAATAAGTTCCTCTGTCTATACTAAAGACCCCATGATCCTAAGAGCAAAATTGTCAAGAAATTTCAAGACTAGATAAATTATATATGAGATTGTTGGACAGTCTGTACTTTCCTTTATCCTAAAATATTCTATTCTCCCCTCATGAGAACACTGCCTCAAGAGGCAGAGGACCTGGGTTCTAATCCCAATGCTGATATTACCTGACTGATGATGGGCAATTCTCTTAACCATCTTGAGCAGATCTTTCTCATCTATAAAATGAGGGTGAAGGGTATCTATTTGTATTTGTATGACTTCTGAAGTCCCTTGCAACTCTAGTTCTATGGTCCTATGCACCCAGGATGTAAATGTGGAATTTTTGGTCACTATTGTCTTCATCCTTACATCACTTAGACATTTTTTCTATTACCTCCTCTTTAACCATTGTCTCAAATAAAAAGGTGGCCCTTCTTGTCAAGGTCAACTCTTGATCCCCTTTCATCTTGTCTTCTCCATTGACTTTCTCACTTCATTATTCTCACTCTTTCACTAATCTTCAGTTTCTTTGCTTACTGGTTACTTCTTTGCTGCCTTTAAATAAACTCACTCCTCCACTATCTTTAAAAAAATAAACCTCATTTAATCCTACCATCCCTACTAGCTATCATCAAATATAACTCCTTGTTTTCATAGGTAGACTTAAAAAAGTTATGTTTCCATATCCCATCCCCCCTTCCCCCTTTGCAAACTTCCATAATCTGGTTGATGACATCATCATTCAATGGATACTACTCTCTGAAAAGTTAACAAGGATCCTTCTAAACTCTCCCCTCTATGCAGCTTCCTTTTTACCTTAGAAGGTACCACCATCCTCCCAGACACGCAGGCACTCAACTGTGGTTTCATCTTTGATTCTTATTCTCCATATCCAAAGTTTCCATATCATATTGAATCAGCCTTGGCAGCCTTTCTTACATAAGCCTCCTGCTAATTCCTGTATTAGTTTTTTTGACTTTTGGCCACTTCACTTTAAATTTCTCCCCATTCTAGGCTATTCTTTAATTATCTATCAAACATTCTACAGTGCCCATTTGGCTATATCATTCACCTGCTCAGTGAATTTCAGTGAATCCCTGTTGCCTCCAAGATCAGCTTTAACATTATTTGTTTGGATTTTAAAGTTCTTTACAATGTAATTTGCTCCTACTTTTCCAGTTTTATTATACTTTGCTCCTTTCTCCACACTTTACAGCCCAGCTCCCCTGACATTCTTGCCATTCGTCAAACACTTAACTCCCTCTCTGGCTCCATGTCTTTTCACTGGCTCTCCATCATGCCTGGATTGCTTTATCTCTTCATCTTGGTCTCCTACCTTCCTTTGCTTCCTTCAAGATTCAGCTTCAATTCAACCTTCTGCAAGAAGTCTTTCCTTGGTTTCCCCAAGATTGATATCTTCTTCACTGAGATTACTTTGATGTATACCTGCATGAATTTTGGCTGTCCACTATTGCCTCCATGAAAATGTGAACTCTATCCAGGCAGAATTTCTGGGGATTGATTTTTCACTGTTTCCCTTTCATTGTTTCCCCAGTACTTAGCATATAATGTCTAACTGGCTTTCTCTAGTTTATAAAGCAAATTAATAGTACAACTGGAAGAACATGGTGCAGTACTCTTTCCATAGCTTTTAATGGGATTATTTTCAAAAGGAGAGAATACACTTTGAATGTTTAAACCACACACATTTAACTGGCATCATGCTGTGGTAGACAGGGCACCTCATTGGCAATCATAACACCTGTTTTCTATTTGCATCTACTTTGAAATTCTATGATTCTAAGTCATTAAGAATTTAAATTCTTACTCTCTGAAAAAAGATTCCATTACTCTTGAGATAACATCCATTGTCCATTACCAAATCAGTCAAAAGTATGTCTATTGGTAATTCTACTTCCAAGACGATTATATCTCTATTCAAGTGGTGAATATTGTTCTTTTTTCCATTTATTAATTCATATAGTATGAATGGAAGCAGTTTTTCGTCACAAAATACTGTGAGAAAGACAAAGGGAAATGACAAAAAATAAATAAGACATAATCCATGCCATCAAATGATACAAGGCCCCATTTTAAAAAAATAATTAATTTTTAGTTTTCAACTCTCGTTTCCACAAGATCTTGAGTTCCAAATTTTCCTTCCTTCTCTCCCCTCCTCCCACCCCAAGACACCATGCATTCTGATTACCCCTTCCACCAATCTTCCTCCTTTCTCTCACACCCCTCCCTTCCCTTATTCCCATCTTCTTTCTTTTCTTGTAGGGCAAGGTAGATGTCTATATTCCATTACCTGTATTTCTTATTTCCCAGTTGCATGCAAAAACAGTTCTCAACATATGTTCCTAAAACTTCAAGTTCCAACTTTTCTCCCTTCTTTCCTTCCCTACCATCCCCAAAGAGAAGGAAAGTCATTCAGTATAGGCTATACATGTGTACTTATGCAAAAGACTTTCATAATAGTCATGTCATTATAGACTAACTATATTTCCCTCCATCCTATCTTGCCTTTCATTTGTTCTGTTCTCTCTTTTGACCTTGTCCCTCTCCAAAAACGTTTACTTCTAATTACTCCCTCCTCCCATTTGCTCTCCCTTCTATCATCCCTTTCACACTCCAATTATACCCTTCTCCCCTACTTTTCTGTAATATAAAATAGATTTTCCCACCAAATTGAGTGTGCATGTTATTTTCTCCTTGAGCCAAAGTAGAGTAAGCTCCACTTCTTTCCTCTAACTTCCCCTCTTTTCCCTTCCATTGAAAAAACTTTTTCTTGCCTCTTTTGTGAGAGATAATTTGCCTCATTCCATTTCTCCCTTTCTCCTCCCAATATATTTGTCTTTCACTCCTTTATTCTATTTTTTAGACATCATCCCTTCTTATTCAGCTCACCCTGTGTTATCTGTTTATATGCATATAATCTCTCCATCCCAAATACTGAGAAAAGTCTCGAGTTACAAATATCTTTCCATTTAGGAATAGCAAACTGTTCAACTTCAGTAACTCCCTTATGATTTCTCTTTCCTGTTTACCTTTTCATTCTTTTCTTGATTCTTGTGTTTGAAAGTTAAATTTTTTATTCAGCTCTGGTCTTTTCATCAAGAATGCTTGAAATTCCTCTATTTCATTGAATGACCATATTTTCCCCTGAAGTGTTATATTCAGTTTTGCTGGTGAGTCTTGGTTTTCATCCAAGTTCCTTTGACTTCTGGAATATCATATTTCAAATCCTTTGATCCCTTAATGTAGAAGCTGCTTGATCTTGTGTTATACTGATTGTATTTCCACAATACTTGAATTGTTTCTTTCTGACTGCTTGTAATATTTTCTCCTTGACCTGGGAACTCTGGAATTTGGCTACAGTATTCCTAGGAGTTTTTTCTTTTAGAATCTCTTTCAGGAGGTGATCAGTGAATTTTTTCAATATTTATTTTACCCTTTGGTTCTAGAATATCAGGGAAGTTTTCATGGATAATTTCATGAAAGATGATGTCTAGGCTCTTTTTTGGATAATGGCATGTGTCTCTTAGATCTATTTTCCAGGTCAGTTGTTTTTCCAATGAGATATTTCACAGTCTTCAATTTTTTTTCATTCTTTTGGTTTTGTTTTGTAATCTCTCGGTTTCTCATAAAGTTATTAGCTTTCATCTACTCTATTCTAATTTTAAAGAACTATTTTCTTCAGTGAGTTTTTAAACCTCCTTTTCTGTTTGGCTAATTCTTCTTTTTAAAGCATTCTTCTCATTGTTTTTTGAATCTCTTTTGAAAATTGAGTTAATCTATTTTTAAAGGTGCTATTTTCTTCAACATTTTTATTGGTTCTCCTGTAGCAAGTTGTTGACTCGCTTTTCGTGATTTTCTTTCATCACTTTTATTTCTCCTCTCAATTTTTCCTCCACCTCTCTTACTTGATTTTCAAAATCTGTTTTTGAGCTCCTCTATGGCCTGAGAGTACTGCATAATTTATCTTGGAGGTTTTGGATGCAGAAGTCTTGACTTTGATGTCTTCCTCTGATGGTTTTACCTCATCAGAAAAGATGGAAGAAAATATCTGTTCATCAAGAAAGTAACCTTTTAGAGTCTTATTTTTTTCCCCTTTTGGGGCATTTTCCCAGTCAGTTACTTGAATTTTGAGTCCTTTGTCAAGAGTGGGGTATACTCTGCAGATCTGTAAGGTTTCAGTTCCTCCAAGGTGGTAGAATCAAAGGAAAGGAATTTAATCCTCTCCTAGTCTGAACTGTTGTCTGAGAGTAACCATAAGCTTTTCTGCCCAGGATCTGTGAGTAGAATTCCCTCTCCAGAGCCCCCACCAGCTCCACCAGCTAGTGTTCCTCCTCACCCTAGGGCTTCCACTCAGGGCTGAGATGCAGATCAGCAGTGAGATTCTCCCAGGGGCTTCAGACTGAGGGCTCCTAAAATGGATGCTGTGTCTCAACAACTGCTGCTGCCTTGGGGCCACTGGAGTCAGATTGAGTTCCCCTTCTCACCCAGGTGAAAGTGTTTTCTCACTGACCTTTGAAACTGTCTTTGGCATTTGTGGGTTGAATAATCTGGGAACCACAGCTGCTAGTGGGGATTCTGCCCCCAAGACCTGCTCTGATCTTCTCCCCACTGGTGCTGTGTGGCCAAGGCTGATCTAGGCTCTGCTCAGCCTTCCACCCTGTCTTGGGCTGGAAATCTCTTTCACTCTATCATTTTGTGGCTTCTACTACTCTAGAATTTGTTTAGGGTAATTTTTATAGGTATAGAGTAGGTGTGTCTTTCTGCTCTGTCATGTTGACTCAGCCCCTCATTATAAGGCCCTATTAGAGGAGATTAAGAAACTTGTTCTCTTGCATTGCTTTTGTTAGTGCTGCTAGTATATCAGCATTTACACATGCCTCTTCCCAATCTAAAATTTCCTTGTGTTTATTTTTTGTTTGTTTAATATATTTATTTGTGTGTGTAACTATTGTTTTTCTCAATACATTGTCATCTCCTAGAGTCTGCTTTGATTTAGTCTTTGTGTTAATGGCCCCTATCATAGTCCTCTGATGTAAAGTTGCTGCTTAATAAATACTTGTTGATTGATCATGCTTTTTATATTGAGAAAACAATTTTACTCATTTATTGTAGATTGACAATTGAGCCTCTTTATACTAAAAAATTATAAACAATCTCACAAGCCATCTGTTCTAATATATTCCTGGAAATTTATTGTATATATAATATTACTCAATGAATAAAGTCAACAACTTTTTATCAAATAACTGTTATATGTCAGGTCCTGTTTTATGAATGAAGGATACAACAACAACAAATGAAACAATCTCTACTCTCAAGGACATGTGGTCTTCCTGGCTTTTTGACAACCTCCAGTGAGGGAGAACCCACCAGCCACTGCTGCGACTCATTACAGTTTTAGACAACTCTATTTCTTAAAAAGATTTTCCTCAAATCAGACCAATACAATTTTCCATGCATTGACAAATATAAAATTTCTGATCTATATTCCATTTGTTAACACTTCAGATACTTGAACACAGAAGTCATGATGTGCCTTCCCAACTTTTTATACATTCCTCTTAATTGTGTGACTCAGAGGCTTGATGGCTGTCAATTTTTAGCTCATAAGCCAAGTTTTCAATGGAATAGACTAAAAGAATCGAATAGATTTCATGCACTAAAAGATAGCTTTAAGTTGAGGAAAAAACATTAGGAGTGAGAAACCCCAATAATAAACTAATCCCCAAGTAGGGGAGTTGGGTATATTACTGAAACATTAGTGTTAACCATTTGGGCATTGAAACAAGTCATTAAAATCTAAGGGCTTAACAAGGTAAGACTTAAAGGTAGGTTAAAGAAAGAGAAAGAAATAGATTGAAGTTTTCAGTCTATGGTAAGGTAATACACACATACACACATTTATGTATGTGTTTTGTATGAGTGAGTATATGTATGTGTATGTGTGTATATATATGTGTGTGTATTTATATGTATATACTTAGTGAAATTTCAGGGCCACCAAAAATTTCTCTTATAAAACCCTGTGGGGCTTTGTCTACCAACACTGACTACCTCGAAGGAGTTTTCAAGGTATCTTGACCACAGAATTAAGTGAATTGCTAACTCCATAGAACCAAAAAATAAGCCAACTTTGTTCCACCTATGCATTCTTGTGAGTCTTGGAGTTGCTATACCCCAGAACACTAGATGGAGCCCTATGGCAGCTATATATGATGGCCCTAAGTAGGAATATAGGTGTTAGTAAGAGAACAGAATTTCAAAATCTCTGCCAACTGGAAGTTTTATCAGTCATGCTCAGTAACACTGATGCCATCCATTCAATGTTGAAGTTCTATCACAATATGAATTTGAGTGTAGAATTTTTCTCCCATCTATGTTCATGAACTTCCCCAAATCTATACAATCTATCTAATTTTTGAGAGAGAAAAATATACCCTAATTACACTTTTAGTTATTATTTAGTGTAACTAAGATATTGTCCTTTTATCTGAAATTTAGCAATTCTTCCAATTAAGAATTTAAAAAAAACTCTTAGAAGGGCTCTATAGGTTTCACTAAAATGCAGAGAAGATCAAGAACTCATGATTTAGAGTGAAGATAAAACAAATGATTACATTATCATATCTTTTGTATTAATTATATTATAACCACTGTTAATATTTTCACTAGCATCTAGAATGTACCCAGTCAGTTGTCTGGTTGTCTCTCCACATTAACCATTCAATCATGGAAGGTCATGGGGCAATGGAAACGGCAAATATGAGAATTTGTCTAAAATAGGATAATGAAAATAATGGATAATTGTGATATCAGTGATGAGGAAAATGCGTAATGATGATGGTGATGATGTTGATGAGTACGATGAAAATGACAACACAAAATACTGATAAAAATATGATAGCTGAAATTCATGAATTGTTTGTGAAGCACATTATATGTATGTAACTTTCACCACTATCCTGTTTGATATGTAGGACAAGTATGTTTATCTCCATTTTATAAACACAGATGCTGGGACTCTGATAGATGTAATGACTTGAACAAGGCCCCAGCTAATGAATATCAGAATTAAAACCCAAACGCATATATATCAGAAATCCTATCCACTACACACAATATGCTAAAAGGAAGAGGTAGGGAGAATAATGAAATAGTAGAAAGACCCTATATTTGGAGTCAGAATGTCTAATTTTGAATTCTGATTCTATTACTTGAAAACTGAATGATTCTGTTGGGCTTCAATCCATCAAATAGGTATTTATCTTTAAATCTATAATTCTGCTAAAAGTAGAATAAAGTAAAGTTAAATAGAGTAGAGTACGTCTTTGTAAAGTAGGTCTAGGATTGGTATCCTTGAACCAAAGGGTATGCACAGTTTTAGGGCACAGTTCCAAGTTCCAAGTTGTTCTCCAGAAAGATATCAGTTCACAGCTCTACTAATATTAAATTAATGCTTTTCCACAACCTCTCCCTTTTCTTAATTTTGATTATCTACGAGAAATTCAAAGTTGTTTAATTTGCATTTTAAAGTTATTAGTCATTTAGAGTATTTAAAAAAGCAATGACAATAATAGACTTGCACCAAAGAGTAAAGGTCCTATATATGTGTGTCTACATATTTATGTGTGCTTGTGTGTGTGTGTGTGTGTGTGTGTAAACAACTCTTTTTTGTAATGGCAAAGAACTGGAAACTAAGGGGATGTCTATCAATCGAGGAATGACTGAACAGATTACAGGATATAAATGAAATGGAAAGCTATTAAAGAGATAGTTTCACCATAGTTGAGGAAGATTTACATGAACTGATGCAGAGGTATATAGAAGCCAGAGAACAATTTATGCTGTAGCATCAATATTATAGAAAACCAAAATTAGAAGGGAATTAGATAGCTGGGAAACAATTTTTAGAAGTCTCATTTTAAAAATATATAGAGAATGGAGTTGAATTTATAACAGTACAAGTCATTCCCCAATTGATAAATGGTCAAAGCATATGAACAAGTGGTTTTCAGAGGTAGAAATTAAAGATATCTATAGTCATATAAAAATGCTCCAACTCACTATTGATTAGAGAAATGAAAATCAGAACAGTTCTGGGGTACCACATCACACTCACCAGATTGACTAACTTGACAAAACAGGAAAATGATAAAGGTTGAAGAAGATGTGGGATAATTAAGACATCAGTGCATTGTTGGTGGAATAAGAATTGATGCAACCATTCTGGAGAGCAATTTGGAACTAAGTCCAAGGGACTATAAAACTGAAAATACCCTTTGATCCACCAATACCAATACTAGGTCTGTATCCCAAAGAGAACATAAAAAAGGAGAAAGACCCACATGCACAAAAATATTTAGAGCAGCTCTTTTTATGGTGGCAAATAATCGGAAATTGAAGGGATGCCCATCAATTCAAGAAGGGCTAAAGAACTTGTGGCATATGAATTTAATGGAATATTATTATTCTAAAAGAAATGGTGAGTAGATGAATTCTAGGAAAAAATATGAAAAGAGTTCCATGAACTAATGCTGAGTGAAGTGAGCAGAACCAGAAGAACATCATATACAGTAACAACAATATTGTTTGATGACCAACTTTGTTAGACTTAGCTCTTCTCAATAATGCAATGACCTAAGACAACACCAAAAGATTCATGATGGAAATGCTATCCACTTCTAGAGAAAGAAATATGGAATGTAAATGCAGATAGATCAAAGGATACTATTTTCTCTTCTTTTGTTTGTTTTTTCTTTCTCATGATTTCCCCTTTTGATTCTTCTTTTACAACATGACTTATATGGAAATATCTTTAATATGATTGCACATGTATAGCCTATATCAGATTGCATGCTGTCTTGAGGATGGGAAAAAGAGAGGAAGGGAAGAATTAGAACCTAAAAACTTATAAAAGTAAAATTTGAAAACTAAAGGGACGAAAGAAGGTCATCTTTTATTTTCTCATATGAACATGGTACCTTCTCAAAAAATATACAATAGGACATAAAAATTAGCTATTTATCAAAATGCAACCAAATGTAGAAAAGCACAAATATTAAACATTTTTAATAATATTAAAAATTACATTTTATAAAGGAGTGTGGAGTCATAGTATAAAAGCTAATTGGAAGGTAAATCATTTAATCACAAAGAATGGGTGGTTTTGTTAAAGAGAAAGGCAATGATGAAACAGTATTTCAAAATTTGTGAGATTCAGCCGAATCTTTGGGGAAATTTTATTATCTCTAAATGCACATGTCAAAAATGGAGAAAAAACAGATAAATGAAAAATAAACTAGAAAAAGAGCAAATTTAAAATTCCTAATTACACACCAACATGGAAATCCTGGAAATCAAAGAAGAGATTAATTAAATTTAAAGTAAAACAAGAAAGAAAAGTGGAACTAATAAATAAATTTAGGAACTTGTTTCATGGAAAAAATGAAACAGATAAACTATTTCTTAATTTGATTTAAGAAAGAAGAAAACCAAATTACCACTATCAAAGATCAAATGGGTGCATCCAGTACCAATTAAGGGGAAATTAAATCAATTATAAAGAACTATTTTGTGCAATTTTATGTCAATAAATCTGGCAATCTAAGTGAAACAAAAGAGGCAAGAGAGTGCTTAAATAAACCCAACTTTGAAAAAAGAAATTGAAGCCATCAACGAACTCCCTAAGAAAAAATTCCTAGGATCCAATGGATTCACAAGTGAATTCTACCAAACATTTTAAGAATAATTAGTTCCAATATTATATAAACTGCTTGTGGAAAAAAAGTAAAGAAGGAATCCTATGAAATTTCCTTTATAACAAAATGTGTTGTTGATGCCTAAGCCAGGAAGAGTGAAAACAGAAAGAAAACTATGGACCAATTTTCCTAATGAATATTCACATAAAATTTTTAAATTAAATGCTATCAGGGAGATTATGGCAATATATCCTAAGAATCTTACACTATGACTATGTGAGATTTATATCAGCAATGCATACCTGGTTCAATATTAAGAAATAATCAGTATAATTACCCATGTCAATAACAAAACCAACAGAAATTGTATATTAACTTAATAGATACAGAAAAAGTTTTTTCTTTTTGACAAAATACAACACCAGTTCTTATGTAAAACAGTAGAAAGCATAGGTATAAAAGGGGTTTTCCTTAAAATGATAAGTAGTATCTATCTACCAAAAATCATCAGCAAGCATCATCTGTAATGGGGTTGAAGTAGAAATATTTCCAATAAAATATGGGGTGAAGCAAGGCTGCACATTATGAGTACTATCATTCAATACTGCACTAGAATAGGCAATGAGAAAACATAACTATGCAGGGGTGAGGGGTAAAGACAGGATGATGTAATAGAAGCATGGACCTGCTAGAGTTCTCCCCCCAATTCTCTCAAAAAAACTGTAAAAATGGCTCTAAACAAATTCTAGAGCAGTAGAAACCACAAAATGACAGACTGAACTAAATTTCCAGCCCAAGACAATCTGGAAAGATGATAGCACATGACTGTCATATCAGCCTGGGGGCAGAATTCAGTTCAGTGACAGCCATCATGGATGAAGCTGGGAGCAAGTCTTAGGGACCGAATCTCTGATGACTGCTGAAATGTTCAGACTTCTCAACCCCCAAACACCAAACACATCTTTGAAGGTCAGTAGAAAGGGCCTCTCATCTGACTTAGAGAGGAGCTTGGGCCAGCCCCTGCCCTGGCCCCAGCATAGGGGTGGTGGCAGCCATTGGTGAAGCACAGGCTGCTTCTGGAGGCCTACACTTAACAAAGATCTCAAAAGTCAAATAATTGGATGGAAAAATGAGCAAATATGGGAAAAGACACAGACTATAGATTCTTAATTTCTTGCTGAATAAACATTACTTTATGTCACTGTTGATCAGGAAGTTCAAAACATACAAACAGAGGAAGATAACAAAACCAAACCTCCTTCATCATCCAAAGCCTCCAAGAAAAATAGGAATTGATCTCAGGCCATGGAAGAACTCAAAAAGGATTGGGAAAATCAAGTAAGAGAAATAGAGGAAAAACTGGGAAGAGAAATGAGAGTGATACAAAAAATCATGACCAATGAGTCAATAGCTTGCTAAGGAATTCCCCACCCCACCAAAAAAATAAACACTATAGAAAATTACAGCTTTAAAATTAAAATAACCCAAATGGCAAAACAGGTGGAAAAAGTCAATGAGGAGAAGAATGCCTGAAAAAACAGAATGGGGCAAATGGAAAAAGAGATCCAAAAGCTCATTGAAGAAAGCAATTCCTTAGAAATTAAAATGGAGAAAAAGAAAGCTAATGACTTCATGAGAAATATAGAAATTAAAACAGAAAACAGATAGAATGCAAAAATAGAATACAACGTGAAGTAGCTCACTGTAAGAAAACCACTGACCTGGAAAATGTATCCCAGAGACAAAATTTTAAAATTATTGAACTACCTGAAAATCATGATAAAGAAAGGGCCTAGATATTACCTTTCAAGAAATTATCAAGGAAAACTCCCTGATATTCTAGAAACAGAGGGTAAAATAGAAATGGAAAGAATCCACTGATCACCTCCTGAAAGAGATCACCAAAGAAAAACTCCTAGGAATATTGTAACCAAATTTGAGTTCCCAGGACAAGGAGAAAATATTACAAGCAGCAAGAAAGAAACAATTCAAGTATTGTGAAAACACAATCAGGATAACACAAGATTTAGCAGCTCCTACATTAAGGGATCAGGTGGCTTGGAATATGATTTTCCAGAGGTCAAAGGAGATAGGATTAAAATCAAGAATCACTTACCCAGAAAAACTGAGTATCATACTTCAGAAGAAATAAGTGGAACTTCAATGCAATAGAGGACTTCCAAGTTGAAAAGGCCAAAGCTGAATAGAAAGTTTGACTTTCAAATACAAGAATGAAGAGAAGCATGAAAAGGCAAACAGGAAAGAGAAACCATTAAGGACTTATTTATGTTAAACTGTTTGCATTCCTACATGGAAAGATGATATTTGTAACTCATGAAATCTTTGTCAGTATTAGGATAGTTGGAAGGAATATAAATATACAGGTATCTATATATCTATATTCCTTCTAACTGTCCATATATGTGCATGGTGCATGTATGTACATGTATGTATTTGTAAAAATATATATGCATACACACACACACACATATATATATATATGTATATATATATATATATATATATATATATACATATATATATATATATATGGAGAGAATGAGAGAGAGAGAGAGAGAAAGAGAGAGAGGGAGAGCACAGAGTGAGTTAAATATGAATTGATGATATCTAAAAAAAGAAATTTAAGTGTTGTGAGGAATGTACTAGAAGAAGGAGAAAGGGACAGGTAGAATGTAGTAAATCATTTCACATAAAAGAGACAATAAAACTTTTACAATGGAGGGGAAGAAGGGGAAAAAAGGAATAAGGGAGCCTTACTTTCATCGGATGTGGCTCTAGAAGGGAACAATATATACACTCAGTTGAGTAAGGAAGTTTATTACCCTACAGTAAAGCAGTGGGAGGGAATAAGAGATGGGATATAATAGAAGGAATGGCAGATTGGGGGCAGGGTTAATCAGATGCAAACACTTTGGTAGAGGGACAAGTCAAAGAAAAAATAGAATAAATGGAATGTGGGACAGGATAGAGGGAAATACAGTTAGTCTCTCACAACATGACTGTTGTGGAAGTGTTTTGCATGACTACACATGTATAACCTTTACTGAGTTGCTTGCTTTCTCAATGAGTGTATGTGGTGGGGGCGGGAAGAAGGGAGAGAAAGTGAAACTTAAAACTTTGAAAATGTTTGTTAAAATTTTTTAACATGCAACTAGGAAATATAGGCAATGGGATATAAAATTCTATCTTGCCCTATAGGAAAACAGACGGAAAGGGGAGAAGAGGGGGGTGATAGAAGAGGAAAAGGTAATCAGAATTCATACTGTCCTAGGGTGGGGGGAGGAGGTAGATATGGAGAAAATTTAAAATTCAAAATTTTGTGGAAGTCAATGTTGAAAATTGAAAATAAATATTTTTAAAGAATAAAGAAAGAAAGTATGAGAAGGTTGGTTTTGAAAAATCTGGACTAATATGAACTGGTGTGACATGAAGTGAGAAGTACTAGTAAAATATTAAACCCAGTAAAAGCAATATTGTAATTAGGATAAACTGTGAAAGACTGATTGATACCATGATGCAAGATATTTCCAGAGCATTTATGATGAAAAGTGCTATCCATATTCAGAGAGAAAATAGATGAACTCTGAGTTCACATTGAAGAGCATTGTTTTTCAATTTATTTTTCTTCCTTTTTCACAACAGGGGTAATACAGAAACGTTTTGCAAAATTTCACATATACAAAAGAAATAAAAAGGATAAAAATTAAAAATAAAAATGTCTTTTCCTCCTGGTATTAAAAATCTCTTTTCTAATCAGAAGATAAACCTATAGAGTTTCATTTTTGATAAAGATAAAGCAAATATCAGCATGTCTCCTGTGGTCCATCAGACTGGACTTTTGAGTGAGAGCTGCCATCACAATCATGCTCTCTTATTTCAATTCCCTTCCCTCTGTCCAAAGTTTCCCTGGGAAATCTCAGAATATAGTTTGGGCCTAGGTCTCCACAAATGTGGAGCTCTTAGTGTAACAATGTATCATGCTCCCAATGCACCAAGGCCCAGGACTTATAGGATTGCTTTAATTTTATCCCATAGGAATGGAAAGACTATATACAAGGCATACAATCTTTTCATAAATAATTGATCCATCTTATCTCCCATTTTCTATACCCTAACTTCTCCAGATTTATGGCATGTACCTTTGGTTTCGCTCACCCTTGGAAGGGAAAGAAACTTCAGGTTACTAAAAGGTAACTTTCCAACATTCCCAACATCCCCACTTTCATCCCAGGCATCAATACTTGCCTACAATCAAAGGATACTACTCCTAATAGTTGAATACCACCTCCCAGAAAGAAAAAAACTTGAGACAGCTTGAGAGGTAACATCCTTCTAATGGAACTATCACTGGATGAATGACTCACAGTAGTAGCTGGATATAAATTCCCTATCTTAAAGGACCCCATTTCACGTTTCATTCCTTTGCTGCTCAGGGACAAATATATGACTCTATTTCTCCCTTAGGGGTTAACATTACCCAGAAATGTCCTCTTTTCTCAATAAAAGGTTAAATTCCAAGGATTCAATCATTTTCATTGTCAGGTTTGGAATGCTTTCTTCATAACTGTTTCCTGGATTCCCTGGCCTTCTTCAGAATCCATCTAAAGTTGTGTTTTCTTTTTCAAGAAGCCTTTTCCCAGTTCCTTACTGTGCTGGTGCCTTCCCTTTACAATATGATGAGAGACAGACACACACACAGAGAGAGAGAGAGAGAGAGAGAGAGAGAGAGAGAGAGAGAGAGAGAGAGCAAATAAATTTTCATGTTTCTTTCATGTAAATAGCACTTTGAAAGCAAGGATTTTTTTCTTTTTGGTGTTTTATCATATTCTCATAGTTTAGCACAATGCCTTGCACATAATAGGTGGTTAATAAGTACTTACTGATTTGCCTTTCCTTGACTTTCTTTTTAAGAGCTCAGCCCTATGGAGGAGTTGTCCTTTCTCTTACTGAATTTCTAAATTATATAATTTGAGGTGGTTAAAGAGGTGACCTTGAGACTTGTGCTGTCCAAAGATGTCACCTTTGCAAGGATTCTTGTTTCTTTTGCTCTCCAGGTATTCAATGTTATTCAGTAAAACCCTCTTTCTAAATTTAAGATGTTGGAATTAAGGTACTCTCAACATTTCCAGAAGGCTGGGCTTCAGGAACTCCTACCATTCAAGCTCAGAACTTAGGCTATTGCTTCTTCATCAGTAGGACCAGGAATTTGGAGTTTAAGAGATCTCTTCCCTGGGTACATGCTGAGAGCATGAGCAACTAATGTCCTTTTATCCCGGCATAACTCTTAGTCATTCTTGAGATTGAAGGTATATGAACTCTCACAATGCTTCCCCTATCACTCTCCATCATTCCCCAAAAAAGTAAATAACAAATCCCACTTCCATTCTTAACATTTGTTACTCTCTAGGTTGTTCTGAAAAAGAACTAACTAAATTCCCTTGTTTATAAGTTCAATACAAAAAGCTAGTGTCAAACTACAATAGGCCAAGCCAACAGATTCTCCTCTAATCAGTCTTTACAACCATTATTCAATCAATTCAACTGTAATCTATAAGAGTAAAGGAGATCTCATTTTTAACCAGACATCAATGACCTATAGCCTCCATAGGAAAATAAAATTCATCACCTAAAAAGTCTTACATTCCTGTAATTTCATTAATAAATTCTCTTCATCACATCTCTACATACAAATAGTACTAAGGAAGTTTATGCAATGATATGTGTAAAACAGTGTTTCACCCTCATGGTTACCATCTCTTTTACTTTAAGGTTTAAGTTTCGGTTTCTTCCTGGACTGAGATCATAGAACAGAGTTGAAAGGAACCTTGAAAGTCATCTAACTGAACAGTTCTTAAAGTGATTTCACTTTGGACCCCTAAAAGTCTTTCAGAATATAAAAGATCAAGAATATTTTAATAAATAATAAGATGCTATTTCCTACTAAAATCTTCCTTTTTCTATTACATATCTCTGCAAGACTAGAATTTTATCATATTCTTCAACTAAAACAACATATCATAACAGATTGAATGTAGAAGCAGATATGGGAATCCAGATGTCTTGTATTAAGCCAGATATTAAAGCGATTTGCCAAAATATGTAAAACAATACCAGTCTTCTCATTATTTTTTAATTTTGAAAATTACAGCTATTTTTTGTAAAACTATGATTTATGTTAGCTTATGATGAAATCTATATTAAAATGTGATGTACTTATTATAGTTTTTAATGAATTAAAAATAATTTTTAAAATTTCAATTTTATTTTTAATATGGTAAGTATCAATAGCTATAACCCACATTAACAAAAGCTCTCTGTGATTCTTACTCATTTTTCAGAGTAGAATGGGTCCTGAGATCAAAACATTTTGTAACAAGCAATCTATTCCAATACCTTCATTTCAAATTTGAGGTAATTGAAGCTCAAGAAAGTTGTCTTCCCAAGGATTAAAGAGTAGTAAATGCCAGATGGTTTGGAACCTATGTCCTTTGCCTCTACAGTCAATACGTTATTCATTGTACTACACTGTTTACTTTGCTTGGAACATATGAGTCAGTTACTGGATCTTGATGGAGAAGCACAGCTATCTCTGTGTGAAAATCCAGGAGGAAATTCTGAGCCTATCATTTGCCAGAGACCTTGATAACATGTTTGCCCCCAAATAGAATTTAACACATTTTGAATCCTCCTCTTCACCAACCTCTAATCCTTCATCTGATCCAGAAGTTTCCAAACATTTTTGGTTCATGGCACCCTTAGATTGTTAGCATTTTTTCACAGCTTCCCTTGGGCAAAAAAAAATATTTTTATTCCATTTATTAATGAACTGGCTCCAAGTAATATAAATATTTATGCCATAATAACTTCGTAGTTATTTGAAAAAAATACACATAAATTGAATGAAAAAAGAGCATTTTTATTTCATTCCAAATGACCACCATTACTTGCTAATGGCACCTGTTGGGCTCTGTATAACTTCTCAGACTTTAGAATCAAATTGCATACTTCCTATGCTACATTGTTTTTTTTTAAGATATTTAGTTCTTATCACAGCAATAGCTGAAAACCTAGCTTCACAAAGCTATGATATCACAAAAGAGAAAGTTCAAAAAGTTATTGCAATAGATAAAAGTACAAATAAGCAAAAACACATCTCAAACATTGAAGAATGCATTGAAAGGAATGTAACACAATTTAACATTGAAACTGTGAACTACCTCTTGCTGTGTCCAAGAGATGTCAAGTATTGCTGATTTATTAAAAAAAAATATCCCAAGACACTCCTATCAACTCTGACACATGGTTTGGGAATCATGAATCTAATGGTGGAGAGAAAAACTAGGGAAGATGAAGTACCTCCATGATCCTCACACTAAGGACCATGAAGAAAAAGAACAATAAAGGGCATCAAATAGCTATATGCAATTATTAATGAAGACTATATTTATTCAGATTATAATTTGCTTTATAATGCTCATAGAGCAAGACAATGTGTTGTATCCTGATTCAGGAAGTCAAACAAGACTGTTAGAAACCTTTCTGCTCAGCCAATCTTGGCAATATCTTAAATTACCCATTGATGCTTGGTTTTCTTCAAGTTACTGGTAGTGGGAGTGGGTATACCAAAACTCACCCTTCCCCTCCTGAGCCTCTAGTTGGAAAAAAACAGTTCTTAGGAAAATGGACTTCAAGACAGATCACGTGACGTCATTGAGGTGGCAGCTGTTTGTTTACAGGGCAAGATCCTTTTATCCAAGATGTTTTCCCTGAAAAGGATTATGTGGTTGAAAGATGTGAATATACTATTCTCAGTATTACTGTGAAATATCAATGACCATATGAAATAATGATACAATTCACTTGTAAGATAAATTAAAATAAAAATAACTCAGGTTTTGATTCATATTCAGTAAATTGAAAAAAAAGATGAAAAAAGAGATGAAGAGTCAATAATGGAGGGCTGTGGAAAAATTATCACACTAAAGCATTGTTGATGAAGTTATGAATTTGGCCAACCATTTAGAATTCCATGAAGAAAGTAACTTAAATACTCATTTTTTTTTGTCCCAGTGATCCCAGTGCCAAGGATATATACAAAGGTAATAAGTGAAATAAAAGGGCCTAAATTATACTAAAATAATTATAGCAGTAGTTTTTTTTTTGTAATGGTGAAAAGCTGGAAATAAAGTTGATGTCAGATGATTAAGAAATTGTTAAAGAAATTATGGTTCATAAAAGAAATGAGATATTAACCTTCCCTCAGAAACAACAATTATGATGACCACAAAGAAGAATGCACTTTGTATATTTAAAACCAGAAATATATATATATATACCTATATATACACACAAACACACATATATATATACATGCATACATATATGTATGTGTATTATATGACATAGATGGAAGCTAAGCAGCTTCTATTCTTTTCTCTTTATATTACATTCGATTTTAACCATTTAAATGTTTTGTTCAGCATTAATTTATCTGTGGGTGTCTGCGCACCTGTGTGTGTGCATGTGCGCATGTGTATGCGTGTGTATGTATGTGTGT
Source organism: Potorous gilbertii (assembly GCA_028658325.1). Taxonomy (NCBI): domain Eukaryota; kingdom Metazoa; phylum Chordata; class Mammalia; order Diprotodontia; family Potoroidae; genus Potorous; species Potorous gilbertii. The sequence continues at coordinate 156,380,526 of CM053773.1, read as the reverse complement.
GAGTGAAGGCATTTCTTTCATTTCTTAGCAAAGGTGAGTGAGTGTGCATGTATAGCATCATGAGTATAATCAACCTTACTGAACTGTTTTTGTTGCATTTTGTCTTCTTTTATTTTGTCTTTGTTATAAGGGACAGCTTTGAAGAGGAAAGAAGAGGTAGGATAGACAGAGAAATGGAGGTGATGCAAAAATAAAAGACATCATTACAAAACAATTTTAAAAACAGAGATGTCTTTTGTCTACCATAAACAGCTCTCACTTAGAAACAGAGGTCTAATATTGTTCCATCATTCTTCCTTCAAAGTGGGAAAAGTTTATTTTGCCATTCCAATACCTTTCCATCCCTGGAAGATGGGAAAATAGAGGCTTTAACTCTCTTTCCCCTTTCACTCTCTCTCTCTCTCTCTCTCTCTCTCTCTCTCTCTCTCTCTCTCTCTCTCTCTCTCTCTCTCTCTCTTTTCCATGAAAGATAGAATACAGGGATGGGAGGTAGGGAGCATCACACCCTGGTATGATATCTGCTGTATAGATTAGTGGTAAGTAGAATGCCACTGTTTCTCTCTCTCTCTCTCTCTCTGATTGTCTCTCTGTCTCTTCTCTCTAAAACATGAGAGGTATGATGTGTGGCAAACACAATTTCAATTTGTGTCAAAATGGAGACCATAGAATTTTTGCTACCAATTTTTTTCCACCAAAAAAAAAAGATGCTATAAATATTTTTGCACAAATACTTCCTTTTTCTCTTTAAAAAACTCTTTATGATAATAGACTGAGCATTGTTAGATCACAGATATGCAGACTTTTATAGCCTTTTGGACATGGTTTTAAATTGTTCTTCAGAGTAATTGTCTCAGTTCACATCACCAACTGTGCATTAGTGTCCCAGTTTTCCCATATTTTCTGTCATATTAGGCAATCTTGTAGGTGTGTAATAGTAAATCATAGTGGTTTTAATTTACATTTTTCTAATCACTAATAGTTTGGAGTATTTTTTCATACAACTACATATAGTTTTGATTTCTTTGTCTGAAAACTGCCTGTTCATATCATTTAACCATTTGTTAACTGGGAAATGATCTATAGCCTCACAAATTTTACTCAACTCTCTATGTATTTGAGAAATTTGGGCTTTATCAGAGACATTTGCGGTAAAAACAAACTTTTTTTTCCCCAGCTTTCTGCTTTCTTTGGAATCTTGGATGAATTGGTGTTGCTTCTACAAAATTTTATATAATCAAAATTATCCAGTATATATCTCTTAATTTTCTCTTTCACCTGTTATAAAGTTGTCCCTTCTGCATATATCTTATAGATAAACAATTCCTTGCTCTCCTAATTTGTTGATGATGTCACCTTTTTAGGTCTGAACCATGTAATCATTTTGACTGTTTCTCGGTATACAGTATGATATGTTGATTGACACCTAGTTTCTGACCTACTGTTTTTCAGTTTCTCCAGCAGTTTTTGTCATGTTCTTGTTCCCAAGACAAGGGTCTTTGGGTTTACCAAACTCAGCTTACTATGATAATTTGCTACTGAGTTTTATGTATAAAATCTACTCCATGCTATTTCTTAGCCAGTAACAGATTTTTTTTTGATGATTACCATTTAATAAAACCATGTAAAGTCTGATATTGGTAGGCCACATTCCTTCATATTTTTTTAATTAATTCCTTTGACATTCTTGACCTTTCCTTCTTCCAGACAATTTCTTACTTTTTCAGTGCTATAAAATGATTATTGGTAGTGTGGAATGGCACTGAATAAATGAATTAATTTAGGCAGAATTGTCATTTTTATTATATTAGCTCACCACGAACAATTGATATTTTTCTGATTATTTATATCTGAATTTATTTGTGATTTGTAATTGTGTTCATCTAGCTCATGGGTTTGTCTTGGCAGATGCACTCCCAAATATTTTATACTGTCTACAGTTATGTCAAATGGAATTTATCTTTCTATTTCTTGCTATTGGACTTTATTAATAATATGTTGAAATGCTGATGATTCATATGGATTAATTTATATCTTAATGATATATATATTTCAAGAAACTTTGTTAAAGTTGTTAAGTATTTCAACTATTTTTTTGGTTGATTCTGTAGAATTCTCTAAGTATAAAGTCATATCATCTGCAAAGAGTGATAGTTTTCTTCTTTCTTTCTCTCTTTCTTCTTTCCTCCCTCCCTCCCTCCTTCCCTCCCTTCTTTTCCTACCTTCCTTCCATCCTTCCTTCCTTCCTTCCTTCCTTTCTTTCTTTTCTCTCTTTCTCTCTCTCTCTTTCTTTCTTTCTTTCCTTCTTTCCATTTCTCAACATTTATTTCGACAAAATTTTATATTTCAAATTTTCTCCTCATCTCCCCATCCCCCAACCTCAGGACAACATGTATTCTTATTATCCTTTCCTCCAATCTGCTCTCTCTTCTATCACACTTTCCCCTTACACCCTTCCTTTCTATTTTCCTGTATGGCAAGATAGATTTCTATACCCCATTGCTTATGTATCTTATTTCTTACTTGCATGTAAAAACAATTTTTAGCATTCATTTATATATATATATATATATATATATATATATATATATGTATGTATGTATGTATGTATGTATATTTCCTTCCAACTATCCTAATACTGAGAACGGTCTCCCAAGTTATAAATATCATCTTTCCATGTAGTAATATAATTGGTTCAACTTTAATAAGTTCCTAATGGTTTTGTTTTCCTATTTTCCTTTCTATGCTTCTCTTGATTGTTGTGTTTGAAGGTCAAATTTTCTATTCAGCTCTGGTCTTTTCAACAAGAATTCTTGGAAGATCTCTATTTAATAAAATTTCCATTTTTTTCCCCTAAAGTATGATACTCAATTTTTCAGGGTAGGTGATTCTTGATTTTAATCCTATCTCCTTTGACTTCTGTAAACTCATATTCCAAGTCCTCTGATCCCTTAAAGTAGAAGCTGCTAAATCTTGTGTTATCCTGATTGTGTATCCACACTATTTGAATTGTTTCTTTCTGGCTGATTTTAATATTTCTCCTTGACCTGGGAATGCTGAAATTTGGCTACAATATTCCTAGGAGGTTTCCTTTTGGGATCTCTTTCAGGAGGTAATCAGTGAATTCTTTCCATTTCTTTTTTTATCCTCCTGTTTTAGAATATCAGGGCAGTTTTCCTTGATAATTTTGTGAAAGATGATGTCAAGTAAATTTTTTGATCCTGGTTTTCAGATGGTCCAGTAATTTTTAAATTAACTGTCCTGGATCCATTTTTCCAGGTCAGTGATTTTTCTAATGAGCACATTATGTTCTATTTTTTTTTCATTCTTTTGGTTTTCTTTTATAATTTCTTGATTTCTTATAAAGTCATTAGCTTCCATTTTCCCTATTCTAATTTTGAAGGAATTATTTTCTTCAGTGAGCTTTTGGACCTCTTTTATTCATTTGACCCCTTTTGCTTTTAAAGAAATTCTTTTTATTGACTTTTTGCACCTCTATTGCCATTTGGGTTAGTCTAACTTTAAAGGTATAATTTTATTCAGTATTTTTGGAGGTTTCCTTTAGCAAGTCATTTCTCATTATTTTCCTGCATCACTCTTATTTCTCTTCCCAATTTTTCCTATATTTCTCTTACTTGATTTTCAAAGTTGCTTTTTGAACTTTTTCATGACCTGAGATCAATTCATATTTTTCTTGAAGGCCATGAATGCAGGAGCTTTGGATTTGATATCTTCTTCTGGTTGTATGTTTTGATCTTCCTCATCAGCAGTTATCTATGAAAATACCTCTTCAGCAAGAAATTAAGAATCTATAATATGTTTCTTTTCCACTGTTTCTTCATTTTCTCAGCCAATTGCTTGATTTTTGAGCTCTTACTTAAGAGTAGGACTCCAGAAACAGCCTCTGCTTCAAACAGTGGTTGCCACTGCCCTGGATCTGGGGCAGGGCAGTGGCTGGACCACCCTCCACTCTCAGTCAGGTGAGAGACCCTTCCCACTGATCTTTGAAACTCTCTTTTGTGTTTGTGGGTTGAGAAGTCTGCAAATTGCAGCAGCCACCAGAGATTCAATCCCTTAAGACTTACTCCAGCTCCATACATGCTGAACTGCACTCCACTCCCACCCCAGTACAGTAGATATTTCCTGTTCACGTTCCAGAATTTTCAGGCTGGAAATTTGCTTCAGTTTGTCATTTTGTGATTTCTGCTGCTCTAGAATTTGCTTAGAGTCATTTTCATAGGGTTTTTGAGGGGTTTTTTTATCACACAGTAGTATTACATCATAATCATATACCACAACTTGTTCAGTCATTTCCCAATTGATTGGCATCTTCTCAGTTTCCAATTATTTGCTTCCACAAAAAAGAACTGTTACAATTTTTTATACATATAGATCTTTTTCCTTTTTTTGATATCTTTGGGATAAAGACCTAGTTATACTCGTTCCTAGTCAAAGGGTTTACACTTTTGGTTGCAGTTCCTAATAGTTATCCATAATGGTTAGACTAGTTTACAACTCTACCCAAATTGTTTTAATGTGGCTATTTTCCCACATCTCTTCTTGCATTTGATATTTTCCTTTCCTATCATTTTAGCCAATCTGATAAATGTACAGTGGTACCTCAAAGTTGTTTTAATTAGTATTTCTGTAATTCTTAGTACTTTAAAACATTTTTTCATGTGACTATTGATAGCTTTGATTTTTCCTTTTGAAAACTCCTGTTTATATCCTTTGACCATTTATCAGTAGAGGAATGATGGAACTTTTATTTATACGTTTGGTTCAATTCCATACATATATCAGAAATGAGACTTTATCAAAGAAACTTGTTATAAAAATTCCCAGTTTTCTTCTAATTTTACCTACATGAGTCTTGTTTGTGCCAGAACTCTTTAATTTCATATAATCAAAACAATCCATTTCACCTTCTTTGATTCTCTCCATCTTATTTGGTCATAAATTCTTCCCTTCTTTGTAGATATGACAGATAAATAATTCCTTGCTCTCTTAATATATTTATGGTACTATGATTTATGTCTAAATAATATACTCTTTTTGAGCTTATCTTCCTACATGATGTGACATGTTGGCCTATATCTAGTTTCTGCCAGACTACTTTCCATGTTTCCCAGTATTTTTTTTCTAATAATGAAACCTTGCCCCCAAAACTTGGATTTTTGGGTTTATCAAACGCTACATTGCTATGTTCACTTATCTCTGAATACTGTGTACCAAATCTCTTTCAATGATCTACCCTCTATTTTTTATTTAGTACTAGATTGTTTTGATGATTGCCACTTTGTAATATATTTTGAAATCCAGTACTGCTAAGCCACCAAAAGACATTTTTTACATAGTAACTGTAGTAATATTGTTCTAAGATGGGAAGAGTGGTTTTGGTGTGCGTGAAAATACAGGTCTTGACCTCTGCATGAAACATTGAGCATTTTTTAAGGCTGAAGGAGGACAAACATATTTACCTTTATAATCCTAGTAGTTTCTTTCAATGCAACATAAATAACATTTATGACTGTATGCTGTGTACTTCATGCACATACTCTTTCTATATTTTTAAACATTATGCATTTAACTTTCTATGACTATAGTTTATTCCCCAGTATAATGTAGCCTCCTTGAGCACAGGGACTGTTTCATTTATACTTTCATCGTACAGTGCCTTGAGCACAGTAGACACTGGATACATACTCATGGAATTGAACTCACTCTTGCTCCAGGATCCAGGACCATTACAATATCCCTCTATTTATTCAGGATCCTCTGTAGTGCTTTCTCACCATAAATTTCTTTCCTTGGAGAGTTCTTCATATCTAGTCCATTTCCTTGTCTTTCTTCTTAATCAAAAGTGATCTGATTGATTTCTTCTGTGTCCTACAATTTGTTGTCTTTTTTTGTCAGCTGTTTATTTAAGGAACTCATCAAGTCCGAGATTTTATTAAATGATCCTTAAAGTATTTGACCTCTTCAGGTTGTTAGCACTTTATCACAGGACTTGTGTTGACAACAGACTTTCATGATCCTATGGAAGCGTGGTAGAAGAGGTTTATTTGAACAGAGGATAATTCAACACATGCCAATACTAACTGCCTATAATATAACCTAAACTTCAACTGCCAAGGATGAATTCAGCATTTTGGACATGTTGTGCATTTGAAACTCTTTGGGACAATTTCTTCTCCCCTGGCATGCTATAGATGATCTTTGAGGAAAGTTTGTCAGATTAATTCCTGAAGAAAATGGGCAAGATGTCAGTTTACTTTGCATGACCCTACATGGCTCATATGGAAAGTATTTTTTAAACCCTAAAGTGTTATTTAAAAGTGAACAATTGTTATTTTTGACAGGGAATCAGGAAAGTTTTTCTGGAAGGGGTAACATTTGATAACATTCTTAAAGGATGGGTTGAAATTCAACAGAAAGAAAATGAGAGAGGAGAGAGAGTCTTCATAGACTTTGGATATAGTGTAAACAAAGGCACAAATATGGTAAAACATGAACTGCATGGGGGGATAATACGTGAAATTTGGCCAGACTATGCATTATATGAATCAGGATCATCTGTGAAAATTATATTCTGAACTATACATCTAAAAGAAAGCAGGTTTTTATTTAAAGGAAATAGACTATGAGTTTTAAAAAATGAATATCTTCTGTTTGTCTTTTCTATTACTTTTTTCATTAAGCTTTGTTTAGGAGCCCACAATAGCAGTCATAGCAGCACACCAAAACAACAATTACAAAAAGAATGAAATGATACCTTTCTTCAATCACAAGTCAGATTGAGGTAGTCTTTAAATTTCTTCTCACCTCAGATCAAGTCCCACATGAAAGTCTGTCATCTCTCCACCTACCTCTCACTTTTTCTTGGTACCATTAACATAAAGACTGACATATACTGCCCCTACTAGCAAGCTGAAAAGTTTCCTCTACCACTCACCAGTCATCAGCCCCTTTAGTTAAATGTTATAGGAAATTCTAAGAACAATAGATATTGTTGAGGAGGGAGCTAAAATAAGGAAAATCACATGAATGCAAATTGCATAGATCAATTGGTCCAGCCAGTAATATGGTCTTGTTGGTAAATTGTGTTGGGACCAGTGGACACTTTTTAGCCTTTGTAGAGTCAGAGAGTTTTGGACTCATCTGCAAGGGTGGGTTCAACAAATTACATTTTACCAAGCTGCTATAAATAAGTCAAATGGTATGTATTGGATGACCTAAAGGTCATTATTCACCCTTCAGCCCTGAGCCAACGTTTGGCATTGATAGAGTACTTTGCATTTTTGAAGCACTCAACAATCAATAGTATTGAATCCACATCATGCTCTTAGTGAGGCAGGTCAGTATTAATATTCCCATTTTTCAGACAAGGTGGTTAGTGCAGAGCAAGCTCTAGTAACTTGCCTTATAATAAATTCCAAGTCATCACCTACATCAGGGTTAGAAATCAGTGCAGACTCTGGGGCATTGTGCACAACTTCTTAAATATGTCCTGAAGAAAGCAGTCCATTATGTAATGAATTCAAGTCATTTGGGCTCAATCAGCCTGAGTGAAGCCTCTGGGCCTTCACCTCAAGCAGGGTCCATTTATCACAGAGGCTCCTGAACTTCAAGGTAATAGAACTTCTCATCTGAACTCAAAAGCATCTACCAACACCTGTTTCTACAATCAATCAACAATTTGGATTAATGGTTGGAGTAGATGACTTCTGATAGTCTTTGTAACATTTCATGACTCTACAACTCTGTAACAGGGATTCTGAACTGAGTCCCATGAGCTTGTGTTTGAAAAAATAGGTGACAAATAGATAAATGCATTTCAATATGATTAGTTTCCTACATATTCCTAAGTATTATTTTATATACTTAAAAATATTGTTCTGAGAGAGGTCTATAGGGTTCACAAGATTTCCAAATAAGTGAGTCTATGACACAAAGGAAGTTAGGAACTTCTGCTCTATAATATTTGTAATGAGAAACTAAGAATGGTCTGTGATATGATAAAAAGTGTACTATATTTAAATCAGAAGTCCTGATTTCAGATCCCAATTTTTTGGGTATTGGCCTTGATTTCTTCCTATGTAAAAAGAATGACTAAAACTAAATGATCACTGTACCTTTCTAGCTCTATATCCAATAATACAATGAGTAATTATGCTATAAAAAGAAGCATATTGATAAGCTGGAGAGCCTCCAGAAGGCAGCTACCAGAATCAAGTTCCTGGTATGTAAGGATTGGTTGAAGCCCCTGGTATTGAGAGGCAAGGTGCTATTGTCAGAAGATAAATATATCCAAAAATGTGAAGATCTATGACACAGAAAAAGAACTGCTATGAGATCTAGGTGACTCAGTTGACAGATTCCTGAAGTTAGGAAGATGAGAGTTGAAATATGGCCGGAGATAATTATTAGCAGTAGAACATTGATCAAGTCACTTAACCTCTATCTCAGCTTCCTCATATGTAAAATCAAGATATTAATAGTATTTACTTTCCAGGGCTGTTTTGAGATTCTAGATGAGATATATGAAAAGTGCTTTGCAAAACTTAGAGCAAAATATTAGCATTATTATATTTGTTCACTTAGGATCTAGAAGAAATATTAGGTGCAATGTGAGCAAGTTGACAAAAGGGAAAGTGGTGGACTTGAATTCAAGAAAAAATACCTAGAACAATAAACTTCTTAACAACTGTAACTATCTAAAGGGCCAAGAAAATGGAGCACACGTAGCAAACTAATAAAATTTTCAAAACATTCCCCTCCAGACAACTTTGAAATAATGCCCCAAATTTAATTCTGGAACAGTAGTGCCAACCAAAAGTTGGGGTAAGACTTTTTTTCCAGTTTGAAACAACTTAGGAGGTCAGCAGGAGAGAGATCTGTTACAACAGTTTGAGGGCCTGGCCAGAGTACACAGGGTAGCACACCAGCTATGAGCCTTGGAAATAGCAGCAGCAGTTTCGGGTGCTTTAAACTCAAAGATGGCATGAGAGTCAGAAAATTTGTCAGAAAGAGATTACAAGGTTTTTATTATTGGCTAGCACTGGGTGCAACTGGCACTGACTGATGACTCTATTGCCCATACGCAGTTCTGACTCACAGTTTTGGAGAGGAGAGGAGTTCATGTGGTCAGTCAAAGGGAGCAGGGGTTTTGGTTGCAATTTGAGGGCAGAAAGGAACAATTGGGACTTGGTTACAATTTCAGGGCCATGAGGAATAGTAGTGTATGTGGCTGCATGGGAGTGAGGGCTCTTCCTCAGTAAAAATCAGAATGTTGACCCAGAGTTCAATAACAACACCTTTCCTCAGATCAAGCCACTCAGATCAAGTACTAAAAACTTGAAGATCCCCAGAATTACCTCTGAAAAGATCAACACGGAAAAGTCTGAACCTTGTGACAAAGCCTCCCCAATCCCAGGTGAGCATAAATCAAATTCAACATTGAATTCAAAGTAAAAAAATAGAATGGAAAATGAACAAACAACAACAGAAGGAACCTGACCATAAAAATGTACTAGGGTTACAGGGAAGAACAAAACAAAAGCTCAAGGAGAAAACAACAAAAGAATAAAAAACAAACAGAAGAAAGCATGAAAAACTTTAAAAGTAAAACCTCAAAGAAATGCAAGTTGAACAAAAGCCCAATGAGAATTCCTGGAAAAGTAAAAGAAAAAGGTAAATTTCATAAAGAAAAAATTGGAAAAATAAATGTGTAATACAAGAAAATTATGAAAAGAGAATTAATAACTTCTTAAAACAGGCACATATAAACACACACACACACACACACACACACACACACATATCCTGAAGAAAAATGACACCTGAAAAAAGAGCATTCATCAAATAGAAAAAAAAAAGAATTAAAATTCACTGCAGAAAAGTGCTCTATAAAAAGAAGAATTAGCCAAATGGAAAAAAAGAGATAAAAAACGATTGCTGCAGAAAATAATTCCTCAAAAATCATAATCAGATGAGATCTTCACGAGACATCAAGAAACAATAAAACAAAGTAAAAAAACCAAAACAATAAAAAAATGTGAAATATCTCATCAGAAAACAATTGCCTATAATACAGGCTGAAGAGAGTTAATTCAAGAATTATTGGACTACCTGAAAACTTTTTTTTTTCAAATGAGCTTAGATATAATTAGTCAAGAAATTATGACAGATAGCTTCATGAGAGTTGAATAGAAAATTGACCACTCAAACACAAGTCTCAATAGAAGTCTAAAAAAGGTAAATATGAAAAAAAGTCATATGAGACTCAATAAGATTAAAATATTTACATTTCCATTTGGTAAGAAGATAAATGCAACTCCTCCAAAGAATTTTATTATTATTAGGGTATTTAGAAGGATTTTACATAGATGGAGGGAATAGGTGTGACCCAGTTGTAATAGGATGATCCCAGAAAAAATTAAGGAGTGAGAAAGAGTAATGAACTAGGAAAAGAGGTAAGGGAGAAGAATGGAGAAAATGATATTACATAAAAGAGGCACAAAAGGAAGACTTTTCACAGTAGAGAGGAAAATATATTGGATGAACAATGCTTGAACCTCACTCACATTTGAATTGGTTCAGAGAGGGCAGAATATTTACACACACTCAGCTTGGTACAGAAATCTACATTACCCAACTGGGAAACAGGAGTGGAAGGGAAAAGAGAAAGGGGATGGTACTAAAGGAAGGGTAGACTGAGGGAGGAAAGAGTCAGAAACATAACAAACTTCTGAGGAGGAACAGGATAAAAAGAGAGAGAGAAGGACAAATACAAGAAAAGAGAATGAAACGAAATACATAGATATAAATCATAACTATGAATATACATTGGATGAATTCACCAATAAAACAGATGTGGATAACAGAATGAACTAGAAAACAGAATTCAACAATGTATTGTTTATAAGAGACACTTGAAATTAAAAAACACATGGAGAGAGTTAAAATAAAGGACTTGAACAGAATCACTATGCTTTAGCTGAAATAAAAAAAAACGGCAGGGTAGTAATCGTGATCTCAGACCACGGAAAAGAAAAAAAATAGACCTAATTAAAAAAGATAATCAGGGACACTACATTTTGCTAATAGATAATAATGAAGTCATATAAAAAATTTTTATGTCAAATTTCTCTGATAAAGGCTTAATTTTTCAGTTATATGAAGAACTGAATCAAATTTGTAAAAAAAAATAAAAGTGATTCCCCAATGGACAAATGGTCAAATGCTAGGAAGTTTTTAAAATGTGCTAAGCCACTAATAGTTAGAAGAATGTACATTAAATCAACTCTGAGATACCATCTCACACCTATCAATTTGATTAACATAATACAAAAGCAAAATGATGAATCCTGGAGGAAATGCAGAAAGATAGAAACTCCGCTGTTGAGGGAGTTGTGAACTGATTCAACAATTCTTCAGAATAATTTGATTCTATGCCCAAAGGGCTATAAAACATTGCATAAACCTTTTGACACAGTAATACCATTACTAGGGTCTATATCCCAAAGAGATTTTTTTAAAAAAGAAAAAATGAAGCTTTATATACAAAAAATATTTATAACAGCTTTTTTTGGTGGCAAAGAATTGAGGATTGAGAGGATACCTATTAGTTGCAAAATGGCTAAACAAGTTCCGGTATATGATTTTGATGAAACACTCTTGTGCTATAAGACATGATGAATAATATGGTTTCAGAAAAAAAACTAAGAAGACCCACATGAATGGATGCAGTGTGAAGTGAGCAGAATTAGGAGATTATTTTATACAGTAGCAACAATATTGTAGTTATGGTCAACTCTGAAAGACTTAACTACGTTGATCAGTGTAATGGTCCAAGATAATTCTGACTGACTCATGATTAAAAATGACATCCACAACTAAAAGAGAGAACAGATCAACTCAGTAAAAATATATACTTTATTTTAACTTTACTTGTCTTGTATTTTACAACAAGGAAACATAAGGTAATATGTTTTGTGTGGTTATGAATTGCTTGCCTTCTTCATGGGTAGGAGAGGGACTGGAAAAAAAGAAAAAATTTGGAACTTAAAATTAAATAAATGTATAGCACACATATATACATATATGTGTGTGTGTGTGTGTGTGTGTGTATATATATATATATATATATATATATATATATATATAAATAAAATATATGTAAAAGAACTATCCAAAAGTGGGATGGGCTGTGTGTTAAGACTGAATCCTATAACGGAAATAATGGCTTTTTATAAGATCTGGATTTTTAAACATTTCTAATTAAAAGACTAAAACTGTGTACAGACTTTGAAGTGCAAAGACAAGGATCCAAAGAAGTTTAGAAAGGTGAATACATTTCAGAATTTTAAGAAACTGTGTGATGATGTAGTGCTAGCATTCTAATTCTTTGAAGGTCATTGATGGAGTCAAGAAAGAAAAGAAGTTTCTGTTTCTGAAAAGGGGGTAGATTGGTTCAGTTCTGAGGGATTAAAGTGCACAAAGAGAAGGGAGTATAAAAAGAAAGCTGCGTTATTATATAAAAAGATGAAGGCAGAATACAATTTCTCATAACTGAGGTATGTGAGAAGATTATATATAAACAAGGAGGAAAGGGTTGGAGGAATGGGCATCAAATAAACTTTACTTGTTTGAAACTGACAAAATAGGGTTAAACACGGACATTCAGAGAGAGAGAGGGAGGGAGGGAGGGAGGGTGAGAGAGCTTGGTATAAAAATACAACAAACTCCAACTATGGAGCATAGGAGAGAAGAGGCAAACAGGAGAACAATACTTGAGAGGAAACAGTCACAAGCAAAACCAACTTCCTTATCCTAAAGTGGGTAGCTAAAGGTGGAGGGGGCAGAAAAAAAAAAGAGAGAAAACAACTTGGAAGATTCAAGATTTAAAAAAAAAGAACTACCTGGATTGCTTTTTATGAAATGGGGAATGGCTAGACAAATTGTACTATAAGAATATAATGGAACATTTTGAACCATATGAAACATTGAAAGAAAAGATTGCAAAGAACCCTGGATAGTAGGGGTCGATGCACAATGAAGTGATCAGAACCAGAAGAGCAATTTATATAGAAGGATAACATTGAAAAAAACAACAACAAAGAAACAAGAAAAGAGTTTTGAAAGATTTAAGAACTATGATCAAATCAATAACCAAATGGATTTCTGGATAACCAATGATTAAATGTTTACTCCCTGATAAAGAGGTGAAAATATAATATATAGAAATGTCTATCTACATCTCTCTCTATATATGTATATATATATATGTATATATAGATATATATATATATACACATGCATATATGTGTATATATATCTTCTAGATGGATTGATTGATAGATCCACACACCATTGTGTGGATTTTCCTTGACTATACTTAATTGTAACAAGGTTCTTTTCCCTTTAATTTATTTGGAATGGATTGAAAGTATGCATACATGTATGTAAGTATATCCCAAATGTCAATTTTGACTAGTATACCATTGGTAGTGGAATCTCTAGGCTATTCTCAGTTATACTACATCATTCTCTGTGTCAATATTTATAACTCTTCATTTTATAGACACATGTAGTGAAGGAACATGCATTTCTCTGATAGATATTGAACAACATTTTAAAAAATGATATGAATGCTATAGTGACAGTAAGAATTAAAGTGTAAAGTCTATCACTTTACCTCAATAGGACACAATGGAGAGTACAATAGGAATCTCTATTTGTGATCTCCAGGGCAGTTTTCTCTAAAACTTTGAACATTCTTCACATCTTACTCCACCTCACCCTGCTAACCCCATTCAATTAAATACGACTCAATAAGCATATGTTAAGTCTCTTTTATGTGCAATACACTATTGTATAAGAGATTTGATGACTACCAAAGGAATTTACATAAAAGGACAGTTATCTCACGACTGGCTAGAGATTCTGAGGATCCAGGTTTGAAAGCAAGAACTTTCAGCACTCTTCTGAGGATCAAAGGTAGGATAGTTGCGTCATAGAAGGGAGATTTTGCAGGGGGAACATCAGCTTTACCAGTATCTCACAACAGAGAGAAGTCCTGAGAAAATGTCTTTTTCCCACCATAGTCTCCTCCTGGTATCTGTCTATCAACAGACACTATTATAATCTACTAGTTTATTACCAAATATTTCTAAAATGAATTTTTTCTCAATCACCAACAGACAGCTGTTAATTAGAGAAAGATACAAAATGTAAATTTAGGAAATACAACCTCACCCTAAATGTTAGGAATTTTCTTAAGTGGGGATCTGGGGTGATTGTAACCAAACTCTTAGCTCTGTGTGTCAAATGAATCCCCTAAAGCTGAAGAAGAGGAATCCATATGGCCTTTGGGGGTCATTATATACTTAGCCATTAAAACAGAGATATTACTGTGATAAGTTGTTTCATAAAGGCCAAGAAAATCAACCCCTTTCTTCAAGGAACATAAGATTCTAATATGAGAAACATAAGGCATATTAGTGATGTGTGCAGAAGAGATGAAGTGGAACTGAAGGAGAATGGCATTATCGGCTATAGTAGGGTAGGGATAGTGTGTGGAAAGAACATCAGGGAAGTCCTATAGATGGTGTCGCTTGAACTGAGTCTTGAAGAAAGCTAAGTAAAAGACTGCGGTAAAGGGGATAGTTAGTGCAGAAGCCCACAAAGATGGGGAATGGATTGTCACATTCAAGAAACAACTAAAATTAGGTCAACATTGCATAATCATAGAATGTGTTGAAAGGAGTAAGATTTAAGTAGGTTAGAAAGATAAAAAGGGCAAGGAAAAGAATTAAAAATTTAAAAAAATAAGAAAGAGCCAGCTATAAAGATATTAAAATGCCAAACCAAGAAAGGGTAAGATTAGGAAAAAGATATTGAGTTGCAGAAGACCTGAGCTGAAATTCAAGGGCTAACATTAAAAATCTACATGATTTTCGGTATTGGTTTACAAAGCAGAATTTGGGCAGACCTTCAGGGGTCCAGAGACATTCTTCGGGGGTCTGCAACATCAAATTTTTTTTATGGTAATACCAAGGTCTTTATTTCCACATGAAAATTCTACTCCCTCTTCCAATGACCTATATTATGAGGGCAGATTTTCTTCATAGACTTCAACCAAAATAACATCACAATGTACTGAATGCAAAAGCACATAAGAGAATCTAGATATCTTCTATTAAGTCACACATTAAAAAGACTTGGCAATAATTAAAAAAGTAAATCAAAGTCATACTTCTATTTTTTTGTTGGAAGTATAGGTATTTTATACACACACAAACACACAAAACCTATCTCATTTACATTGATATATATATAATGTTATTTTAAAGTGTAGTAAACTGAAATAAATAAATCATAAATATTCGTTTTAATGCTTAACATGGTAAGTATTGATAGATATAATCCACATTAAAAAATAAACTCTTTGGGTTTTCAATAATTAATAGTATAAAGGAATTCTAAGATCCTTATATTTGAGAACTGTTGATCTAAGGTAAATCACTTTTGTTCTTTGAAACTTGGCATTGTCATCTGCATGACAAAGGACTTGCTTGGATTTCACAATGACCAAGATATTTTCCAATTTCACCATTCCATATTACTATAGAAGTGATTTTAAAGTAAGATGTGGGAGTAGAGAAAAAACTGACCTGATTAGCAAGAAGAGAGAGAGTTCTCCAAATGCTGTATATTAGAATATGGTTATTTATCATTTTGATTTTTTTGTTGTATTGTTTTTATAATACATTATTTTGAGTAGTTTATTGTTACTATAATTGTGCTGTTTTATTTTGCATCATTTTCCTTAAATTATTCTACATGGCAATAATAGTATATTGTGATGGTCCCCAAACTTCTCAGTCTCATAATATTAGATCCATAAACACTAGTGTTTTCTTATTACAAAAATACTGATATCACATACACACACACACACACTCTGCTGAAAAATTCATCTCACAGAGGGATGCCCACTACTTCCATCACTTTCTCTTTCCAAAGTAATCTCCAGACAAGGGTCAAATTTGCACTCCCATATGGCGGCCCTCATGCATTTGTTTCAACACGTTCGTGGAGAATTGGATAAATCCAAGCAGCAAGATGTACCAGATGTGAAGAGGCAGAGGAGGATGGAGAGACAAAGAGGGCTATGGTGTCCATGCCAAGTAATAAGCACTTGTCTACCAGTTTTCTTCTCTAACATACATCTTCTTCATGTTCAGCTGTTGGTATTTTTCTTATTAGCTTAAAGTTCTCTAAATTCCAATTTACTGTGGTTAGAGTTTCTGTTCAAATGAATTTTGAGCACTAGTAATATTAGCCTTGAGGAAAAAAATTAACATTACATGCAGCAACTAAAATTTAGTGACTAACTGAATTGCAAAGCCCAGGAGGTCAGTTTTCATTTTATCTACTTAGCTGGTTCTTTATTTGTGTTCTGGAAGAAAGAACACTGTATTTAAGTCAAACCCCTGGATACTGAATTTACAGGAGGAAAACCATTCAAACTAGAACTCCTTCCAGTAGGTCTTCCTATCTAGTTATTAGAGGATATGCATGTTGATTGTATTCAGGTGACCAGGATCTGGATTTTTCCTTCAAAAAGAAAAAAAGCAAAAATAATGCCTGGAACATCTATTGACACAAAGATCTTTAGTGTTTTAGTAACAGGGAAGAAAGAGCAATAAAAGAATGAAAGTGAAGAACATCTTGTCTACATATAATTAAACACGTAGAAGAAAACATATTTTAGTCCAATATCCAATACATGACCGACACGTTAACCTACATGAAAATAAATACAATTAATTGATTTTTTGGTTTATTTGTGCTTCCTTTTTTTTTTTTACTAGACCCCATGCCTCATATGCCTTTTACAATGGATATAGTTTAGCATAGTGCTTCTCACAGAGTAAGCATTTATTAAATGTTTATTGATTGAAAGGTTATAGTTGGCTCTGAGGCCAGTTCAGACACTGATGAATCTCCAACCAGAACTGTTTTAACATGCTGCTTTCCTCATTTCTTTCTCACTATCAGTTTGTTATACTTCTATACCAGCTTCCTTGTGCCAATGCAAAAACCTTCGCTGCCTCATTTTCCCATGTCTCCCTTATGTGTAATCTTTCCCTATAAGAAGGCAAGCTTATTTGAGGGTAAGGGCTATTTTGTTTCCATGTTTTTGTATCCACTGCATAGCCCATAATAAAAGTATAGTAAATGCTCTGTAGTTTTAGACATTTGTGGATCAGGAAAGTTTATCCTCAGAAGGATCTGTTAGAATGTCACATTTAACCCAGGTTATAACTAGAAATAATAACTAGCCTTTAGGAAGGGTATTAAGGCTTGCAAAACAATATCCATATTTCATATATGTATATAAAACATTTATTTTACACATGTGAAATATGCATTTTATATCCCTTTGAAAACCTTAAAGCATACACACACACACACACACACACACACACACACACACACACACACACACACACTTGTCGTAGTTTTTCGGTTTTTCAGTTGTGTCCAGCTCTTATTGGCCCTATTTTGGGGTTTTCTTGACAAAGGTACTAGACTAGTTTTCCATTACCTTCTCCAGCTCATTTTACAGATGAAGAACTGAAACCAACAGGATTAAGTAACTTGATCATGGTCCCTCAGCTAGTAAGTCTAAGGTCAAATTTGGACTCATGAAGATGAGTCTTCCTGATTCCAAGCCAGTGTGTTATTCACTGTGCCACCTAGCTATGTGAGTGTGTGTGTGTGTGAGTGTATATAAACACATACATATATAAACATATGCAAATATATTCCCACATGTGTACACATACACACATACTATGTCTCTGTGTATATATACATATTACACATGTGTGTGTGTTTTATCTTTACAATAACCTTGTGACATAGATATTACTATTCTCATTTTAATAATGAGGAAACTTAAGGGTTCAGGAGGTTGTGACCTGCACTTTGGGTCATACAACTGGGTGGGTAAGGTTGGATTGAAATGCACATTTTTTCAGACTCCTGGACCAGGGGCTACTCATTATTCTACCTAGCTGTCAGTGATTTTCAAGCCCTCTAATTACAGATTTCTATACCTGAAAGGACGTAGTGATTGCTTATCTCAACTCTTTCACGAAATATAGTAAACCACCTCCAGGAACTGCAGTGAGATGGAATTCCTTGCTTGATTGCTCTTGTGGAAAAAGGGGACAAATTCACTCTCTTCAATATAAATCTACATGTGGCTTCACTCACTGGGTTCATAGTAGCCTGACCTTTGCCCTTAGCCATAGATTCAGGGCCAGATATGAATAGTGCCCTGATAGTTGCTTTATCTTGTTTATAGGTTTGAAAAATAGAGACTCTTTTCCCTCAAACCCCAGGGCACATAATCTTTGTATTAAACTCTAAGTCTTCACTTGAAAATGGAACCAGAAAAAAATATGGCACTACCTTTCCATCCCGATTGGATTACCTTATGGCTGATGGGTCTCTCAGCATCTTAGTTAATATATAAGTCCATTGAACAGGGAACTTTTAAAATATGATCCTTCTAAACTATTTATTAAATATGCCATAATGAATGACTGGCTGAATAAATGAATAAAAATACTCTGGCCTTCAAGTTTATGTCTGAGAGATAATGAATATATATCATAAAAGAGTGATCAATTAAGTAAAATGTTTAATCAAATCAGTTATTTGACACTGGAGAAGAAAAATAAATGGCAGTACTTTTTTTTCACTTTTTAACCCGTTATATTAGAGATATATAGTGACTCAACATAAGTGTTTATTAATTTTTTTGTGGAATGCTGGAATTTTTCTGGAATAGATATGAATTTAAGCTAAGACTGACTTTTGCCTTCATACTCCTTATAGTCAGGTGTGGGCTAAGATAGTACTATAGATAATTTAGAAGAATAAATATATTGTCTTACTTTTGACCATGTTGGACATTATCAGAATAAGTCGGGGGAGAAACTAAACAGTTTGAACTTACCCATGCACAAAATAATTACAACAAAAAGTGTTTTGTGCATCGAGTATTAAAATTTGATTCAGACTTCCCTTCAAAGAAGGCATTATGAATCTAGAGATGGGCCAAGGAAAGGTAAAGAATGAATTACTAAGCAAATGGAATCAATCCTGCATGAAGATGGATCAGACTAGCCAGGATCTTACCTCTAGAGATACATCTCAGATGTATAAAGCCATGAAACAAAAGGATGTAGGGGTAGGACATTATTCATAACGGTGTCATTAAAGGAGCATTGGATTTGAAGTTAGAGAGACTGGATTCAAATCTTGGCTCTGATATTCACTACTGGAGTGACTTTGGACAGGTAGATAAATGTCTCTCAGCTTCAGGTTCTTTGTGTGGAAAATAAGAAGTTTGCTTTAGACCAGAAGTGTCAAATACATGATCCTTGTGCCTCATTTCCCTCAGTAACATTCCAAAGTGTGAACATGTCTCATTGCCACAGCAACACTCTCTAATGTGGCCAGAACCAGATTAAAATGAAATTTAGAAACACTTAATAAAATAAGTAAAAATATAATCGAAAGCAGATGATGTTAACATGTGGGTTTCTGAATGAGTATGTGGCCTTTGAGGATTCTCGTGTATGGTTTAATGGCTCCATTTCTATTTGAATTTGACACCACTAGTTTAGAAGGTGATTTTTATCTCTGTGCTTTTTCCCTTCCCCTTTTGTCATTTAGAATTCCTAGTTTATTTCAAGTCTCACCTTATATTCAATTTTCTTCGTGAAGCATCACTTGATCATAACTATTAATGCCTTTTCTGCAAAAAAAAATCTTGTATTCATTTTTAGTATATTCTTAATATAGTTAAGTGTGTACTTCTCTATTTCCTTTAGAATTTAAAATCCTCGAAGGCAGGGACTGATTTAGTTTTGTCTTGGTATGTATTTTCCTAATAGCACCCATCCTAGAATGAAGTAAGTGCTTGATCAAGATTGGATTCATTAATAAATACCAGAATCCTAGATCTCCCTTCCCACCCCATTGGATACTTGGAAAATATAGTTTTAGACCAACAAAAAGGAGGCACAATGTACACAAAGGATAGTAATCTTGTTAATATTATCCATCTCTCTGCAAGGGGTATTACAGTTGAAAATGGGGTGGGGAGAAATTAGAGGAAAGTTCAATCAGTTTCTTGAATAATGGACATAACTGGTTATTTATGGTATCCTAAGAGTTTTTGAGACAAGTTGCTTACATTGTACATTTAATGTGGACGAAAACTATGATTCTCCACCACCTGTCCCTTACTGTCACTACTAGAAACAGAAGTTTGCACTGAAAGGGAAAGTAAATACACTCCAAATAGCATTTCTTATGTTCTATAAAGGCAGAAAGCCAAAAGTTCACTTCACAGAGTATAACAACGAAAAAAGATGGAAAGAGTAGATCATTGATAAGAGCATGAGAAAAACATAGATGAAATAGAGAATAAAAACTAAATCATACTTCATGACTTTTAATTTCATGCTTTGGAAGTCAACCTTTCAGATCACTTGACTCATAACTTCCCATTTAAGGTGCTAATGTCTGAACATAAAGCCACATTAGACACTAGACAGTCACATGATGAAACAAATGAGGAAAAGGCATTCTGTAAGTAAGTCTGCTAATCAGACAAATATTCCTACAATATCTACCAAGATATGGCAAAATTAGCAAAATAAGATTGTTCTTTACTTAATTCATGCATTCATTCTACAAATTAACAAATTAAATTAAGCATCTGATGTTGAAAATTATTCTAGGTGTTGTGGATTATACCAAGAAGTATAATACCCCTCTTGTGGGGAGCATCTGGACTGTCTAGGATGATAAGATATAAGCATTTTTAAAGTTTAAAAGAAAACAAGACAAGGCAGTATATGGAAGATATCCATATACCATAGAATGCTCTATTTTTTAAGTACAAAAGGACTTCAGAAAAGATAATTTGAACATAGAGTTCTGCTGCTTCAGAAGTTTCAGGGTTTCCCTAATGTCTTTTAGGATCCAATACAAACTCCTCTGTCTCACATTTAAAGACTTTACAGGTCTGACTCCAACCTATTTTTCTAGACTGATTTTACATCACTCCCCTTCAAGCACCAACCATTCATTTCAATCAGAAGGACATAGTTCATGGAGCTATTCTCCTTACTTCCCATTGCATCTCTGATATTTATGCATGTGCATAAACAGTCCTCCCATACTTGTTCTTCCTTCTCAGTTCTGGCTTGTGAAATTTCTCCCTTGGAGACTATCTTCAAGAGTCAATTTAAGGGCCATTATTTACATTGAACCTTGGAAGATGAGTAAGAGGGAAGAAGGGAAGGCATCATTACAAGTATCAATAACAAGAGCAGATAAAGAACAGTCCCAGATAAAAATCTTACCTTATCCAAAAAAGTCTTTCCTGATATCCCTTTGTGCTACTGTCTTCCCTCAGATGATTGTTTCCTATTTATCATCTGTGTTTGTATAATATATGTGTACACACATACACATATACATACATGCATGCATGCCTACATGTATGATGTATGTGTGTGTGTATATGTATACATATATATGAAAATGTCTTCGCCTTTCTTTCTATATAATACAGTACTTAATAAAGTGCTCTGCATATAGGAGCGTTTGATAAATGTTTGTTACTCTGAAGTAACCTCAAACCTATCATATGGGATAATATGACAAAAAAAGGAAAATGTTGGATGTTAGAGAGGAGGAGGGAAAACTGGAAAACTGATACACCATTGTGGAGATATAAATTGATCCAACCATTCTAGGGAGCAATTTGAACTATGCTGCAACGGCCATAAAATTGTGCATACTAAGCAATACCACTGCCACTGCTATGTCTCTTTCCCAAAGACATCTCCAAAACAGGAAAAAAAGAAGATGTATTTGTGCAAAAATATTAATACCATCTTTTTTGGGGTGACTAAGACTTGAAAATCAAAGGGATGTCCATCGATTGTGAAGTGACTAAACTAGTTGTGGTATATGATTGTAATGGAATATTATTGTGTCATAAGAAATTATAGCAGGATGATTTCAGGAAAAACCTGGAAAGACTTACATGAACTGAGGTATAGTGAAGTTAACACAATCAGGATAACATTGTACACACCAATAGCCATATTGTTTGATGAAAAACTATGAATGACTTAGCTATTCTAATCTAATTAATGATTTAAGACAACCCTAAATGACTAATGATAAAGCATACTATCCACCTCCAGAGAAAGAACTAATATTGTTTGAATGCAGATTGAAGCATGCTATTTTTCCACTTTTATTCTTTCTTTTTGTTTTCCATGATTGCACACATGCATTCTATATCTTATTGCTTACCATCTCAGGGAAAGGGGAGGGGAGGGAGGTATAGAATTTGGAATTCAAAACTTAAAAAAAATACTAAAAATTGTTTATCATGTAATTGGGGGAAATAAAATATATACATATCTTAAAATGCTTCTTGACTGAACTTGAACGGAGAAGTTGGAAATTAGTCTGACATTGGCCATGTAAGGCAGCAAGGATAAAAACTTGGAGTCGTGAGACACCTAGCTTAAAATTCTATTTCTGAGACTCACTAATGGTGTATCATTTATGTCTTTGCACCTCAGTTTCTTAGTTGTAAAGTAGAAATAACAATACATATAGTGGGCAGCTAGGAGGTACAATGAATAGATAATCAGTCATGGAGTCAGGAAGACCTAAGTTCAAATCTGGCTTCATATACTTACTAGCTTTATGACTTTGGGCAAGGGAATTACTCTTGTTTTCCTCAATTTCCTCATGTATAAAATGAGCTGGAGAAGGACACAGCAAACCACTCTAATGTTTTTGTCAACAAAACCCTAAATGAGGTCACAAAGAGTCAGATCTGAATGAAATAACTAAGCAAGAGTAAAAGTAGCAGTACCTATAGAATTTAATCCATAGTTATTATGAGAACAAAATTAGAGGATGTATGTAAAATTGTTTCTAGACTTGAAAGTATTCTTTATCAGTTTTTTATTGCAAAGCCAAAGACGCATTTTAGAAATCCAAGAAAAGCATAGTTAGGAAAGTGAAGTAGGCCCAGTTGACAGAGTCTTCAAAGACCAGGCTAAAGAACCAGTCAGGAGAAGTTTCCTTGTTATTTTTATTTCTCAAAACAAGTATTCATACCAGACAACTCAGTAATATCACAGAGCCATATAGATGTTTGCCAGGTAGCAAATGATGTTTTGAGGTATTTTGACCTCAAAATCTAGAAAGATTCAATCACTGCAATATCTCTGTAAGTTCCTTCAAGGCAAGTACCGATAACAATTTTTTCATTCAGTCTTAGTGGTCCCAAAGATTGGCACGAGGCCTTACCTATAGAGGGTACCAGATAAATGCTTGGAGAATTGCATTGAGTTTTCCTGGAAAGAGAGATAATCCCAAACCAAAAGCATAGTTTCTTTTGCTTTGTTGGGCACAGGTAGACTGAAGCCTGTGACTTCGTAATATTGACTACTTCTTTGTAACTTAAAGTCTAAAGGAGTTCCCAAGAGGTTACATTTTAGGGAATGGAAGTAGAGGAAGGATCATGTAGCTAGCATGTGGCAGTCTTACTCTCTCCAAAACTCACCCTCTATCCATTATACTATGATGACTTCTTCTACTTAGCTTTTCCCCACCCACTGGGCAAGATCATAACAGATGTAATGTAAATGTTATGACCATATCTGTTAAGAATTCCAGAACTGGAGGACAGTTTCATGACTAAAGCAAATCACAAACCAGTGAAAGAAAGCATGCTAATCTTTCCTAGATTCCTAAATTTACCCTAACAAGTAATATATTGTTTTTTCAACTTGGTAAAGATGTGAAGAAAATGGTGACTGGGTAACTATTAATAACTTGTAAATAGCAGTTACCATTGTTCCCACCCTCTCCTGCTTATGAAAAGTAGCAGTCACATTACGACAGACAGCATGCAACTTTGTATTGACTTCTTGGTAGAAGTATGTAAAAATTTGCTCCCTATTGAAGGAAATATTGATCTTGGTTTCTTGTCCTTCAAAGTTTATCTCATGAGTCAATGATCTTGAGATTTACCTCTGAATAAATGGAAGTGAACTCTTGCTAGGATTGTAATATTTGAATACATTCACATAACACAATTTGCATATCCATTCCTCAAATGATCTATGTTGTTAAACTATTTGCTACCACAAAAATGATATATTCTATAAATATTTTGATACATGAGGGATTTTTTTTCTTATCAGTGATCTACTTAAGATATAACCGTAGTGAAATCTTTGAATCACAGTGGAGCTATTGTAGTCATTTTAATGTGTAATTGCTAATTGCTTTCCAAAAAAATTGTACTGATTCACACCTCTACCAACAATGAACTAGTGTGTTTATCTTCTTGCAAACCCTCCTGTATGATAATTCACAAATTTGTCTTTACCATTTTTCTGGATGTGAGATAAAATCCACTACTGTTTTAATTTGATTTTTCATTGTTCATGATCGGAAACACTCTATCATATGATTGTTAATAGTTTGCAATTCTTTTGAGAATTGTTTGTTCATATCACTTGACTACTTTACGACTGGGGAATGGTTTTTAGCTACATATATTTGTATATTATAGGCACATGCATATATATAAATGTGTGTATATATATATATATACACATATGTATATGTGTTTACACATATATCCCTCATGCATACATGTAGCATATGCTATTTGTTAATGTTCTATATCATTGGTGTCAAGTCAAATAAGATCCCTGTGGGCCATATATTTATTTAGATAGTCACACACATATAGAGTTTTTTTTTATTAATACATCACCGCATTAAAATCAGATAGAAACTACATTTTATTCTAGTTCAGTCCATTCATATGCTACATATTTGACACCTATGGTTTATATAACTTTATTTTTATCTGATACCAAACCTTTGTCTGAGAACTTTGATGACAATTTACCCCATTTGGAAATTTCTCCCCTTATACTAGATGCATTAATTTCTGTTTGTGTAGAAACTTTTCAGTTTCATGTATTTAAAGGTTTTTTTTTTAACTTTAGCAATTGAAGATTTTCACGGTAAGTCATTTTGGGTCATATCTTCAGCTCCTTTATCTTTTGAAATATATCATTCCCTTGCCTTCAGAAGTTTCTGAGGGTTAAATTAATTTCATGTTATTAGAAATACATATATTCATAAATATAGATACATGCATATATGTGCATATATATGTTTATGAATATAAGTAAATTCTACAAGTACCAAGGAGAAAGATCTTAGTGTATATATGCACACACATGTACGCATTACATATATGTACACATACATAGCTATATGTCTCTAAACACACATACATACAAATATACACATGACATTCTCCTCAACATTTGTAAATTTTTTGTCATTTTCATTATTAGGATTAACCTCTACACATCTTAGATTCTATAGCATATTTGGTTGATTTTTTTTTTAAGTGAATTGTGGATTCTTTCAGTTGGCAGTTTGCTTCCAGCCTTCAGAAGTTACAGGCAATAATCTTTCATTATTCCTTGAATTATAGAGTTCAGGTTTTTTGACATAAGCTTTTTGCAAGAGGAAATTCAAGATTTCATCGTCCTTATGATTTTTTGGATAAGTTTATATTTTAAATTTGTGTTGCCTTTGGCTGACAAATATCTACACATGGAAAACAGAGCATATTTGCTGACTGAGAGTTTCTAATATCATTTGGTTTACTTATTATGACAATTAATTTATACTCATCAAACTTCTTTAAGAAATAGTTATATTCATAGTCTGTCTCTAATTTCTGATACAATTCCCAATTTTGGCACTGATAATGTGTTTACATAGATTAGGATGGAGTGGATTGAATATACATACCTTTTGGTACTTCTTATTTTGTGTGAAATTTGGTATTTTTTCTAATAGATCAAGTAGTGTTCCCAATGTCCATAAGTATGGGATTTTTGAATAAGTCCAAATTAGTAAGGAGTTATTTCAAGTCTGTTACAGTATAACAATTGAGTTTGTATGTAATTTGATGATCTCTATGTTAAACAATTTGTTCATCTTTTCTCAAAGAAAGCATTCCTAATATACAGGCATGATATCTGTGTAGTCTACAAGCATTAGACCTTTCTCTTTCTTTAATACTGAGCTATTGTTTCTAAGCATTTTTGCCTTTTTCACCTATAACCATGATTGAATAACAGTCTCTGAATATCACAATCTTTGTTAATTTAATTTTGTAGACTGTTATTCATAGGATTTCTTTACTTCTTTGTCCCCATGCACTGTTACTGGTGCATAACCTTTTGATTGTCTTTTTTATAAATACTATTTTTATGATTACTGCAATATGAGATGACCAAATGTCTCAAAGGTACACACAATAAAACCAAATCTGCCTGTCTTTTGATCCGCCTCAAGGAAAATTCATGATACATTTCTTCAATTAAGTGCAACGTTCTTTAACTTAAGGTTTCATTCATAACAAGAATGTCAAAGTCGATATAATTCCATTCCTTTAGTTGTATACCCATAAATTATCTTACCTCTAGAGTACAAAGATCAAGTTTATAGATGGCATAACAAGATACTATTTTAATCAGCTCAGCCTCCTTTCCTACAATTATGGCACCTTCTTTTCAGAACTAGAAAGAGGCCATGATAGGACTGAGGATGACTTTGTAATTTTTTTATCAGGTGGCTATGGCAAGCAATTAATCATTAAATTACCTAGTGGTGACAAACCCATCTATGTTTATCTAGGATGGTAGTTGTAAAGAAGATGCAGCCTTCTGTTGAGATGATATTTAAAGGCATTCTAGCTTAGTAGACCTGTGAGTTTATGCTCCACTTTTATAGCTCTTTAAAACCTACATCACCTCCAAGTCACAACAAGATGTAACCACTTCTAAGACTTCGTGGTCATGATCATTCAATAATCCAAAGAGAACTTCAACTTTTTAGGATCATAGGACCATAAATAGTGTTTCATTCACAGAACTGGAAGGAATTATAGAAGTCATCAAGTTCAATCCCCTAATTTGAAAAACACAGAAATGTTTGAGACTCTCCCAAGACTTTCTCAAATAATGTTTAAAGGTAAATGTTATACAAACATTCCTCATGACTTAATTGTTGAGGGCAGAATTGTGGGGAAGACTGGATTTCTTTGGAGCAAATTTAGAAATGTACTTCTATGTACTTCCTTGGTTGAGACACAGTTTCACGCTTCTCTCTGTGGACTGAATTAAGACTCATCAGTAGAGTTGGGCCTCCTTAAACATTAGTCTGCCTCAGCTTCTTTCAGGCCTAGCTTAGCACAACTCAGTGAACCCCCACAGACAAAAACTGTCCAGTTTCTTGCCACTTGGTAAAGCAATAGCTGGGCTATTATTTAATCCCAGGGGACTCCAGAACAAGGATTGACTTGACTCATTCAGTTTCTACTGGGAAAACTTTATGCTTTTTCTGAGAGTTTAAGACTACATGGACATGTTCTCATCTGCATGGAATGGAAATGTCATTTGCCTCAGCCTCAACATACCCATCGCCTAGTCTGTAAAACTGATTTTGTCTGAATTTTTCCCTCCTAGCTAAGATATAAAACTGTGTATTTCTGAAGCAGAACGTGTGGGAGTCCTTAGAGGAAAGCAAGCTTAAGTGATATAAATACAAGTCATTATCTTTGAGACCATTCTAAGCTAATGCAATTATGCTTATATTTGGATATAAAACACAGGCTCTGTGCACCAGGTGTCTGTAGCCTCTACAGATAAATAAAATAAAAATACGTATTTCTGAGTGTAGTAAAGCAGCAAGAAGGCAGATCATATAGCAGATTTGCAGTGAAAGGGAAGAGATTTGCATTAGAAAAAACAAATGATGCCTTCTATTTGCTTACATGTGCACACAGACTATACCCAGGAACTTGAGGGAAACTATGCTACTAGAAAGGTGGAGTCAATTGACTTTCCAGATGTTCCAAGGACATTAAACTGAAAGGCTGTTATCTCAGCTGGAGAAAGCTTAGCAGCCATTTTTACTGAGAAATGGCAAGTTGATGAAAACTATAATGTGTTGATAAAAAAAAACTATTGGTGGTCTGTAATGTTTACTTTTTATAAGCTTAGCTAAGGAGAGGTTAGCCCTCAATGCAAAGGTTGTCTGAATTTAAGTAAGTAAAATTTTCCTGTGATAACTGGTTGAAATTTTTTTGACTAACTAAGATTGGTTAATTGGGGTGGTTTC
This sequence comes from Potorous gilbertii, assembly GCA_028658325.1. Taxonomy (NCBI): domain Eukaryota; kingdom Metazoa; phylum Chordata; class Mammalia; order Diprotodontia; family Potoroidae; genus Potorous; species Potorous gilbertii. Next base: position 156,352,173 of record CM053773.1, on the reverse strand, counting down.
ATTGACTTTGTGCAACTGGGACTTTTGCAAAAGGTTCTGGGGTACTTCTCACTTGCCACCAGCAGTCACATGTAACAGATTTCAGTCCCATCAAAGTAGTGAAGCATCATGTGATCATAGCTTTAGAGCCTTATATGTAGTCTCATCAAATATTCTCATCTTACAGATAAGGAAACAGGCTAAGGAAGATTAAGTGACTTGCCCAAGGTCACAAAGAGAATATAAGAACTAGATTATGTCTCTGATTCTGAATTCATCTCACTCCCGTAAGCTCCCATTATACTATGTCATTACATAGTTTCTTTATTATGTCATAAAGGTCATGCTTCTATATATCTCCTTCCAAAAAAATGAGCATTTTCAATGTTTAACTGCTTCCTTTTTAAATTTATTTCCTTTTCTTTTTAAACTTTTTTTCTGTATCTAGGTCCACATCAAACTATCTAAATGAAAATTTACCTACTAAGCATCATGGAAACCCAACATCCACTGATAGGTTTATTTTTTCACTTTTGAACTGAATTTTTGGTGTCATGTAAAATGAAGTACCTTATACTTTCCCTACATAATATAGTAATACACAGTTTGTAGGAAAAAAATGCTTTCACATTTGAAGAATTAAAAAAGCAAAATGGTGCAGTGGAAAGATCATTGAATTTGGAGGCAAAAAACCTGAGTTCCAATAGTGGCTCTATCACAAACTACCTATATGAATGAAGACAATCTCTCTGTGACTGTTTTCTGCTCCTAAGTAGTGCAGTGGAAAGAATTCAGTATGTGGAGGCAGGGAAACTTAAGTTCAAATCTAGCCTCAGACTTACTACTTGTGGCAGATCATTTAACCCTCATCTGAGTTTCTTGCCTCCCAGGTTGCTGAGAGGAATAAATGAGGTAACATTTGTGAAGCACATATCAAATGGTAAAGTATTATAGAAATTCTAGTTATTATTATATACAAAAGAGGAGATTGAACTAGATCATGTCCAAGATCCCTTTCTGCTCTGTGATGCTTACAATAATCTTGTAAGTTTTATAGGGGCAGATGGGAAAGTCAAGTCTTAAAGGTGCAAGTCACTTTCATATCAAATAAACTTCAATTTCTCCCTACCACTTCCAGGATTAAATATAAAATCCTCTGGCATTTAAAGACCTTTGTAACTTGCTCCTTTCCTACCTTTCCATTTTTAAAAAATTACTTCTTACTACCACATACTCTGTGATTCTCCCTCAATAAATACATTACTCCTCCCTACTTTATGCAATTTCAGTGACTGTGGCACAATGCCTGGCATTCTTTTCCTCCTCACCTCTTCCTCTCACCATCCTTCAAGCCCAAGTTAAATCCCTATCTTCTAAAAGAAGCTTCTCACAAACCCCTAGTGCCTTCTCTTTATTGATTTCTCCAATTTTTCCTATGTCTTTGTACATAGTTTTTTTTTTTGCAAGTTTTCTCCCCAATTAGACTGTGAGCTCCTTGAGAGTAGGGAATGTTGTATGCTTTTCTTTGTATCCTCAGAGATTAACAGTGCCTGGCCCAGAGAAGATGCTTAATAAATAATTATTGCCTTGCTAAAGTTCACCTAGCTAGTAAATACAGATGCAAGATTCAGATACAGTTATCAAATGCCAGACTCATTGTTCTTTCTAGAATACCATCCTACTTTACTCTGCTGTCAGAAAATGAAGATACATTTTGACAAGCATTTGATTTCATTGCTCAGTGTGGATAATCAGGGTATATTATTTGTTATTTTGAAAATTTTAATGTGTTTTAACCCTGAGCTAACACCTGATATCCATCAGAAATGACAAATGCTAGAAGGAATAAGAGAAAAATAGGTACACTAAAGACCTGTTGGTTGAGTTGTGAATATGGTGTAGAGAACAATTTAGAACTATGCATAAATGGCTATAATATTGTATACTCTTTGACTCAGTAATATCACTACTTTGTAACCCAGAGTTCATAGAAAAAGAAAAAGGGCATATATATATATATATATATATATATATATATATATATATATATATATATATATATATATATATAAATAAATATTTATAGAAACTCTTCTTGTAGTACCAAAGAATTGAACATTAAGAGTATGCTCTTCAATTGGGGAATAGATGCATAAGGTGTGACATATGATTGTGATAGAGTGCTATTAGGCTATAAGAAAGACTACAAAGTTGGTTTCAGAAAAAAAAGAAAAACATGGCAAGACCTATATGAACTGATACAAAGTGAAGAGAGCAGAACCAGAACATCACTGTACACAGTAACAGCAATGCTGTGATGATGATAATCTGTGAAAGACCTGGCAGTTCTGATTCAAGACAATTCTGAAGGACTCATGATGAAAAATAAGAAGCTATCCAACTACAGAGAGAGAAACAGTGAACAATTTGCAGTGCAATTTGAAATAAAAAATACACATTATTTTTCTTGCTTTTTTTGCAATATGGCTAATACAGAAATATGTTTTCCATGAGTTCATATGTGTGGTTGATGTTATATTGCTTGCTTTCTCAGAAGGTAAAGGAGGAGCAAGAGGGAGGAAGAGAATTTTTAAAAAGGAATGCTAAAAATAAATAAATAATATTTTTTAAAAGTTTTAAAGTTGTTGACACCACAATCATGTCTCAATATGATCCCTTCCATATAACTAATGCAAAACCAACCACCAAACATAGCCCAGTGTATGCAGCATCCAATCCCCTTAGTCTTCTATCTAGTAATCAAGAGGCAAACAAAGTATGTCTTTGCATCTTTTCTCTAGGCCTAAGATTATGGATTAATTGAGTTCAGTTGACCTTTTAGATCTACTTCCATGTATTTAATTACACACACTATTTTTTTTCTTCTTCTGCTTGTTTCATTTTGCATCCGTTCATTCATATCTTCGTATGTTTTAACCTCAATTTCTCACCATTGTTATTTTTTATGGCACTATATCATTCCACTATATTTATATGCCAGAGTTTTTTTTAGACATTCCCAAATCAATGCGCATCTACTCTGTTTACTGGTTTTGCATATACATCTGCATGCATGTACAACTCTTGAATGTATTTTACAAAATATATACTATGGACACAATCATTCAAATGACAACCTGGATTATTCAGCCTTGTGGCTGTCATTATTCAACACAGCTTAGTGGGGACACAACTTAATGGTTGAGTATTGGAACAGTGAAATACAATGTCTGGTAAATCCTACCAAGCTAAAAAGGGTTGAATGAAAGGAATAGGGGTAGATTTTGTGGCTGGCATAAGCACCAATGTGGCTTAGTTGGGAGATAGAGTAAACATTCTGATGAAATCATGGATCTTTAAAGCAAGAATCCAGAGAACAAACAATAAACTATTCGGAGCCTACTGCATCTCAGGCACTCTGCTGTTCTGAGGAGAAAAGAAAGAATAAGAGAGTCGTTAATCTCATGGAACTTACAATCTAATGGTGGAGACAACATGAAAATACATATAACAGGAAAAATAGAAAATGATAAACAGATGAAAGACACTGGAATTAAAAGGAGTTGAAAAATACTTCCTGTAAAAGAAGAGATTTTAGAAGGAACATACAAAACCAGGATGATCAGTAGTCAGAGTGTAGGAGGGAGAATATTTCAGGCAGGGTGAACAGCTAGGGGAAAAAATAATCCATGGATCTGAGAGATAGATTATCTTGTTTGTGTAATAGTTAGGGGGTCAGTGTCACCAAATTGAAGAGTATATATGGTGAGTAAGGTATGTGAAGACTGAAAAGGTAAGAAGGGGCTAAGTTATAAAGGGCTTTGAATAACAGAGAATTTTTTATTTGATCCTGGAGGCAATAAGGAACTACTAGAGTTTATTGAGTAGGATGACGGCATGATCAAAATTGCTTTGGAAAAGACACTTTGTTGGTGGATGCAATGGAGAGGGGAGAGACTTGAACCAGGCAGACATATCAGTGGGTTATGGCAATAATTTAGGCATGAGTTTCAAAGCACTGAACCAGAATAATGGCATGTCAGAGGAGAGAAGGGAATATGTTTGAGAGATACCGCAAAGGTGAAATCAGCAGAACTTGGTACCAGATTGGCTATATAAGGTAAAAGAGAGAGTGAGGAATTGAGGATGACACATAGTTGGTAAACCTGGGGGACTGAGATGATGGTGGTTTCTTTGACATTAATGGGATGGGGGAAGGTATAGGAGGAAAGATCATAAGATCTACTTTGTACATATTTAGTTTAAACTGTCTATTGTATATCTAATTGAAGATGTGTGATAAGCATTTGGAGATGTGATATTGCGGGTCAGTTGAGAGATTAAGGCAGGATAGGTATATTTGAAAATCATCAATATAGCAATGTAATTAAATCCATGGACACTAATGAGATCACTGAATCAACTAATACAGAAGGAGAAGAAAAAAAGGACCCAGGACAGAATCTTTAGGGATAACTAAGGTATAATTTGTAAGGATATTCAGCAAAGGGGATGGTCAGAAACGCAGGAGAAAAACCAAGAGAGAGTGTTGTCCCAAAAACAGAGAAAGAAGAAAATAGTATGGATAGAGAGAAGGGTCAACAGTGCCAAGGGCTATAGAAAAGTCAAAAAGAATAAAGATAGAGAAAACTAAAAACTTACATGATATTTGACACTGTACAAAACACTGAATTCTTCTTTTAAAGTTTCTGCCTCAAGGAGTATATATTCTAATAGGGGAAACAACATGGAAAAAAAAAATTAGGCACATCCAAGATATAAAGTGAACATGAAAGCTAATCTCAAAGGGGAAAGCACTAACATTAGGGAGAGCAGAATAGGCCACCCTCAGGAAGTGAGATTTTAGTTTATATTATCATAGGTAGGGTTGGAATATAGCATTACTTAAAATACTAGACTACAACATAGGAAAATTGGGTTTCAGCTCTTGCTCTGACATTGACTAGATTTTTAACTTATATATGTCTTCTTCAACAACATGAGCCTCAGATATGTTTTCTGTAAAATAATTTGGAAATCTAGGACTAGATATCCATTAAGATTCCTTCCAGATTAGGCATTGTGTAATTTTTGTAGTACTTGAAAAACCTAGTCTAAGTTTAAGGTCAGCTAGGTATTATGGCTATTTGTTTGAGATTGGATTTTAGCCATATCATATCTATATGATGCTTTTTTGTGCTTACAGATTCGTATAGATATACATCATGTCAGGAAAGAATGTCTATACCTATAATATAAAAAGTAAAGTTATTCCATCCTTTCTTACTCTCCATAGGGAAGAGGAAATCCAAACAAAGTCTTTAGATTCTCCAAACATCTTGAGATGTTTTTCTAATGTTTTTGGTTTGGCAAGTCCCAGAGTCCCTTTTTGCCAGGACTTATCCCCTTAATTTTTAAACCCACATATATACCAAGGGAAACAATCCATATGTTTCTTATTCATCTACACTTAACTCATCAAAATGTTATTTTTTTAAAAAGTGCATTTGAAGCCTGTCAAATCTTTACAATCTGTTTTCTTAGAACCTGGATGCTTTTTAAAAAATATCTTAATGTCTCCCTATATGTAAGTCTAATTTTAGAATTGGGTTCTCTAAATTATGTATGTCTGCTCTCCACAAAATGTCACGTCAAAATAAGAAATCCCAATTAGATCATGTCCTTGGCATAAGAAGTTTATATCTCTGACCCACTCTAAGTAGAAGCAACTACTTATGGTAAAGCTGATGGCTTTGTACTTAACCCTCCCCACTTTCACCTAATTCCCCAAGTGAAAGATATAGAATCACAGAATAATTGAGTTGAAAAATATTTTAGAGAGGTTCTGCCCCAATCCTGTCATTTTATCAAAGTTGATACTCAAAGGGGGTAAGTGACTTAACTAAAATCACGTAACTAAGCAGCAATAAAGATCATACTAGCATTCAGTCTTCCATAAAAGTAATTAATTCATGTATCCTCTCATCCTCATTTGCTTCCTCCCATCCTTAATTCATGCTGGGATAAAGACGTCTTTTAAACCTCCGCATAGTTGAAATTTTTTTTAATGTGAGGTTAAGTTGAAACCTTTGACCCTAGAGGACTCTTCACCTTTGAATCAGTTAGCTTGTGGAGTGATTAAATTCATTATCTTGACCGCGGCAAAATTTAAAGTGTTATAGTATTAGTAATAGATCTATAGAAGTAGAACTTATAAATCCAGATTTTCTACTTTTGATCAGCTCTAATTAAGATTTTTCATCACAGCAGATGAGAAATCTCAATAATTTTCTATCAATTTGTCCAAAAATTGTCCTTTTCATAGAATTGAATTGAATTCCTACTTCTAGATGGCAGATCTGCCAATATCGGACTATAACTATAGCAAGAGAATATAAACACTACCTGCAAAGAGTATAAACTCTTTGAGAGCAAGAACTGCTTCCTTTTTGCCCTTGTATCCCAAAACCCCATCACAGTGTTTAGTAAATAGTAGACAATAAACACTGATTGATTTACCTATGGCGTTCTTCACCATAAAGTTCTTCTTTCCTCCATTTTTATAATTAGTATCATAGTTATCATAGAACTAAGACGTGGAAAGGATTGTAGAGATCATCTGAGCCAGCCTCCCAACTATTGAAAAAAACTCTTTTGTAGAAATACTAATAGATCATGATTTGAATGTCTCTAATGATGGATTGCTCATTATGTTAAGAGGTTACTGAGGTCAAGAATTGTCTCCTTCTATTGAGCTTCCACTATCCTCATTACAACTGACACAATGACTGTTTCTGCTCTTGACTATTACCCAGAACAGTCTTTCAGATGATAGTCTTTCATATTTTTATAAAGGAAGAGGTAGTAAAGTGAATATATATGGGTGTGTGTTTGTGTATAAATATATACATATACATATATAATGGGTTTTTGTGCATCTGCATATATACAGACATATTTTATATTAAATATAAATATGTATTATAAATAACAAGTAGTATATAATGTAAAATATAAAATATATATTTTATATACAATACATAATGTGTATATGTAATATATAGTATAGTATAGTATGATATGGTATGGTATGGTATGGTATAGTATAGTATAGGTTAGGATAGAATAGGGTAGGTTAGGGTAGGAGAGGATATAATAGACATAATATAATAAATAGAATGCAATATAATATAATTAAGATAATGCAATGTAATATGATATGGTATGATATGACACAACATGACATGATGTGAGATATGATATGACATAACATAACATACTATAATATGTAATATACACATATAGACATATCCACACATATGTATGTATATATCCATATATACATATATGCACACACATACAATATACACATATATGCATATGAATGTGGGTTGTATGTGTATATATGGATATATGGATATGTATATATATATATATGTGTATGTATATGTGTTTATGGTGGGGATGGAGGTATATGAGTATATACACCTTGCTTAGGAGTCCCTTGGACATGTGCTAACCTACAGAGATCATGCTTTGCTGTATTTCTCACTTGTTCAACTCACAACAGTGTGTGTACAAAGATCAGATTAGTCTCCTTGCTTGGACGAGAAGAACAAAGTTCCAGAAGTTCATTTTGTTTATCCTTCAGGATATGGAGAAGAATAATGTATGTCTTGGAAAAAGGGAAGTGATTCTTGATGAAAAAAAGGAAAATGCCAAGAGCCAGAAGAACTCCACTCTGTGTGGACCCTGTCTGTCTGACCCCTACTCTGTCTGGAACTTTGAGACTGGAAGAAGGTCATTATAGAAATGGGAAGGAAGAAGGGACACTGAGTAATTGTGCCATGTCGTAGGTCTGAAACTCTTCTTATCATTGTGGGGCTTAGTGTTCTCAGAATGAAGCATTCTTTCAAGCTCCATGGAGTGGGGGCACAACCAAAATCTAATCAGCTATATAGCTGTCAGAAGAGAGATGGAAGCTGTCTTCAAGTATTTGAAAGGCTGTCATATGAAGCCCTTCCTATTCTTTTGGCCCCCAAGAATGGAACCAGAGGTCATTGGTAGAAATTGCCATAAGAGGCATCAGGAGAGACTACCTAACAATTAGTTATTTGAAAGTGATATGAGTTATCTTGTTTAATGAGTTTCCCCTCAAAAAGAGAGTAAAGAATCCAATCCAATCCAATCCATTCCAAAAAGCATTTTTAAGCATCTGCTCTGTGCCACGTGCTGTGCTAAGCTCTGGGTGTGCAATTATTAAAAGAAAGACAGTCCTGCCTTCAGAAACTTACTATCTAAAAGAAGATACAATATACATAAAAAAGTCAGGAAAGTGGGGGAGAGGGACAAGACACCAGGAGTTAGCTTGTTCCATGCAATTGAAGCCAGGAAGGGAAGGAGATGCAGAGTGGAATGAGCTCTTCAAGGATAGGTCATTTCTTGGGTATGGTGTAAAGCAAAATATTTTTCAGAAAAGTTGAATTAACTGGTTCCCAATGTCCCTTAAATCTCTAAAAATCTTCATTATATATTGGCAACAGCAATGGATTTGATGTTGGAAGGTCTACAGTCAGATGCCTGCTGGATTACATGTTGTCTGTTATATGGATACATCAATAAACTTCTTTGTTTAAGTGAAGTAGAGGGTGAATGAAAAATATATGAATAAGGCATTTATTTAGTGCTTACTAGGTGCAAAGAACATATAAATAGAAAAGTAAGACAATCCTGGGTCTCAAGGGGCTCACGGTATAACTGGGGAGACAATGCATATGGAATGTTCCTGCTGCATGTCTTTAAGATCCAGAGGCAAAGCAAAAGGTAATACTTCTTCTTTCAGGTTATTTCTATTGATAAAACAATATTGGTTTTGGATGTTGAACTATTTGACAATGTCAAAGTTAGTGGACAGAGTTACATAAAGCAATATTAAATATAAATGACAAATTTTGGAGCTATATAAAGTCATATAGCTCCAAAATTTGTCATTTATATTTAGGTTAAAATGTTAGCTGTGCCAGAGGATGAGAATTGAGAATGGGACAATTCCTGACGATTTGAAAAGTAGCTCAGCTATTCACATATTAGAGAATCAGAACTCCCTCCATTCAGATACAACTTAGTGGAGTATCCAGTATCCCTAGCTATATCCATTAAGACATATGTCATTTATACTGTTATGTTCCCACTGTTCCGACTTGAAATTAGACTCTATTTTTTATTGGAAAACTAAATCTCTAAAGTCATCATGACTAATCTATAGGGATTTAAGTTCAGCAAAGTAACCTTTGTTCACAATAACCTTTTTCTGGTAAATAATCATAGTATGTTTGGTCAGGCCCTGATGCAACTCCTTCACCTCCCCACCAAGTCTTACTAATATATAGACTTAGAAAGAAGACCATTGCCAAATAATGTGAGGATAGTAAGAATCTAAAAACTTTGGAACACAGAAACAAAGTTAAAGAGAAGAAAAGTTCATAAAACCAAGATCATAAAATGGAGTAAGGAGAGAGCCAAGGGACATGCAGCCCTAAATCTTACAGAACCTGCTTAACAATTGCCTGATAATAGGATGGGCTGGTAGGGTATGTAGATTTTGTGGATATGATGTCTAGTAGTCACTTTCTTTGTTCATGACAATCAAGTAGTTCAATAATTCTTTTTTTATTTTTATTTTTTTAATAAATTTATTTATTTAACTTTTTACATTCATTTTCACAAGACTTTGTTGGGTTACAAAATTTTCTCCCCATTTGTCCCCTCCCCCCTCCCCAATACACTGAGCATTCTAATTACCC
>CM053773.1:156321214-156341891 GCA_028658325.1 Potorous gilbertii | reverse complement strand
TTTTTGGATCTCTTTCAGGCAGTGATCGGTGGATTCTTTGAATACTTATTTTGCCCTCTGCTTCTAGAATATCAGGGCAGCTTTTCTTGATAATTTCATGAAGGATGATGTCTGGGCTCTTTTTTTGATCCTGGCTTTCAGGTAGTCCCATAATTTTTAAATTGTCTCTCCTGGGTCTATTTTCCAGGTCAGTTGTTTTTCCAATGAGATATATTACACATTCTCCTCCATTTTGTCTTTTTTTTGGTTTTGTTTTGTGATTTCTTGGTTTTTCAGAAAGTCATTAGCCTCCATCTGTTCCATTCTAATTTTGAGAGAACTATTTTCTTCCTTGAGCTTTTGTACCTCTTTTTCCATTTGGCTAATTCTGCTTTTGAAAGCATTCTTCTTCTCATTGGCTTTTTGAACCTCTTTTGCCAACTGAGTTAGCCTATTTTTCAAGGTGCTATTTTCTTCAGCATTTTTTTGGGTCTTCTTTAGCATGGTGTTGATCTGCTTTTCTTGACTCTCTCTCATTTCTCTTCCCAGTTTTTCCTCCACCAACTTGATTTTCAAAATCCTCTTTGAACTCTTCCATGGTCTGAGCCCATTGAATATTTATTTTGGATGTTTGGGATACAGAAGCCTTGACTTTTGTGTCTTTCCCTGATGGTAAATATTGTTCTTCCTCATCAGAAAGGATGAGAGGAGATATCTGTTCACCAAGAAAGTAACCTTCTGTGGTCTTATTCTTTTTCCCTTTTCTGGTCATTTTCCCAGCCAGTTACTTGACTTCTGAGAGTCCTCTCCACCCCCAGCCTAGGTCAGCCCAGCTAGTCCTTGGGGTCTGAGATTCAAATGCTGCTCCCCAGCCTCAGGGCTTTTGGTGGCAGGCCTGGCTGCTATTCAATGGGAGCTTAATTTCTGGTGCTCACGTGGCGGCAGGGCCACCTCCCAGGCCCAGTTCCCTCAGGGGGTTTATGCAGAGACCTTCTGTAATGGAGCTCCTGCTGAGCTCCTGCCTGCTCTGAGAGCCTCTGGCCGCCTGCTGCCTCTGCTGCTGCCTCTGCCACTGCCTCCCGAGGGGGCCTGAGTCCCGGAGACACCTAGCTCCCCTCTCAGCCCATCTCTTTCACTGACCTGTGTGTCTATGGGTGGAGGGACCTTCACGGCCACTGGAGATTCTCTCCCTGAAGCCTGTTTGGATCTGCTCACTCCTCTCAGTGCCACGTGGCTGGGGCAGGGGAGGGCTCCACTCCCATCCGGGCGGGATGGACCTTTGGGATCAGTTTTTCAGGGCTCTCTGGAACGGAAATCTCCTTCACTGTGTTGCTGCACAGCTTCCACTGCTCCAGAATTTGTTGAGAGTTCTTTTTAGAGGAAATCCATGGTCTGTGGGCTCGGAGCTAGCATATGTGAGTGTTTCTACTCCTCCATCTTGGCTCCCCCCCCCAGTTCAATAATTCTTAAATTAATTCTCTCCAATTTATTTTCCATGTCAATTAGTTTTCTGATGAGGTATTTTCATTTTCATTTTCTTTTTTTCATTCCCTTGACTTTGTTTCATTGTTTCTTGGTGTCTTATGGAGTCATTAGCTTCCACTTGCCCAATTCCAATTGTTAATGAATTATTTTCTTTGGTCAGCTTTTTTGTACCTTATTTTCTATTTGGCCTGTTCTGCTTTTTAAAGAGTTCTTTTCTTCAGTGAATTTTTGTGCCTCTTTTACATTTAGACCAATTCTGTGTTTTAAGGCATTGTTTTCTTCAGTATTTTGCATCTCTTTAACTAAGCTGCTAATTTGCTTTTTGTAATTTTCTTATATCATCTTCATTTCCTTTCTCAATTTTTTTTCTTTAGCAGTCTTTTTCTTTAACTAGCCTAGGGACTCTTGTTGCTCTTGTATCCAAATATCATTCTTCACATTTTGTACTCCTCTGAATTCATGTCTTGGTCTTTCTAGTCACTGTAGAAATTTTTTATCTTCTAGTTCTTTTTTGTTGTTTGCTCAATTTCCTGATCTATTTCTTTACTTAGAAGTTTACCTTAAAATTGGATTCTGCTCACCTTGGGTGGGGAGGCACTGTCCTAAGCTTCAGATTTTTTTTAGCCTACTGTTTTAGAACTAGTTTGGGGAGTCTAAAAGTTTTTGGTGCTTCCAAGATGGTGTTGGATTCTTGGATTCCAAAATTCTTAGAATAGATATAATCACTGTTATCATGATCTGTGTTTTCTAGTCTTAACTGGGAAAGACCCTGGTCCCCTGTAGATGCAAGTGCTAAGGCTGCTCTTTATCTTGGAACTGAAACTAAGGCCCCTGCTCCCTTGTGAACTCGACCACCAACACCTTTCTCCACCCTGGAATTGTGACTCAAAACTGTGTATAGGCAATAAAGTTCATCTCTAACTACACTCAGTGCCAACAAAGGGACCTTTATGGTCACTTTCTGACTGGTTTTCCAATACTCTTACTATCTCTGAACTGAGAGCTCCCACAGCTGCTGCTCTTTATGAGCACTTGTTAAAGACCTGCCATATGCCAAGAAAATAATGCTGATCTTTGAGGATGCAAAGTTAAAAAAATAGAAAACTCGAAGTCTAGCTTCTGTGCCACTCTACCATGCTGTCATCTTCTTTATAATTCATATTTTGTAGATCTTTGGATTTTGCCATATACTTCTCCCAAAACAACTCAGGGAGGTAACTATTATTTATAGATGAAAGAAAAGCTCAGCAGGCCTGCTTATCTACCTTGTGCTTATACAACCTGTAAATATAAAATCTGGGATTGGATACTAAAATACTAATGAGTGAGCAAAAGGACTTGCCATCTCATTGACACAAATGGTTTCCTCCAAGGATGGCTAAGGTAGCCCATCCTATGATATTATTGTCCATATCCTTCCGTAGATTTTCTACAAGGAAGTTCATTCCATGTGCCAGGAATCTTCCTTGGGTTTTGGTGAAGCCTGAGGATACAAATTCTATTGTACACCTTTTTACTTCATGATCAGCCCTTCTTCTTTGAATGTATACTTCTTTTCACACATATAAATACTTTGATGAACAACTATTTTACAAAATGTCATAGATGTAGTTTTTGTTTCTTTTGGAAATTTAATTTTTCAATACTGAGCAACAAAATTTACATTTGATTGTGAGCTATTTGGATATCCCACAGAAGTCATCTGATAGTCATGACCCTAAATACAACTGCATCCATCTGAAGCTTCACTTTAGGTTGATAAATAACCAGGCCTAATTATTTAATCTTAGAAGAATGAGCCTGGAGCAATTGCTCATTTTCCCTAAGATCTTCTTTAAGATGATTAAAATGCATATATTTTTATAGTTCTTTAAAATTTTTGGTAGTATTTCTTTCATAATTGCACTTACATAGATGAGTTGTTTATCTTTGGTCCAACCCTACAGTTACATCCATTTGAGAAAAGCACAAAGCAGAAATTTTCTCCATTTCAGCAAATCAACAACTCAACAATAGCTTACAGACTTAAAATAAACATCACTAAAGGATTAACTGATTTATCCAGGGTCACAAGGAAAAGATGTTCCATCAGTGAGACTTGAATACAAGTCTTCCTGAATATTTTACTCAGTGTTCCATTTTGCTGTTCTTTTAGGAAGGCAGACCATTATTCCTAGAAGAAAAATCTGAAGTAGCTCAATGGGTGAACAAAATGGACCCAAAATCCCCAGGTAGGTCCTGGTCATTTTGTAAAGCGTACCTTTGGTGAACTGAGACAAGGTAGTGTGGATGTTGGACCTGGTATCTTTGGCAGCTTGGCCTGGCCAGGGTATTGGTAAGGTCAACATATATTTTCATAGTGTTTTAAGATTTATAGAGCATTTTGAAGAAGCTTGGTGGTACAGTGGATGGCAGGTTAGCGTTAGACTCAGAAAGTCTGAGTTCAAATTGTGCCTCCAATACATATTTTCTTGTGTGACCATGAGCCATCTCCTTAACTTCTCTGTGTCCCAGGCAACACTCAATACTAAAATTGCAGAGGACTTACTAATTTCACTGATGGAGGGAGTTTTAATCTATCATTGAATTATTATTAAGTATCTATTACATGCCTGGCACTGGGAATAGAAATATGAATCATGAAAAACAATATCTGCTTGTCATCTGAGGTTCATCAAAGACCTTACATTCTACAGGAAAGAAATATGTATCAGAAGTTTCTCATATCAAAGAGTTCACAAGTCTGGATAGAAAAATAGGAGAAAGTAAACACTTTCCTCATAACAATCCTGTAAGAGAGTTAGTATATATCATACCCATTTTTCAGATGAGGAAATTCAAACATGGGGGCAGTTAAGTGACTTGCCCAAGGTCACTCAGCTTTTAAGTGTCTGTCAGTAGACAAATCCAGGTCTTCTGAATCCAAACCTAGTCCTCTTCCCTAGACTAGGGATGGGGAACCTGTAGCCTTAAGGCCAGATGTGGCCTTCTAGCTCCTTAAGACTGAATCCAGATTTTACAGAACAAATCATTTTAAGGCCACACATAAGTCAAAAGGCTCCACTTAAGTCAAGTCAACAGGTCACACTTTTAAGAATTTGTTCTGTAAAATCTGGATTTAGTCAAAGGACCAGACCTTTAAGGATTTGTTCTGTAAAATTTGGGTTCAGTCAAAAGGTTGTAATTAAGGATCTAGAAGGTCACATGTGGTCTTAAGGCTTCAGGTTCCCCATCCAAGCCCTAGGCTCTGATGTTTCTATATCCACTATCTCTGTACTGTCCAATCTATCACAGATCAATCACCCCTAAATACATATGCACATATACCCACATATAGACATAACCATACCCACTTTTGCAATCACACACAGATGTAGACTCAGACTTCTGAGTAAAGGATTTGACTATTTGGGTCAAAACACCAGTAGATAAAATACCAACAATCATCATGTAGTTTATTCATGGTGAAGGATTGTGGGTCATCCCATCAAAATATGAGGAGCCCTGGGTTATTGCCTTCCACTTTGCTGCCTGAGTATAGCAACCAATTCAATCAGTTTTTTTTTCAGTTTCTTCAGCTACAGAATGGAATGTTGGAAAAGGTTCTTCAAGGTCCCCTCCAACTCTAAATATCAATGAATCTATACTCTTTTGTAATCCAACTGATCCCTCTAAAAGCCAAACACAATCGTCATCACTCCAATCTCTTTCCAGAGGATTCTGTGCCAAGCCTGACAACACACAGCACATGACTAGCTCGTGACTCATTCTTGGCTCAGGGCCTCCTTCTCATCCTTCATGCTGACTAGACAAAAATAGGACCAGGAGAGAGCCCTGAATCATATGCACTCTGTGTGTTGGGTAAGTGGGTGAGGAAGGGGTAGAGTAGAGGAGGAAGGAGGAGGGCAAAAAGAGAAAAGGGAGGGGGAATTTGTTTTCCTTAAAATTCCTCTCCAGTTATAACCTTGAGGTTTTTTTTTTCCACCCCTAAATCAGGCATAACTGCAGAGCAGATGCTGCCCATGAGTTAAGTAAGAGTAGCACAGCATGTACAGCTTGTTCTCAGAAACAAACAGCTCTTCTCAGAAGGTAAAATCTAATATATGACTGACAGTGATCAAAGGCTAATTCGGGGAAATGGTTTTGGAGCAAGCAGCAATCAAGTCTGATCCCTTGCTCTAAATTGAAGGGAAGGAGTAGGGCTGGGGACTGCATTTCCCTTGGTGTCTGAGGACCGCCTGTGCCCACAGGGTATATAGGAGGGGGTGGAGAAGGCAGACTAGGGAATAACATAGCTTTTCTCTGATTATCTTTACCTCTCATGAACTCTACCCTGTAGCCCATAGAGGCAAGCTGGCCCTCCTCATTCTGGGATATACACTTTGAATGGAGCCCTTGAGGTATTTCTAAACACTAGGTTAAACCCTGGTTAGCCTACTTATAAGCCATATGAGCTCCAGCAAGTTCTTTGACTTCTCTCAGTCTTAATAGCCTCATTTATTGATGATTCCTAAAGTGTCTTCCAACAATAAATGGTGAGGGAAAAATCATTTATTAAGCATTTGCTATGGGCCAAGGATTAAAGATATAGATATAAAAGGAAAGAGAGTCCTTGTCCTCAAGAAGTTTGTATTCCAATGGAGTAAACTATCTTGAAGTTCCTCATCATGTGGGGTTTTCAAGCTAAGAAGAAAGTTTGTGAATCAGACTTGTAGGAGTTTGACTGCAAGCCCTCACAGGATTCTACAACTCTGAAGGACAGTTGCCACTTTACCAATGAGATTGCTTCTAATTCTCAAGTGGATTTTCAGTCTCCAAATGAAGAGGAAGAAGAGAAAGAAGAAGAAGAAGAAGAAGAAGAAGAAGAAGAAGAAGAAGAAGAAGAAGAAAGAGGAGGAGGAGGATATAACCTTTGGTTACATTTTACTCTAGTATATCAGATTTACATTTTTTTAAATCACCAAACTCTGAAAGGCATTTCTGAATCTTTGACTTTTATCAAAACTTTTCTTGATGACATAGCTAGAGGTGACAAGCTACCTACACATCTTGCAGACAACTCCTCTCTCCAGTCAAGATATGAGAGAAATGAAGAAATAAGGACATAGTAAGTATCCAAAGGATTATTTTAAGAGAAAGAATCAGAGTTTAATTTAACATTTTTTTCTCAATATATGTTCAGGTCTGGTCTTTAATATAGAGAAACTTTCATTAAGGGTAAGGATGATTTAAGTAGATCTGTTTTAAATGTCTAGGATCCTTTCTTATTTTATAATGTCATCACCATTCTGATTTTTACAGTAGATTTAATATTAACATGAATCCTTGAGGCTTTTTTGTGAGGGTTGTAGGGGAAGTACCAGCAATAAAAAGCATTGATGCTGTGTGACAGACTTTCTTGGCAATGTTCAACAGGATGATGTACTATGCCTTCATGCTTAACATCTCAATGGGCCTTGTATTAAAGGGGGTAAAAAACAGTGCACATGACTAGCAGCTGTTCTTCTAAATAAAACAATGTGTTTAACTCTTCTTTTAACAGATCACATTTCCATCTTGCAGAAGGCAATTGGCATTGAATGAAGCATATCCAGTCAACACTGGCACACAGAGCAGTGAGCTCACCATAGACACATTATCCTGAAGGATAGACAATTTGTCTATCTCTTCCAGTTTTGAAATGATTCAATTTGAGGGGAACTTCACTATCTGATGACAAAAAAAGATGTGCATGGACCTTATTAGCAATATACAAATATACTCTCTGATGAGAGGACTGCAAAGATCTGTGGAAGACATTTTTTTTTTTACTGGAAAAAAAAAGGCTTGGGGTGAACAAGCTACTTGTCAAGTTTTGAAGGGAGAATTTATGGGAGATATATTTTTGTTTGTTTAGTTTTAGTTTAGTTTAATTTAGTTGTCTGTTTTAACTTGCCCCTAGAGGATAGAGTTAGGGACTATGGGTGCAAGTTTCAGAGAGATAGAGAGAGATATTTATTGATTGATTGGTTTGTTTATTGAGTTTATCTGAATTATCAAGAAAATACTTTTACTGCAGAGACCAAGTGGTTAAGTTGAAAGAGTGCATACAATAACATACCATGGACACATTTTTATAATCCACATTTTCGCCCACCATCAGTTTTAACACTAGTCTTTTCAAATTTGAAAACAGGAATATCAAAAGGGGAAAAGAAAATACTTTATATCAGCATAACAAATAGACCCAAGTTATATTGTTGTCAAATATGTCAAACATATTACAATCCAGAAAGGGATAGAAAGTACCCAAAAGTATAAAATCTATAATTAATGATATTCTGTAACCAGTCAATAGTGCTGGACAAGCACTTCCAAGGTTAACACGCTTAAAAACCTTTCAGGATTGATACAACAGAATAACATATATAAAGTCTTTCAGAATACAACAAACATACAAAATATGTATATGTATGTAAGGTAATTTTATTTTAAAAATCCCCTATCTTCAAGGAAATTATATTCAAGGAGTATGGCATATACATATATCAATACGATACAAGTTTAGAAAACAAATGTGATGGCAAATTTAAGAAGGAAGAATTTTCATATATGGGCAAGAAGCAGGGGTGATCTCAGCAGGGACTTTGTGGAAGTAGCACTTGAATTGGGTATTAAAGGAATAAAAACATTTCCATAGACAACCAAGATGAAGAGAAAGAATGAACTCAAGTAATGCTGAGTGGTCTAGTTTGACTGGAAAAAACTGGAATACTTTTGGAGAATAGAGTCACATAGCCTTGAAGTGGAGGGTTAGAGGACCTTGGGTGCTAAGCAATAGTGTTTCCATTTTGCTGCAGAAAGGATTTCTCTCTAATTGTATAATTAGAGCAGGGGTGGGGAACCAGCAGCCTTGAGACACTAGGTCCTCATATGCAGCCCTTTAGCTGAATTCAAACTTCACAAAACAAATCTGTTCCTTTTATTAAGGGGATCTGTTCTGTGAATTTTGGATTCAGCCAAGTGATCACACTTGAGGTCCTAGAAGTGTGTGGGAGGTTCCGCTCATAGTGTGGTAGGCTCCACATTCTTGAACTAGAGGCTCACTAGATGACCTTCATAACTCTGATAAGCTATTGATATTTTCCATGGTTCAGGAACTTTACTCAATTTTTGATGAACCTAAAAACAGCTAAATAAATAAACAGAACTGTAGTCAATAGAGAACTTAGAGAATCTATGGAATAGGTTGATGTGATGTTGTTTTGATGAGATTTGCCTTGTTCAAACCTGGCCCTGTTAATAAAGTTTCATCATCATGAGGGGTCCTAGGGATGAGAACTTCAGACAAGGGCATGGCTTTCATTGGGGGAATCTTAAATACTGTCTGACCAGTTGATAAGATTATATTAGGGGAAAATGAGGTTTATGGTTCTCTTTAAATGCTGGCTTCTCTGACTATATGTACTTCATTACAATGGTCCATCAACAATTATTTATATATTCAATCAACAAATATCTTATGAAGTTTCTACTATTTGGACACTGTTTTACATGTTAGGTATTAAAAAAAACCCCACAAAAATAACACTTTCCTTCAAGAAATTTATATTCTACTGGAGAAAGATAAATAATTGTCATTCTTCATGTATCAAAAATTGTGGTCATTACTAAACCGCCCCCTTGATCCTGCGATCTAAAAATGTATCGTCATTATCCTATAAATTATGAAACACTAGTGAAACACTTTCCGTATTATGGGGAAAGGGCTTAAATCAAAGCAATAATTGCACTATGAAATCTCGGAAGCCATGAGGAAGTTGAGCAATTCATACTGTCTAGGACATTTCCTTATACCCAGACAAGAACAATAGTCATGCAGATGAATTTAGTTCTTGGTTATCTTTTAGATTTTTATTTATTATTTTTATTTGGTGATATGGGAAGAGACAGACCTTATTCAAGACTCAACATTGGGTCCAGCCTCGGCAGCTTTGTAAAGTTGGGTGAGGCTATAGAATAGAATAACAGAGATAGAAGGGACCTTAGAACATAAAATGTCAGGATTAGATTATCTGATTCAACTGTCTGATTTTATGAAGGGGGAAACTAAGTCTAAGGCAGAAGTGACTTATCCAGTGTTATAGAGCTAAAAAGTGACAGAGCTGATAACTGAATCCAAGTCTCCTTACACTCGGTGCTCTGAAACCTCTCATCTTCCTAGCTTACATCTCCTCTGCCTGAAGGGACCCATAAAACAACTGTCATGAGGAGGTTGAACAGCATGTAAGTTAAACTCCAGTTCTAATATTCTGTGATTCTATTATTAAAGTCATCATATGACATAGAAGAGAATATGGTGTTTCATAGAACTGTAACAAATCAGTGCACAGGAGTTCAGAAGAGGAAGGAACTGCTTCCATTGGGGCTGACCAAAGAAACATATGAAGAAGGCAATACTTCATAAACAAAGTCCTAAAGGATGAGTAGAATTTCAACATGAAGAGACAGGAGAAGAGAGGAAAGTGATAAACAAAGGCACATGGATGATGGAAAGCACAAGGTTCATTCAGGGAACACTGGGGAATCTGGAAAGACTGAAACAAAGTGTTGATAGAGGATAATTGTGTGAAATCAGGCTGAAAAAGTAGCTTGCAAGTCTATGAATGGCAGCCTAAAGAGATCAGGTTTTAGGCAGTGAATGACTCTTTAATCAACCAATACATTCATAAACATTTAATAAGCACTTAGTATGTTCCAAACACTGGATGCAAAGGTAAAATAGTCTCCAAACTCAAGGATCTTGCATTCTAAAGGAGGGATACAAGATATAAAGGAATGGTTGCCAAGGAGAGAAGAGCTGATCTAAGTACAGGTAGAGACTATAAACAGAACTTTAGGCTATAATATAGGTATTAATTTGATTTTTTTCTAAGTTCAAGAGCAAAGGTAGCAAGCAGAAAGGCATATATGCAAATAACAACAGAGATGATGGGAAAATGACGAATCTGTTTCTGTTCAATTTACTTTGCATCAGTTCATTCAAGTCTTCCCAAGTTCCTTTGAAATTGTACATTTCAATATGAGCAGGTAGCTTTTCAGATGAAGAAATCAAAGCTGTCTATAGTCCAATAAAAAATGCTCTAAATCACCATCAGTTAAAGAAATGCAAATTAAAGCAATTCTGAGGTACCATCTCACACTTATTAGATTAGCTAATATGACAGAAAAGAAAAATGACATTTTGGAAAAGATGTGGGAATATTGGAACACTGTTGTTGGTAGAGTTATGAATTGATCCAAACGTTCTCTGGAGAGCAATTTGGAACTACACCCAGCAAGCTATAAAACTGTGCATACCCTTTGATCCAGCAATACCACTACTAGGTCTGCATCCCGAAGACATCATAAAAAGGAGAAAAGGACCCAAATGCACAAAAATATTTATAGCAGCTCTTTTTGTGGTATCAAAGGATGGGAAATTGAGAGAATGCCCATCAATTGGGGAATAGCTGAACAAGTTGTAGCATATGAATATAATGGAATACTATTTTTCTATAAGAAATGATGAGCAGGCAGATTTCAGAAAAAAACAAAACAAAACTTGGAAAGACCTACATGAACTAAATCTGAAAGACATATTTGAACTGATGCTGAGTGAAGTGAGCAAAATTAGGAGAACATTGTACACAGTAACAGCAACATTGTGTGATGACCAACATTGATAGACTTAATTCTTCTCAGCAATACAATGATCTAAGACAATTCCAAAAGCCTCATAATGGGAAATGCTATCCATATCCAGAGAAAGAATTTTAGAATCTGAATGAAGATTCATGCTATTTTCTCTCTCTCTTTTTTTCTTGTGGTTTTTCCATTTTGTTCTGATTCTTTTTTCATGAAATAACTAGCATGGAAATATGCTTAATATGATTGTGCATATATAACTTATATCGGATTGCTTGCCATCTTGGGGAGTAGGGAAAGGAGGTAGGGAGAAAAAAATATGGAACTCAAAATCTCATAAAAGTGAATGTTGAAAGCTATCTTTATATGTAAATGGAAAAATCCAAAATAATATTAAGTGGGGAAAAAACAAATTGTCCCTTTCATCATTTTAACAATAATATTTCATTATATTTGCATATTATCATCTATTCAGTCATTCCCCCATTAATGGGTATCTCTTTTAGTTTCCAGTTCTTTGTTACTACAAAAAAGAGCCACTATGTCTGTGTGTATGTATATATACACACATATACATATATGTTTATACATGTATGTGTGTATATGTATACATAGAGAGAGAGAGGATATATCTATCAAAGAAGATAAAGATATATATGCATATATATTTAGAAAGATAAGGACACATATGTATGTGTATACATATGTGTGTGTGTGTATCCGTATCTTCTTTATTTGATCCCTTTGAGGTATAAGCCTAGTAATTCTTTTGGTGGGGAAAATAAAGAGACTTACTCTGGGTACACTCTGGTGATCTGATACAATACTGGATCATATGTCAAGGGTGGTAAGTGATTGGTTATATACAGTAAGTTGAGATAAAATGTCTCTCACTCACCCACTAATCAGGATATTTAAGAGCCAGTTCATATTTCCTAAACTAAATGTATTAATTCCTCTGGCATGGAAGTGAGGGACATCTTCTCTAGAGAATGAAGTCCTAATGACTGCTGTTCCCTTGTAGGAGGAAGGGCCATTTATTTTCTTTTTAAACAAAGGAGTTAAAAACATTACCCTTTTCTGCCTTCTTGTTTTCTCTCAACCTAAACCAACTTCCATTTCCCCAACCTAATCTAGTTATTAAAGGGAAAGTAGTTATAATATAAAACATGCTGGATTAGGCAGCAAGGAATTTGTATTAAAATATTATCTAGTTAACTATATATATCCTTGAATGGGTAGAACCTTCTTTGGACCTATTTCCATGGATGTAAAATAAGAGTGGATTACTTGAATAAAAATAGATTGGAAAGTCCTAAATGGTGATTCCTCTGTTACTGGAAGAATTTAATTGGAGGTTAGAAGCTCATTTAGCTCCATAGATCTAAAGATGACAGAGACTCATGGAGGTTAATTGACTTGACCAAAGTCTTCTTGGACATGTTGTGAATAATAACAACAAAAACATATAGTTGTATAGTCCTTTAAAGATATTGAAGGGAATCCTGTTTTGAGTACAAGATAGATACTATGACCTTTGAGGTATCTACCAACTCTTACATTCTATGATCTTAGGGAAAAGATGATATTTAAGGAAATCTAGATAAAGCATGCTGGATTAGGCAGCAAGGAATTGAAATTTAGAAATTATAAGGTATATTTGAGTGATAGCTGAAGTTCATTTCTAACCCATCTGGAACAATTCCATTGTATAAACAAACATAAAATAGTTATTTAAAGAAGAGAAGTTCTTTTAGCCTCTTTTAAGTCATGCTACTAGATGACTGCCCACTATTCCAGCTCGGAAGGCCAGCCTAGCTAACAGCTGTAAGCTGGAGTTAAAGCCCCAATTCTCATTTCTCTCCTCTGCTTCAGTCCCAAATACTGAGACCCTCTCAGGTTTCCTAACTCTTCCCCATGAGGGCAGAGGAGATTATTCTGGGTGCAATTCTAATGGGCCAGAGTTACACTGGCATTACCACAAGACCCACCTGCTCTCTAGCTCTTGAGATCTTCCACATGGAACATTAGTCAGAGCCAAGTGGAGGCAGCCAGGATCCCAGTGATTTATAGGACAAGCCCTCCATTTTAGTAACTTGAAAACCCAAATGTGATTCTTGGAAGGGGAAACAAATCAGGTTCAACATGCCTACAGCTTGCAAGGCAGGAGAGATTCAGGGAATTAGAGAACTCTAGATTCATACTATGCTGTCCTCACATTAGCAGTCATTCTAATATCATACCTTCATTTTACATAAGAAGAAATTGAGGATCAGAAAGGTGAAATGACCTGCTTACAAAGAGTAAGGGACTGAGCAGACAAGCCTTAAGGTCTTTTGACTCCTAATACAAAGAATAGTATCTTTTCTTCTTCATCATCATCGTCATCATTATCAACAATAACAACAGAACTTATGGGTCATTTTTAAGGTTGAAAACAAGCTTTACAAATATCATTTCATTTTATCCTTGAAACAGATGCTATTCTTAAGCTACTGAGGCAAGCAGAGCTTAAGTGACTTGTCCAGATTTATACAGCTTATTAAATTGTGAGATCAGATTTGTGCCCACATCTTCCTGATTCCAGGTCCAGGATGATTTCTTCATTAAAAAAAATGTTACTGAGGTTTTCTACCAGTACTAAAGAATGAGAAGTAGAATTTTTGGAGAGAAAAAAATATGTTTTCACTATGTGCTATGTTTTGCCTTTGATATAGAGAAAGGCAGGGTGGGCTTAGTGGTGAATGTAGATGGGAGGGAGTTTGATCAAGAGGGCAGGGAAATAGGCTGATGACATCAAATATGCATATATAAGATAAATATATATAAGAAAACAAAAAAGCATAGTTTTGAGAATGGACTAAGATCTCCTCAATTTCAACTTTTTAAAATTATAACTTGCTAAGGTCCAACTCAGTGGTTCTTTCTCCATGAAGTTTTTCCTGTTCTCATTAGATGAAAACAATTTGTTCATATTTTAATTTTCCTAAAACACTTTGCTTGGATGTCTGCCTAGATTATTGCCCTTCCTTGTACATATCATTTTAACTCGGAAGTCCTATCTTGAGTGCAGTGACTTTGTTTCTGTTTTACCTTTAATTTTATTTTGTATCCTTGACATGTAGCATAAAGCCTTGGCTAATGACAGTGATGAAAACAATCAATAAATATTAATTAATACCTGCTTTGTGCCAGGCACTCTTCTAAGCCCAGGGATAAAAAAAAAGAGACAAAAGGCAGTCTCTGGCTTCAAGGAGTTTACATTCTAATGGGGTAGACAATATGCAAACAAATATATGCAATACAAGTTATATACAGGATAAATAGGAAATAATTGACAAAGAAAAACATTGAGGAAGGTCAGTAGTTAGAACAAAAAAGAAAGAGCATTCCATGCATGGGGGACAGCCAGTGATAAAAAGCTCAGAGTGGAGACATGGAATTTCTTGTTTGTGAAATAGCCAGGAGGCCAGTGTCATAAAACACAGTGCTAAGCACTTTGACTACAAAAAGAAATAAATAGTTCCTTCTCTCAAGGAGCTCATATTCTAATGGGGAAGACAGAATATGGAATTTTCCACTGCAAGAGACCCCATGGTCTTCAGGCACAATAAGCAGATGGCAAAACTTCTTCCTTAATCATGTTTCCACTTAAGATGTATTTGTCTCAGTTTCCTTATAAGTAAAATGGAACCTCTCTCAGACTGTTGTGTAAGATCAAATGAGATAGTTATCTATCTGTAAAGGCTTAGAACAGTGGTAACTGACAAAGGGTAGGTTCTATGTAAATAACTTTTGTAATTATTGCTTCCACTGATAAAATATTTGTTTTTCATCTTGAACTACTTCTCCATTACAAAGATTTTGATGGTGATAATTGTCTTTTCTAGGTCTTTTTCATCTGTGATTGCAGTTACCATAGAAGCAGTTGACCTGTAGCCTCTTCATAGGAATTCCTTCCTAGGATGATGACCATTAATTGACCTGGAAGGATTGCCATTCCTTGACCACTGATGGCAGTTGGTTAGTGTCTGATGTGGGTGCCAGTAAGGAAGGTGGATCTCTTTTCCACATAGATAGCTCCCTTTGATGATGGCCAATGGGAACCAGGCTACAAGTATGGATCACTGTTATTCTCAGGGCTTTTCATGTCAGTCCAGAGCTACCTTGATCAGTCTGAGATGTGATGGTCAAAATGTTGGTGGAGGTTTGAATGAACAGCACTTATTGCTTCTTGTCTCTCCCACATAGTACCTTACTGCTTCAGTCTGGCTGGCTTTTCTGTCCAGTGGTCAGTTGGTGGAGATGACTGGCCCCTTCTCAACAAGACTTACTTCCCATGAAGGTAGATAATAGGAACTTCTTAATAACTCAAATTCATATTAAGGATTACAAAGCATTTTCCTCACAAAACCACCATGAATTAGGTATTAAAAGTGTATCAGGCTTAAAAAGATCATCCAAGATCTTCTGGTTATGCACAATCTTTTAATTAAGAGAAGATTAGAGAAGTTGCATTGTAATTTTCTTTGCTTCTGTAGCCTAAGGACCATATGACTTGAAGCTGAAACCTTTCCTATGAATTATCTCCTCCAATTGATTTTTGGTGCTTTGAGAACAGGAGTTTTATTTTTTTTTTCTATATCTATCCTTAAAATTTAGCACAGTGCTTTACCCATGGTGACCATTTAATAAATCTTTTTTCATTTATCCATTCAGACTCCACTTGTAATTGGAAGGGGTTGTGCAGCCACATCCTTCCCTATATCACAGAGACTAAAGAAACAACAGGGAGCCTCAGGTTATATATGCTTTCCTCCATCTCTATGCAGTCAAAAGTTCCATGGGCCTGTTTGTGTTGTATGAGTATTACAATCTGCAGTATGCTGATAAGGATATAGCTTGAGAGAGGTTGTGACTTGCCCATAATAGCACAGATAGTGAATGTCAGAGAAGACTTGACTGCAGGTCCTCTGAAACCAGGATCTGAACTCTTTCCAGTACCTAGTGGCTTCCAACTTCTATGCTCTTTCCACCACACTACAAAGCCAATAAACATTTTTTTTTGCATGTGAATTTAATTGAATATATTTAAGCAACAATCAAATAGATTTCAAAAATTCAGGGTTCGAGATGTGTATACACCTAATTTGTTAATTTCTTAGTACATTAGAATGAGTACCCTCACAACTTATGTGTATATCATCTCATCTATGCAAGGAATTTCTTAATTAATTTCAGTGAATCTCCCATATATATCAGAGTTTAGTACAGTTCCTGGTACAAAAGGGAGCTTAACAAATACGATTTGACTGAAAAAAACCCCACCTTCTGCAAGAAGTTTTTCCCAATGCTCTTTAACTGTAGTGCCTTCTCTCAGATGATTATTAGTTGTACAGAGTTTTTGTCTCCCTTATTAGACTGGGAGCTCCTCTACAAAAGAGACTCCACTTTTCCATTGCTTTATATTTCTAGCACTTAGCGCAATGTTTGGCGCAGAGTAGGCATTTGATAAATGCTTATTGACTGATTATATCATGGCTTTGCCTCCTCCACTCTGTAAGAATCTATACAATTCTTAGGCTGCCCATCTTTTATCCCATACACCCATGAAAAAAATCTTTATAAATTTATAAAAAAATGAGTAATTTTCATCTTTCTGAAACAATCAAATTTAATTCTGTCTTAAGTGGAAAGAGTAGACTAGCCAATCATCAACAAATACTTAAGTGCTTACTATGTGTCAGACATTGGATCAGTCTACATAGCTAGGACTATATAATATCTTAAGGTTTCCTTGAATTTCTTGGTTCAGAACTATTTGAATTATCTTATATATGTCACAACCACTCTTTGTTTCAGTTTCCACACTGGTAAAATAATGGACTGAGGCAGCATACTATGGTGAAAGAAAAGTTGACTAGAAATCAGGGCATCTATGAGACTTTTAGGAAGTGGAACTTGAGACTTTTATGCCACCTCCATGGGATAAGGCACTTCCTCAGCTATAAAAATGCAAAGATGTTATAGATGATTTTATAGTCCATTCTAATCCTAATATCCAATAATTCAGTGATATAGTCTCTAGTAGGCAAAATATTTCAGTCTTTTTTCAGTCATGGCTGACTCTTCATGATCCCATTTGGGGTTTTCTTGGAAAAAGATACTGGAGTATTTGCCCTTTCCTTCTCTAGCTCATTTTACAGATGAGGAACTGAGGCAAAAACAGTCAAGTGATTTAGCCAGAGTCATACAACTATTAATAAGTTTCTGAGGCCAGATTTGAACTCATCAAGATAAATATTCCTGACTCTAGGCCTGGCACTCAATCCATTGTTCCACCTAGCTCAGTTATAAATAGATGATGCCTAATATCCTTTCCTACTCTGAAATTCTATGATCCTCATATTTCATACTTACCTAGGACTCTTCTCAAGCTCTGAGGTAGAAAGGCTCTCTACACAATAATCCTGACTAGAATTCAAACAGTTCTCTCACACCACTCCTCTGAATGCACCATATGTCCCAGCCAAGCTGTTTTATAGTCCTGTCCTCCAACCTCGTTACTTTTCTTACCTGGAGTAAGACACAGATGCCATAGGATATATAAATAACAATGTTTTATCTAATTGTACATAGATATTTTCAGGCTATTTTATTTATTGATATGAAAAAGGGTACTATTCAAGCCCTTTTTTGTATAACACAAGGCCATTTAGACATGGAGCTGATCAACTAAGCAGAGAACTAATCCTTCATAGTGTCTGGTGCAAACAGAATAAGCATAGGATTTGGAAACAGAGGGTCTGTGTCAGAACTGTTCTGGCAAATGTCTAATAATTGGCTCACCAAACAAAAAATAAAAATACACACGACACACTTAAGTTTAATCTGCATTATTAACATCTTATCTATCATTTTCTTAAGACTAGACAATCAACAAAACAATAAATTGAGCCCTGACTTATAGCATTTGTCAACTTCTGAGTTGTAAATACTCACACTGAAAAATTTAACAATTGACTCAGACCAGTCAGTGTGAGTTGGCTGCAGCACACCCTTGACCTGGTTTGAATCCTGGCTCATCTATTTGCTTCTTATTTGACCTTGGAGAAGTTGTGTAAGCTTTCTAATTCTCAGTTAACTTGTATATAAAATACGGTTATTAACTCTACTGTTTGTTAACTCAGTCATCTGCATTTCAGCCAATTCTGTGTAATCTGGCATGGTAACTCATGGAGTTGGTCTTATTGATTTTTTACCTATTCTTCTGATGTTTAACATCATCAGTGAACTTGTATATATTTGGGTTGATACTGTAGTCCATACTATGATCTTCTAATTCTTTACTGGCTTGTCATTCTATTTTTACAATGATCAACTTATTAACGGAAATGTTGGTTTCAATTGATATGGAGCAAAATCCATCCAATCAGGTATTTATTCAACTGATCAGCTACTCAGTGGATATAGTCATGGCTTAAATTTCCCAATTTGGCAACAGTCTTGTTGTAAATATATTGGTTCACATATCCTTGTTATTCCCAGAACCTCCATTTTAAGAAAGACATTTGACTATGTCATCCTTCCCCTTCAGGTTATATTCCTGATTCTCTGGAATTTCTCCAGCATGAACACTGAAAATTCTTCACCTTGGAAACTCCCAACACTTCTCTACTTCTCACATTAAAAGTACCCTCAGCTTCTTTGGCATCTCCTCTGATAGTCTGGCTCTTCACAGAACCTCCAGTTTAAGAAGTATAGTCAGCTGAGTTAATCTTCAAGTTATGCTCTGGCTTACCCTGATTTTCTTTACTATGCCACTGAACAGGTACCTTCTCTTCCTATCCCCCAACTTTCAACTTTCTTTTATGTGTCATCTTCTTTTTATCTGAATGTAAGTTCTTTGAGATAAGAAACACTCATTCTTTCTGCCTGTATTTGTATCCCCAAAAGAGCACAGTATTTGGTCAATAGGGAAATATATGTATATATGAATAAAATAATATTTGAATGACTCATGATGTGGTCAGTTTGTAGAATTTCTGATGCAGAACCATTTATTGAGGTAGATCACAACTTCTTTAGAACTTAGCACAGCACTTAACATAGCTCCTGTAACACAGCAGGACTGACTTAAGCAGATATATTCTAGTTCTATGAGACTGCCTGAGGAACAAGAGTTAAATGATTTGCCCAACCACTTCGCTCTTAAAAGTCTCATGTAGAATTTGAATCCAAATATATTACTAGGGTTGTTTCTAGAATAATAATTAGGTAATTAAATTATGGTTCCTTGTGCCCTAAAATTTTATTCATGAAGTCATCATGCTGTTATATGCAAGATGATGCATGTTTTAATTCAGATTTGAATGCATCAAAACACTGAGGAGCAGCAAAAGATTTGAATGTGAATGCAATTTCTAGTCTCAGCTCCAAAGTACTGCAGCATAGGGAAGCCAGGTTGGAAGGGGAAGATCTTTTCAATGCATCTAACATTGAGTTATTTTTATTTAGTAAAAATAACCTCAAGTCCTGGTGACTCATGGATAAAGTGACTGTACCAATAAGCCAGCCATTGAGGAAAGCAAGTTGCCACAAGGTGGTTTGGGGTATGAGGAGATGCACTGTGCATTAGTAGTGTGGTTAGAATCACTTTGTGACTGATACACCATAAGTAAAGATGGTAATAGAAACATAGCCTGCTTACTGGCAATTGATTTCAGCTGGTTAATCTATTTGCTACTCGCTTTCCTTTTTTATAGCATCACTAGGTCAGAGTTCATACTTAGAAGGAATCCCAGTGGTTATCTTGTCTGTTGCATATATAAGTAGAAATATTCTCTACAAAATCCCTGATGAGTGCTCATCTAGTCTTTTTCTTGGATATTATGGGCAAAAATAAGCCCTACTACCTCCCAACGTAGTCCATCAAACCTTTGTGTTTTTCTTAACTGGGTATGGAGTTTCATTGATATTGGGCTCCCCCGATAAACTTCTAGAATCATAGACATGAATCTAGAGGGGACCATAACGTCATCTAATTCAGTCCCTTCTTTGGACTGAGGAGTAAAATGAAGGTCAGGAAGATTAAAGTATTTTCCTAAGATTTCACTGTAAGAGATGGAGACAGAATTTGAGCCCAGGTCCTCTGCCTTTTTCTTCCAATGTACTGCCTGTTCAAATTCTCTGTAACTTGAAGTCATTGTTATTGTTGCTGGTAGTAGTAGTAGTAGTAGTAGTAGTAGTGGTGGTGGTGGTAGTAGTACTAGTAGTGGTGGTAGTAGTGGTAGTAGTAGTAGTAGTAGTGGTAGTAGTAGTAGTGGTAGTAGTAGTAGTGGTAGTAGTAGTAGTAGTGGTGGTAGTAGTGGTAGTAGTAGTAGTAGTAGTAGTGGTAGTGGTAGTAGTAGTAGTAGTAGTAGTGGTAGTAGTAGTGGTAGTAGTAGTAGTAGTAGTGGTAGTGGTAGTAGTAGTGGTAGTAGTAGTGGTAGTAGTAGTGGTAGTAGTAGTAGTAGTAGTGGTAGTGGTAGTAGTAGTAGTGGTAGTA
>CM053773.1:156304951-156321114 GCA_028658325.1 Potorous gilbertii | reverse complement strand
ACTACTACTACTACTAGTAGTATTGTCATCATCAATCATTTATCATTTATAAACAATAAAAACTTAGAAAAAATAGTTTGTATTTGCATAGTATTTTAAGGTTTGTAAAACCTTTTATGTTAAATCATTTGATCCTTGAAACAATTCTGTGGGACAGGTGTGATTTTTATACCCATTTTACAAATGGAGAACGTAAGCCTGAGAGCCAGAAAGCAACTTGCTTAGGATGACATAGCTAGTAATTATTTGAGTCAGCATTTGAATTCAGACTTTCCTCATTCTATGGGCAACTCTTTGGTCACTGCACCATCTAGCAAGCCAGGAGAGTTGTCTGGGGCATTGAGTGGTTAAGGGATTGCCCCAAAGTCAATGTATGTCATATATGGAAAGTTAATGCATGTCTTCTTGGCTAACTTGGCCAACTATATATCTATGATGCCGTGTTGAATCTATTCGATTTTTTGGACAGCTCTAATGTTAGAGTTTTGTTGTTTTTTTTCCCTCTTAAATCAAGCTTAGATTTGTTCTCAGTACCTTCCTAGTCCTTTAAATTCTACTGTTTAGAAATAAGGAAGACATTTTATTCCCCTTTCACTTGAATATAAACATAATATTATATCCTTTTTCCCCAAGGTATTTTTTTTGCAGATTAAATATCCTGTCTTCTTCCTTCAAGCAATCCCTGCTTGATATATATATAGATAGATAGATAGATAGATATATGTGTGTGTGTGTGTGTATTTTACTATCCTTGCTGTATCCTCCCTCTCATCTCATACCCTCATGCATGTCCCCAAAATCTGATCTTTCTGCTAAGCTATGGCTTAATCTTAGAATAGACTCTTTTATGCACATTCCATCATTTGTTTCAAACTCCCATTCTTTCCAAAAAATATCACCTCCTCATGTACATTTAATTTGAGTTGCAAATACCATCCTAGAAATTTTAGCCTCATCATATCAAACTAGCTCATTCTACTCTGAATCATTTTCTTCTCCTTAATGTTTTAATGTCTTGGCTTTGTTTGGGGGAAGGGAGTATCAGAGTTTTGACATGGTGTCTGGCAAGAAAGCACTAGAAAATGTGCGATCAGCGGGGCAGAGTCAAGACAGTGGAGTAGAATGACAAACCTGTAGAAGCTCTCCTCCCACAGCCTATAAAATATCTATAAAAATGACTCTAAACAAATTCTAGAGCAGCAGAAGCCACAAAATGACAGAGTGAAAGAGATTTCCAACCCAAGGCAGCCTGGAAGGACAACAGAAAGGATCTATCACACCAATCTCTGATCAGAGCACAGCCCATAGAGCTCAACCCAGCCTTAGGCCATGCATGGTGTGGCACACACAGGACCAGAGCAGGATTCAGGTGCAGAGTCACAGGTAGTAGCTGCAGTTCTGATATTTCTCATCCCACAAACACCAAAGACAGCTTCAAAGGTCAGTGAGAAAGCTTCATCTGAGTGAGAAGGAGCAGGGTCCTGCCCTAGTTGTAGCCACAGGTGGTGGGAGTATCAATTTTATGAACCCTCAGACTAAAGACCCTGGGGAAATTGATCCACCAATCTGGATCTCAGCCTTGAGTGGTGGCCCTGGGATGAGGAGGAGCACTGGCATGGTAAAGATGGTAGAGGCTCTGGAGATGGAATTCTACTTGCAGAGCCTGGGCAGAAAAGCTTGAGGTTGCTCCCAGACCAGAGCATATGCCAGGAGAGGAGTAAACTCCTCTCCTTTGATTGTGACACTTTGGAGGAACTAAGTACTTATAGGTCCCTAGAGTATACCCTCCTCTTGACAAAGGATTCAAAAGTCAAGTAACTGCTTGGGAAAATGCTCAAAAAAGGGGAAAAATATAAGACTATAGAAGGTTACTTTCTTGTAACTGGTATTTTCTTCCACCCTTTCAAATGAGGAAGAACAATGCATACCATCAGAGGAAGACATCAAAGTCAAGGCATCTACATCCAAACCTCCAAAATAAGTATGCAATTGTCTCAGGCCATGGAAGAACTCAAAAAAAATTTTGAAAATCAAGTAAGAGAGGTGGAGGAAAACTTGGGAAGAGAAATGAGAGTTCTGCAAGAAAATCATGAAAAGCTAGTCAACAACTTGTTAAAGGAGACCCAAAAAATGCTGAAGAGAATAACACTTTCAAAAATAGACTAAGTCAAATGACAAAAGAAGTCCAAAAAGCCAATGAGGAGAAGAATGCTTTAAAAAGCAGAATTAGCCAAATGGAAAAGGAGATTCAAAAGCTCATTGAAGAAAATAGTTCTTTAAAATTAAGAATGGAGAAGATAGAAGCTATTGATGTTATAAGAAACCAAGAAATTGCAAAACAAAACAAAAAGAATGAAAAAATAGAAGACAAGGTGAACTATCTCCTTGGAAAAATAACTGCCCTGGAAAACAGATCTAGGAGAGACAATTTAAAAATTATGGGACTATCTGAAAGTTATGATCAAACAAAGAGCCTACACATCATCTTTCATGAAATATTAAGGAAAACCATATCCTAGAACCAAAGGGCAAAATAAATATCAAAAGCATTCACTGATCACCTCCTGAGAAATATCCAAAAAGAGAAACATCTAGGAATATTCTACTGAAATTCTAGAGTTCCTAGGTTAAGGAGAAAATATTGCAAGCATCCAGAAAGAAACAATTAGAGTACTATGGAAATACAATCAGGACAACACAAGATCTAGCAGCTTCTACATTAAGGGATCAAACAGCTTGGAATATGATATTCCAGAAATCAAAGGAACTAGGATTAAAACCAAGAATCACCTACCCAGAAAAACTGAGTATAATTCTTAGAGGGAAAAAAAATGGTCATTCAATGAAATAGAGGACTTTCAAGTATTCTTGATGAAAAGACCAGAGCTGAATAGAAAATCTGACTTTCAAACATAAGAATCAAGAGAAGCATGAAAAGGAGAATAGGAAAGAGAAATCATAAGGGACTTTCTAAAGTTGAACTGTTTACATTCCTACATGGAAAGATAATATTTGTGACTTTTGAATATTTTCTCAGTATTTGAGTAGTTGGAGAGATTATACACATACACATATGCAGACAGAGGTCACAGGGTGAGTTGAATAGGAAGGGATGATATCTAAAAAAAATTAAGGGTCAAGAGAGGAATATATTGGGAGGAGAAAGGGAGAAATGGAATGGGGCAAATTATCTCTCATAAAAGAAGCAAGAAAAAGCTTTTTCAATGGAGGGGAAAAGCAGAGAGGTGAGAAGCAAAAAGTGAAACTTACTCTCATCACATTTGGCTTAAGGAGGGAGCAATATGTACACTCAATTTGGCATGAAAATCTATTTTACACTACAGGAAAGTAGGAGATAAGGAGATAAGTGAGGGGGATGATAGAAGGAAGGGCAAATGAGAGAAGGGAATAATTAGAAGTAAACACTTTAGGGGAGGGACAAGGTCAAAAGAGAGAATGGAATAAATAGGGGGCAGGATAGGATGGAGGAAATATAGTTAGTGTTTCACCACATGACTATTATGGAAATCTTTTGCAAAACTTCACATATATAGAGCCTATATTGAATTGCTTGCCTTCTCAGTGGGGATAGGTAAGGAGGGAGGAAGAGAGAGAAGTTGGAACTCAATGTTTTGGGAATGAATATTGAGAAGTGTTTCTACACACAACTGGGAAATAAGAAATACAGGTGATGGGGTATGGAAATATATCTTGCCCTGCAAGAAAAGAGAGAAGATGGGGATAAGGGAAGGGAGAGGTGTGATAGAAGTGAGGGCAGATTGGGGGAATGGGTAATCAAAATTCACAGTGTTTTGGGATGGGGGTGGGGAGAGATGGGAAGAAAATTTGGAACACAAAATCTTGTGGAAATGAATGTTGAAAAATAAAAATAAATAAATAAATAAAATTGCAAAGCAAAAAAAAAAAATGTGCACTCAAATCCCCTTGGTGAAATCCTTTGTGGGTTTCAGTTTTCTTCCCTGTTTAGTGAGACCTTTAGCTGAGATGAAGTCTAAAGATACTCCCAGTTTTAAATCTTATGATTCTATGAAATTGAATTCTTCATTCTACCTAGAATAAATGTTGTCAAAGAATGGTCCATAGACCTTATTGTCCTACATGATACTCTGTGTGTGTGTATGTGTATGCTATGTGATTGTGTATGTGTGTATACATTATATGATTATCCTTCATGATAATATGATACTACTATAGCTAACTGATTGCCGGGACACCTATACCATTACAAGTGTCAATAATATGACAGTATCTACATTTTCATTTCCATCATTAATTGATATTTTACTTATGTTTTCTTTAATTTCTTTTTTTCAAAAGTAACACTCTTCTTCCCATTATTTCTCATGGAATTCTCTTTCCTCTCTCTCTCTCTCGAGAGAGAGAGAGAGAGAGAGAGAGAGAGTGAGAAAGAGAGTATGTGTGTTTATGTGGTGGCTCATGGAAGTAGGTAAGATATGTGGTCCACTATAAGATATATATATATAGATATATTCTCAAATATGCAAGTCAATTCAACAACCATTGTTCAAACACTAGATTCAGTGATAGGAACTGCTAAAACCCAAAGGCTTCTGTTCTTAAGGAGCATACTTTCTGATGGACATGATTTATGAAAGTCCACAAATTAGAACTAAGTTCATTTCTCCTTTACTTTTTAGCTGTTTTGATTATTTGTCACATTGACATATTAAAGATAGTATGGCTTTCCTTGACAAATGCCCATTCAACTCATCCTATGCAATTGTCCTACCTGACAACCCTATGCACATAGAATTTAAAAAGAACTTGGGCACTTGTTCCCTGACTCATCATAATTCAGTGGTATACATTAAAGAAGGCATCTTCTGTACATAAGCTGTAAACCTCTCTGAGTGAACCATATTGTCTAATACTGGATATAGTTCTTGTCCTTATCTCATATATCTCATTGTATCTTTCTCCTTGCTCACATGTGGCAATACTTAGAGGCTTTGGGATCAATGAGTTGGTCAGTGTTGGTACTCCTTTTACCAACATAGGTCACACTATGATCTTCATGGTCATACGTGGCCATAAAATTTATCATTCTTTTGACAGTAGTATGTAAGTATTAGTATCTAAGCTTTTTCCAATTTACTTAGGCTCATTCATAAACAACGATCAATCAATTGACAAGAACTTTCTAAGTACTTACAATGTCCCAAGAAATGTGTTGAACACTAGGGATATAAAGAAAGGCAAAAATAGTCCATACCCCGAAGAGGTACTAATGAGGGAAAGCAACATGTAAAAAACTAGGAATATCCTAGGACCAATGGGTGGAAACTGTGGGGAGGCAGATTCAGGCAATATCCTAAT
This sequence comes from Potorous gilbertii, assembly GCA_028658325.1. NCBI lineage: Eukaryota > Metazoa > Chordata > Mammalia > Diprotodontia > Potoroidae > Potorous > Potorous gilbertii. Next base: position 156,315,756 of record CM053773.1, on the reverse strand, counting down.
AGTTCTAACAATGAGAATCATCTAAAAGTGGAATAGACTGCCTTAGCAGGTAGCAGCTAGGTGGTGAAGTGAGTAGAGTATCTGGCCTGAAGTCAAGAAAGTTTGAGTTAAAATTGGGCATCAGACACTTACTAGCTGTGTGACCATGGGCAAGTCACTTAACCCTGTTTGCCTCAGTTTCCTTATCTGTAAAATTAGCTGGAGAAACAAATGGAAAACCATACCACCATCTTTGCCAAGAGAACCCTAAGTAGCACCATGAAGAGTTGGACATGACTTAAAAAAACGGAAGAATAGCTGCAAATATTCCCTCACTAGAGGTCTCCAAGGAAGAGAGTATGTCTTCTTGCCTAATGTACTTTAGAAATTATTGGTAATTCATGGGTTGAACTAGACAGGTATGAGGCTCTTTGATATCCCAGACATTTTGAGATTTTTGGATTTTAATTGGGTGACCATTATTTATTTTCTGAACTATCTGGACATCTTTCTAATTAGTGTTTCTCCCTCTAGTGTCTCTCTCCATTCAGATCATATAGCACAAGGTTATGAAATGGATATGTCTAATGCACATGTATAATGATGCCATAGTCCTATTCCGGAAGCTTCAAAATTAGTAAACCATACAAGCTGTTTAATACAGTAATATTTCATATACACACACAGATACATACATATATTATGTATACATATATGTGTGTGTGTATATATATATATATATATATATATATATACATATATATATGCATATACGTGGTATGGTTGCTGTCCATCGTCAAAGAGGACTAAAATGAAATCACCTTTGTAAAGTGAAATTTCAGTGTGTCTGACCACAGCTGATCAGATCAACATGATCTTGGGATGCTCTACCACAAGTTGGGCACGGATAGTCCATGTGAATATTTGGGATGAATATCCCAAATTTGCGCATCCTTCATTTACTTTGTGCTGTCTCAATTCTGCTTTGTTCATAGAACACAGCACCCTTTCTGATGTGAACACACCATGTTGAGCAGTCCTGTGCCAGTATCTCCCGTGTTGCATAGTCAAATCCAAAGTTCTTGAGAGAGACCTTGAGAGTGTCCTTGTATCTCTTCTTCTGACCACCATGTGATCGCCTACCCCATGTGAGTTCTCCATAAAATAGTCATTTTGGCAAGTATACATTTTGCATTCAAACAACATGGCTACCCCATCAGAGTTGCACTCTCTAAGGAATAGTTTGAATGCTTGGCAGCTCAGTTCAAGCAAGGACTTCAGGGTCTGGTACCTTATCCTGCCAGGTGATCCTCAGAATCTTCCTAAGACAGTTCAAATGGAAATGATTCAGTTTCCTGGCATGGTGCTGGTAGACCGCTCATGTCTGAAAGGCATACAACAGTGAGGTCAGCACAATGACTCTGTAGACCTTCAATCTGGTAGTAAATCTATTAGATCTTCTCTCCCAAACTTGTCTTTGGAACCTCTCAAACACTGAACTAGCTCTGACAATGAGTGCATCAACCTCATTATCAACTCTTTTCAAATTGAAGAACTTATCATCAGTACGGTGGTTGATCTGAATGCCATGTTCATTTTCATTGAAAGTATTTGTCAAATGGTGGAAAACATCATGCTAAAAAGCATGGGAGCAAGCACACAGCCTTGTTTCACTTCGCTGTTGACTGGGAAGGCACAAGAGCTTTGTTCATTATCCAGAACCTGAGCATACATGCCATCATGAAATTGATGTACAACATTGATAAACTTCTCCAGGCAACCACATTTTGACATAATTTTCCATAAGTCCTCATGACTAACAGTCAAAGGCCATGGTCAGATCTACAAATGTTGTGTACAGATATCTGTTCTCCTCCTGGCATTTCTCCTGGAGTTGTCAAACAGTAAACACCATATTGACTATTCCTTGGCCCTTTCTGAAGCCATACTGGCTCTCAGATATATGACCATCTTCCAGGTGAAGGATAAGTCTATTAAGGAAGACTCTAGCAAGTTAGCAATGACTAAGAGAGAGATCCTCCTGTGATTGTCACAGGACAATCTATTCCCTTTACCCTTATGGAGATGGACAATGGAGACATCCTTGAACTCCTGGGGGATAACCTCCTCTTGCCATATAACCTGGAAAATTTCAGTCAGCATTTGCATGAGCAATGGTCTCCCCACCTTGTAAATCTTACCTGGAATAGAATCAGCACCAGGTACTTTGGCACATGAAAGGAGCCTAATGGCCCTCAAAACCTCTTCTTTAGTTGGAAGTTCAGCTAAGGAGGGACTGACTTCAACCTAGGGTAAATGGTCAATGGCCTCAGCATTGATTGATGATGGTCTATTGAGAACACTATGGAAGTGTTCAGCCCATCTCTCTAGGATCATGTCCTACATGTATGGAAGAAAGAGAAAATGAAAATATGTATGCAAAAAAAACCAATAGCTCTTTTTAGTGGAAAAAAAACCCTGGAAACCTAGGGAGTATTGAGCCATTTTTCCATATGCTAGCATATTAATGAAGTACAGTGCAATTATATCATTAGATATGGTACTGCCTGATCTGCTTCTCCACAGGTTTCAAAGAAACCTAGGAAGACCTCTATGAACAAATGCTGAGTGAAATGAAAACCAAAAGAACAATTTGTATAATAACAAGAACATTATAAAATCAAATAGCTTTGAGTAATTCAATGATCAACCAGTGTCACATCAGATCAATCAGGAAGTATGTGACCCATGTCTTGACAGAGATACAATGGACTAATTATGAAGAAGGAGACATGTATTGTTTTGGACATGGTAATTGTGGGAATTTGTTTGCTTGACTATTTGAATTTATTACAAGTTTTTGTTTGTGTTTTCCCCCTTTTTCTTGGATGTGGGGATGAGGAAAATGAAAAGCAGAAAAAAATAGTTGATAATCTTTAAAAAGTAAATTTTAATTTAAAAAAAAAACTTCAGTGGTTCTCAATTACCTTAAGGATAAAATGCAAACTCATCTGTTTGATATTTTAAGATCTTTGCAATCTGGTTGCAATCTATCTTTTTCATGTTGTTTTACCTTATATGCCCTGTGGACTTTTATGACAGCCAAATTGGCCTACTTTCTTTTCCCAGTATAAGATGTTCCATCTCTCTTTTCTATATCTTTGTACAAACTGTCTTCTAGCCCTGGAATTCCTTCTCTGCTTACATTGACCTCCAGTCAAGGCTCAGTCACAATGGTACCTTACACAAGAGGTCTTCTCTGATGCTCCTAATCATTGATGTCACCTTCTCCCATTATTTTGTATATTTGTCACTTTTCATTAGGTTGTTTACCCTTATTTGAATGTTCATTCCTTACTGATGGAGTTTATTCTTTTTTGCCTTATATCACAGTGCTTAACATAGTATCTGCACATAGTAAACCATTAAAAGCTATGAAATTGAATAATTTGAAACATAGGATTGTGGATGATGAAGCCTTGATTCTGCTATGTCTAGAAGACTGATTTTAATCGATTTATCCTACTAATTGGCTCTTAGCAGATTTAGAATCAGAATGTATGAGTCAGAAGAGATTTTAGGGATCTTCCAACCTAGTCTCTTTCATATACAAAGGAAGAAACTGAGACCAAGAGAGGGGAGATGACTCACACAGTAAGTGAATGGCAGATGCTATTCCTATCCATGTATACCATAAGCTCTAAAAATGTAAGCAAACAACATTTGGGTTAAGGAAGAGGGAAAAGATGAATCAGATAAATATGTGTATGTGAGTTCCTCTTGGAAAACATTCTGTGTGTTACTCCACACTCAACATACATATACTAACAGCAGGAGGACAGACTCAAAAACACATGATATACTATTGAGCTTAAGGAAATCCAGTAAAAGATCAGAAACAGTAAATCATATTATTCTGGAGCTTTAATGTCTACAAATAAAAAAAAATCACCATAATCCTGTGAGATAGTATCATTTTCGTAATTACTATATTACAGATGGGGAAAGTGAGGCCCAGAAGGATTAAGTTCCAGATTAACTTGTCCTCTGTCACACAACTCATAAGTGAAGGAAGCATGAAAATTAGAAATGGCTATAGAAAGCCTCAACTCTGCTACTTCTTAGCTTTATGAACTTAAGGAACTCTCATTGTCTTATTTTCCCCATTTATAAAATAAAAGAACTAAATGAAATAAACACTAACTAAAGTTGACTGTAAGTCTCAATTCCATGAATCTGTGAACATTAGATTCAGCACCCAATGTCCATTCTTCCAGTTTGCAATCTCCTGGACTTTTCCCCATGTCATTCTGTGTCCCTACCTATGTGATTATCTTTGTTTTTCTTTGGAAGCTACAAACTCTACGAAAGGCAGAATTATGACTCTCCCCGCTCTGCTAAAAGATGTAAGCATCCAAGAGGGCTAAACATTTAAGGAAACACTTGAGCTGGCCACCTAACAACCATAATTCAAGTTTAATTTTAGCCTACAAGTGTTGATGAAAAAGGTCATCCAGCGCAATCTCTTCTCTAGTGGAAATGAAGCTCCAGAATGGAATTTGGCTGAGAATATAGCACTTCATGATGATTCAGTTCATCTTATATCCTATGTCTAATGGGGTCTCTATTAGAGGTAGGATAAGAGGGCAATTTATTCTAATTTAGCATCAACTCAATGATTATTGTTCCTGGGGTCCAGAAGATTTGGATTGAATCTACTTCTAAGTTATGCAACATCGATTCGGCCACTTAACCACTCTGATCTTCATTTTTTCTCTTTTATGAAATGGAAAGGCTAGTAAGGAGACTAGAAAAACAGAAATAAATATCTAATACAAAACTAAATATGGCAGGTAGGTGGCCGAGTGGATAGACCAGCAAGCCTGGAGAAAGGAATACCTGAGTTCAGATCTGGGCAAGTCATTTAACCCTGTTTATTTCAGTTTCCTCATCTATAAAATAAACTGGAGAAGGAAATAAAAAACAACTCCAGTATTTTTACCAAGAAAACCCCCAAATGGGGTCATAAAGAGTCAGGTATGACTGAAATGACTGAACAACAACAAATATGCCTAAATATTCATAATTTACAGTGACGTGTGTGTATGCAAAGAACTTGAAGCAAAATATAATAGAACATAATAAAATGAATAATAAAAATAATTTAAAGAAACATGTAATTATTAGTGTAAATTGAAGTATTCCATGCCAGACATTGGAGAAAATTATACAAAATGAATCTAACACATAAGGAAAACAGCTTCTAAAAATAAGACTAACTTTATTCTTTCTCTTCTTTGTTCTTTTCCAGGCTTCACTTACTTTCATCATCAAACTATAGAAATCCTGGAAACTACCTCCACCTTTGGGCTACTTCTCACATTAGACATCTTACAGCTTCTTCCTCTGATTGACTGGTTCCTCTCAGAACCTCAAATTTAAAGAAGAAGCCTATACCAATATATCTTAATTATCCTCCAACCTGCACTCCCAGTTTTCCAGAATTCTACCTTTGGTCAGTCAGTCAGTAAACATTTATAGACACCTACTATGTAGCAACTAATGTACTCAGCTCTCAAGATACAAATACAAAAAAGAAAAACATTCTTTGCCCTCAAAGAACTTATAATCTAATGGTAGAGGGAGAACAAGACACAAAAGGAGGCTGAACATATGTGGGTGGCAGCTGGGGTGCAGTGGGGGGAGGGGGCAATTTAGGGAGTAGAAGGAATGGGGCAGTGAGGAGAGATACCCAGTATGGCGGCAAGGTGGAGACTTCAAAATAGTGCAGAGAAGTGAGGAATGAAAACATGGCTAGCTAAGGCACCCTCCTTAAATGATGACTAGTTAAAACAAAACCAACCAACAAATCGATTGATTCTTTTGGGATATACGATAATCCACATTTCTAGGTCCCCACTACCTCAAAGAATTGAGGGAAAAGAATTCTGTCATATATTCTTAGAAGCATAGCTTAGTCACTATAATCTGGTGTTTTTTGTATAGTTCATCCTGGTTAAAAGTGCAATATTTGATAAGGCATAGAACTTAAATAAATGTTAAGTGTCGCTGCTTAAACATACCATAGAATCACAGATTTGGAAAGGTCTTTAAAGACAATTGATTATAAAACCAGCCCATACTTGAGTCTGAAACTACTGCCAAAAGGTCTTCTAGACTCTATTTTAATACCTTCATTGATGAGAAACTCATTACTTCCTAAGACAAACCATTACAATTTGGAAGAGCTCTAATTTTTTTTTCTCCCTTGATCAAACGAAAAAAAAAACCAAATGACTCTTGTTAGAATGTCTTTATGACCGGTGGGGCTCCTCTCTTTGAAAACAAAATTAATTTATAATTATTAGTTATGCATTTGCCATTTCTTAAGCTCCTACTGTATGTCAGACAGTTTTCATCTTCCAACAGGACCTAGCCCAATGTGATAAAATTAAGTGGCAGACAAATATTTGTCAAGGGAATGACAAAGGGGAAGTCTTTAGGGCTTTGTTCCTATCTACTAACCTTCACAGGTTCCGACACCTTTTAAAGTTCTTCAACAACCTAACCTGGAGAGGTGGGAAGAGTGAGGCAGCTTGGTGAATGCCATACTGGACCCGGAATCAAGAAGACCAGAATTCAAATCCAGCCTCAGTCAACTTATTAGCGATATTGCCCTGTCTCCTTAGGTTCTATAAAATGAGGACAATGGTATCTGCCTCTCAAAGTTGTTGTGTGGATAAAAAGAAGTAACATTTTCCAACTTTAAAGTACTATGTAACTCCTAGTCTATTATTGTTTCGTTCATTATTAGAGTGAGCAAGAATAACTGGCTAAAATAGGAATCGACCAGACGTCTGATTAGAGACAAATTCCTTCCCCAACCCACCCTGATCTTGGGTTCATTATAACTGAGATGGCATTACCCACAGCAGCTCCTTAGACTTGGATTAAATTGCCTTGCTGTTAGGTTTATTTACAAGATCCCCTATAAAGATTTACCTTTCAAGACAGGGTGGCAGAGGAGGTCATTGACCAGAGGCCTAAAATGACCTCCCCTGTCACTGAAGAAGAAACATGAAATGCCCTATCAGGTAAGGGAGCTGAGCATGCAGTTACACAGGCCACAGAGACTCTGCCAATCTACGAGAAACTAGAGCCAGGCAGCAAACACAGACCTCTCACATAATCAGGGCCAAACACTCTCCAGAGATCCCCTAGGATGGACCTCTGTGATACAATTGCCTAAAATAGCTATTCAGCTTTTAATATGCTAGCATTGGATTTCTTTTGTAAATGGCAGCAGAAAAGAATAAACACTCAGGGTGTTACTGATCTGCTGTGTTCATCCCACTTCTGTTCATTAACCTCCGATTTCTCCTTCACAACATATGTTTAACTGGCCCATGCTGGCCTTTCTTTATGAAAACCTAGAGATTTCAAGACTCAAGTAGGATATGGAGCTTCTCAAAATTCTAATAGTTGTCTTTATTTATCTTTTGGGTGCCTTTGGATAGGTTTCTGAGGAATTTTGAATGACATGATCTCTCTTTCTTAATTCCACTATGTAGACAGGCAATTTATTTTTTTCTCATTCAGACTCAGATTAGTCGAGAGAGCATCATTTCAATTACAATTCCTTCAATGATGAGATAACGAATTACACTTCAATCATTAAAGCGCCACAGATAATTCAAACAAGCTATTCCAAAATCTGGGAGGGATGGGCAAGTAAGTATTTTGTCTTTTATATTTGCTTTTGTTTTTATAGCCAAGGCTTAAGTAGGTTTAGCTACTAGTAACCAGTTCCCTCAGGGCATATCCAAACTCCCAAGAAACACCTCCCAAGATTTTCCTACTGAAGATAGAAGCCACTGAAAGAAAAAAACATTCTTTAGTAGGAGCTCATTGTCCATGAGGAGAGAGGTCACAGTTACACTTTATTACCCTCCCTGGTCAGATCACCTATGTATGGGCTATTGTGTTCAGTTCTGACTTTCCTTCCTCTTCTTTATTGTAGGCTGGGAACTGATATTAACAAAACTATATAAGTCTTTTAGGTTTGCAGAACATTTTATAAATATGATCTTATTTTATTCTTACAGCATCTCTAGGCAGTGGAAGGCATTATTATTTCCATGTTATAACTGAGGAAACTGAAATAGATAAAAATTAAATGACTTGCCCAGAGTCACACACCTGCTAAGTGTCAGAGGCTGGTTTTGAATTTAGGTCTTCTAATTCCAGGTTCAATACGTTGCTGCCCCACATCCAGAGATAGGACAGTTTAGGTACTCTAAACTCTATCATACAAGAATCAGTTGAAGGTACTGGGGATGGTTAACCAGGAGAAAAGAATACTTTAATTTCAACAAATGTTTACAAAGCATTTACACCACACCAAGATCTCTTCTAGGTAAAGAAGAGACCAACTTCTCATTAAAGAGGGTATTCTTTCCATCAAACCTAGAACAAAATATCCCATGATCCCTGTCTTTATGGGGATCATCATTTACTAGGAGAATATGTCACAAAATAAATTTTAGATACAACATTATCACTATTCTCAAATATTTGGAGTGCTCTCATGTAGAAAAGGTTTAGATTGATTCTAATTGTCCCCAAAAGACAAAATGATGCATAATGAGTAGACATTAAAGAAAGGTGATTTCAATCAGCATTTATGAAAGGATCCCTTCATTGTACTTTTAGCTACTATGCACTTTAGCTTCTCTAGTCACTGTTTCCAAAGAGATTGGAAGAATGGATGGATGAAAAAGAATAAGTACTTACTATACATAAATTGCTATTCTTGAGCACTAAGGCTATAGACAAGCAGAGACACCTTCTGCTCTAAAGAAGTTTACTTTGCAAAAGGTGAGACCATACAAATAGGAGGTTTCATCTATAAATGATATGTAAGTGTCCCATGGTCCCTAGGGATGTAGCAACAAAGATGGCAACACATCTTTTTACATGTTATTTCCATTGAAATAACCATATTCGTTTCTGGTGTTGAACCTTTGACAGTGTCAAGGACTTAAATGATGAGAACTAGGTTGACTGCTTTGTAGGTGACAGTTGATGGGAATGTTCCCTTTTCTATAGGAATTATGTCCCCACTTCATGACTGTGGGAACAAACAGGGCAAGTGATGGGGCTGACAAGGTTGGGGTGGTGTGCTATTATTCCTGAAACTCTTAAATTGACCTGTCCATTGGTGACAGTTGGTCAGAAGTTGATGTCAGTGTTGGAATGGATAATGGGCCCATTTTACACAGGGGTTGATCTCCTCGTGTACCAACATGGTTGGAAGCAGGGTTAATGGCCTTGAGAGCATTGCTATTCCGAGGGCTCTTGGGCTTAAGGTCCCAGTATATCTCCATCATGGATTTCCAATGTCTTACAAGTATACTGCAGTTATCCTAAGCTTCCAGAAGATGGCGCACATTCCCTTTCCCAGGGGACCAGCAATCTCATAATCACTTTGTAAACCAGCACCAGCATAATTAGTCTCATCTGCATCTGTCTTACTCAAGTGTTGAAAGACAGAATATACCTCCAGATGTGCCTCTTTTTTCAATAAAGATTTACATTATATCTCAATTATCTATCGTTCCTTCTCCCTGTCCCCACTCCACCTTTATTTTTCAAGATATTGAAATCTGCTCCAGAAAGCTATAGGAGAGGAAAGAAAAGAATAAATCATTTCACTCATCCTTCATAATATGGAGAAGAAAATTTTAAAATCCTCTCTAAATAAAGGCAAAAGTGCTAACCATTAGAATTGTCTCAAAGCAGAAAGTTGATAGAAGACTTCATCATTAGACTCATTCAAGCAGATTCTTCATGACCACTTTCCAGAGATTTGTACTGGGCATTCAGATTCTACCATTTATGAGTTTACTTTCACTTCTAGGACTCTATAATATTCAGCTACATATAGGAAAGAAATGAAGGTGAAGCTGACATTTATATTGCACCTAACATTTACAAAGCATCATCTCTTTACTGCTATAAAAATTAAAAGAATGTGTTTGTGTGTATATATGTGTGTGTATAACTATATCTATATGTAAGTATACATCACATTTGAAGCCCAAATAAGAGCAGACCTATGAGATTTAGTCTATATATCAGTTTCTATTACTCCTATTTTAGAGGTAAGAAAGATGAACCTTGAAAAAAGTTTAAATCATCTGTTTATGGTCAAATTTCTAGTTAGGGCCTCTGAGGCAATATTTGAAACCTTTTCTTAACTACTAATCAAACATTTTCTTCTGCTTCTAGAAGCATGTGCTAGTTTCTCTTTATATCCTTCCAGAGGCAGGGAACCTGTGGCCTTCAGGCCATATATGGCCCTGTAGATCCTCAAACGTGGCCCTTTGATTGACTGTGAAGTTTGGATTCAGTCAAAGGATTGTACTTGAGCACCTAGAGGGCTCAAGGCTGTAGTTTCCTCACTGCTGTTGGACATAACAGAAGCAAAAGAGAACAAGTACAGGAACTTGATTCCCCATGAGCTTTTGCTCTCCCCCTAATTTCTAATCATCCTAGAAGTACCACAAGAACTATTAAGATGACTCCAAGTCAGTTGCAATAGAGGAAAAAAAGAAAACAAAAGTTGTTCTGAAAATTTTTGAAATTCAAAATTGGATAGATCTGAATTTTCTTTTTTTTTTTAAATTTATTTATTTAACTTTTTAGATTCATTTTCACAAGATTTTGGGTTCCAAAATTTTCTCCCCATTTGTCCCCTCCTCCCTCCCCAATACACTGGACATTCTAATTACCCATATCACCAATCTGCCCTCTCTTCTTTCATC
>CM053773.1:156280188-156304451 GCA_028658325.1 Potorous gilbertii | reverse complement strand
TGCTTATCTCCTTCTCCCCCACTTTCCTGTATTGTAAGATAGGGTTTCATACCAAAATGCATGTGCATTTTATTCCTTCCTTTAGTCAAATGTGATGAGAGTAAACTTCATGGTTTTTTTTTCTCAGCTCTCCTCTGTTTATAGCCTTATCACACATTATTTTCCTTTACAAATTCTACATGTAGTACAGCCAAATTGGCCTTCCCTCTGTTTCTCACACATAACTCTCCTCTCTCATCTCTGTGATTTTGATCTGACTGCCCCATATCTACAATGTATTTCCTTCTCATCTTTACTGCCCCCCAAATTACATTGTATTTATTTTGAATATATTTTGTGCACATATATGAACATATATACATATATGTGTATTGTTTCTTTGTTTCTTCCAATTGAACATAAACTCCATGAGGGCAAGGACTACTTCAGTTTGTCTCTGCATTCCTAGGACCTCATACAATAACTCATACACAGTAGATAGGGCAACTATGTGGCACAATGGGTAGGGTGCTGTGCCTAGAGTCAGGGAAATTCATCTTTGTGAGTTCCAATCTGGCCACAAACACTTCCTAGCTATGTGACCCTGGACAAGTCACTTAATCTTGTTTCCTCAGTTTCCACAACTGTAAAATGAACTGGAGAAGGAAATGTCAAACCACTTCAGTATCTTTGCCAAGAAAAACCCAAATGGGGTCATGAAGAGTCAGCTGCGACTGAAATTAACTGAGCAACCACTAAAGGTACTTATCAAAAGTCTGTTGATTGGTAAAAATTAAGTAATATTGAGGGAGACAAAATAACACTTGAAAGAATTGAGGAAGGCTTCATCTAGGATGTGTCACTTGAATAGCAGTAAAGTTTGCAAAGAGAAGCGAAGAGGGAGAGCATTCTCAGTGGGGTACAGAGTCTTTTCAAAGGCAGAAAACTGAATAATGGAAAGTTGTGTATGAAGAAGTACATGTAGGCTAAACTGAGTGGAACGCAACAGATGTCATGACACAAAATACTGCTTTGTGGATAGCAATTTGGCAGCTGTATGACTGATAAATTACAAAGGGAACACACTATTTTTAGTCAAAATAGAAGAGAAAACAATGACATTTATGAAGCATTCCTTATATGAAAACCACAGGACTAGAATATCAGAGAGACACAGAGTTTGATTGCATGAATGTGTATATGCATATATATTTATGTGTATATGTGTGTATGCATATGGATATATGGATATACACATAAGTTACATACATACAAAAGAAAAATAGAATGACAAGATATACACATATACTTATAGACTATACATATGTTCTCACACACATGTTTATGTATGTACATGTATATCATATCAATAGGATTATGAGAAGTGATATAGGTACACATGTATACATACATATAATATATGAAATATTACATATATCTCATCACTCTATTCTTCTTTATGGGTACCATTCTCAAGGTACTTATACTATCTTATATTACAATTATTTATTTATCTGCTTTATAGTATCTCCCTTACTAAACATCAGCTCCTTAAGGGCAGTTAGATATGTGTTCATCTTTTTATTTCCAACAGAGATTGGCATAGGCCTCTGCTTATAGAGGTAAAGGCTTAACAAATGTTGCTTGAATGAATAATGAATGAAACCCTGTTTCTCCTTCTGTCTGCTACATTTCTAAATGAGTACCATCATCCATACTGTCTCCAACATCAGTAAGCTTGGGTTGCACTTTCTCTCACCATTCAAAGAAATTAGAAAAAAAAATATTGTATTTATTAAGTGCCTACTATGTGCCAGGCACTGTGCTAAGTCCTTTACAAATATTATGACATTTGATGCTCACAACAACCCTGGAAGGGAGATAGTCTCACAATCCCCATTTTACAATCGAGGAAACTGAGGGAGAAAATAGTTAAGTAACTTACCCATGGACATGCTGCTAGGTGTCTAAGACTGGATAAAAACTCAAGTCGTCTGGACTCCAGGCCCAACACTCTATCCAATGTGCCTCTTAGGTTGCTTCTAAGTGGTGTCAAAAAGTTGTATCCATCCTACCTCCAGCTAGGTGATACAATTGACAGGGTGCCTCCAACGGTCATGACTATGGCTGCGCTAACCTCTTGGGGCCTCAGTTTTCTCTTCGTAAAGTCAGTCGATTGGATTCAGTCTCTAAGATCCCTTGTCGTTCTAAATCTATGATTCTTTGACTATCGAAGCTACCTTCTCACGTGTCTGGTCTACATTTTTGACCCCGTTCAATCCATTCTTGGTGCCACTACCAGAATAACACTCTTTCTTTTTTTAATTTGCTCATGTTACTCCTTTGCTCAAGATACTTCAGTGGTTTCCTGTTATTTACTGAACAAATTTTATGCTGCCTGAGAAGTCCCCCAACAGCCTTATACTATCTTCCTTTCCTTGCCTTATAATATGTCACTTCTTGTACTCTAGAACCTAATTTAACTAAAGTTAACTAAAGTCTGAACATACGTTTTTACTGACTGCTCTGTGCATTTGTCCATGCTGTTTCTCATGCTTGGAATGTCCTCTCTCCATTGCTTAATCTGGATAGCTTCTGCTTGTCTTTTTAAAGCCCAATTCATACCCTTCTCCACTAAGCCTTCTGTGACTTTCCCTTTTCCTATTGAAAATGACCATCTTTATTGAATCACATATTCTTTGCCCACACTTTTCTCATGTGCATAGCATGAACAATGGGGCCTGACAGCTGTGTGTCTGTGAGTTATCTCTGCACTAAAATGTAAATTCCATGAAGGAAAAATGTCAGTTAAATTTTGAGTGTTCCATAGTGCTTCCCACAGTGCTCTACACACAGCAGGTGCTTAATAAATGTTTAGTGAATGTTGAGTGAAGAAAAGAATTCATTGGAGTCTTTTAATGTGCTTCTCTGACAGGAGGGATTCAGGACAAATGTTTCATGATTTTTCTGGTTTCTGTAGCAACCAAGCTTCTCCCTAAGTGGTTTCAGGCAAGATATTTGTACATTTTATATCAAGGAACTCAGTTATGATGAAATTTAACTATTAAGTGACCTGAGCAGATTTAAGCTTTTCTTGAACATTTTGTAGGAGGGGGAGGGTTAGTATGTCTACACACAAAGTGTTTATAGACACTTATCTTCACTAGAAGATATTAGTATCAATGAAGAAGAAACTAGTAAAGTTCCAAAAAAGAGCCTTGGTTTTTTGGGGGGAGGAATAAGGCAGGGTCTTCTATTTGGATGAACATTGATGTTACTTCCTCAAGGTAAAGAGATCATTACATAAACATATTGCAAGAGTATCACTACCTTCTAGAGATTGTTTTCCCCTATATTTTTTCCCCTTTTTTTCCTCTGAGAAGATTACTTGATTGGCTAAAAGGGCTAAAGCTTAAGTCACACTGTCTCTTTTTTGGGGACCTCTGACTTGACAGAATCCCCAAGGCTACAAGAAACACTATACCCTTCCCTGCTGGTCCTAGACTTAGTTCATTATTAGGGGTAGAGTAGGATTGAAAAGAAAAGATAAGTAGGGTGATCTACCCAAGCCAAGGGTTATGTTCCTTGGGGAATATATTTTGCAGGCTAAGATTAGGTAAAACTTCTGTTAAATGTTCTGATTATCTAATTTTGCAGCAATTCTTAAAACTAAACCTAAACTAACAATGGTTCAGCTTGAGTTAAGCCTACCCATATATTTGCATTCTCTAAGATAAAGTATTGGCATGAATGTCATAGCATGGTCCAGGTAGGTGGCATAGTGGATAGAACCCCAGCTCTGGAGTCAGGAGGACCTGAGTTCAAATCCAGTCTCAGACACTTACTTGCTCTGTGACCCTTGGCAAGTCACTTAACCCTGACTCATAGACAGATAGATAGATAGATAGATAGATAGATGATAGATAGATAGATAGATAGATGATAGATAGATAGATAGACAGACATGCTTAGATCTAGGAATAAAGCACCTTGGAAGAGTGAGAGGAATTCTTTACTAAAGAGTAGAAGACTTGAATTCGAAGTTTAGCTTGACTTTATATTAGCCACGTAATTTTGAGAAATCTAATTCCCAACTAAGAATTCCACTTTCTCATCTATAAATGAAAGGACTGGATCAACAAATGATATTTATAATTATAAGATCAAGAAGATGATGAGGTAGAGCATCCCAAGGATGAAGGGCACGCAGCAAAAATGATCAGGGGTGAGTCATGTCTGTTTTGTTCAGAACAGCAAGGAGTTCAGTGTCACTGGATTGTGGAGAATGAGGAAGACGGTAAGGTGAAAGAAGACTTCAAAGAAAGGGAGTGGGGGAGACTAGATTATGAAAGGATCTGAGTGTCAGGGAGGGAGGCCAATAGTTGGAGCAGGGAAGGGAGAGCACTCTGGACAATAGACATTTGCTTTTAGCTGCAGTAGCCAAGACCAGTGAATTTCCAGTTCTGAGGATCAACCTGTTGACTCTAATAATTCAATTTGGCAGACACTATACTGTGTCCTGATATTGGCGATGCCATACCTAGATGTGTACTTGATATAAAAGGCTTTATAGCAACCATGTTAAATCTGAGCTCATTCTCCTTTGTGCAAGAGTACTGACTGCCAGGAATAAAGGAACCCTGAGAAATTCTCACACACTGTAATTCCCCTCCAAAATTCCTCAAGATGTACTAATAACTGGATTGATTTTTTTTGGAGGGGGGAAATAAAGCATATATCTCAGGAAGAAACTATGTTTCCATTTGAACTCTTGTGTGTGTGCTTCATTTTTTTCTCCTTACAATCAATCACTATGAATCAATTCCAGTCACATACACACACTCACAGCCTACAAAGTCCTTTGTTTTTCCCAAAAAACATCCTCAGTGTGAGCATCCCAAACAGGGACTTCTTAGGCTTAACATAAGCCTCCCTCTCCACAAAGCAAATAATATCAGCTCCCCAAAAGAGGAATGGACTTCTTTGAGAGAAAGTGGGTTTCATCTCACTGGATGTCTTCAAGCAAGAGATAAATAACCATTTCTCCTCTATATGTTATGGCACTTTTTATTTTATATTTCTTTCCAGATCTAGGTTGGACTACATTGTTCCTTCCAACTCTGAGACATATGATTCTGTTATACTTCAGAAAGAAAGAAATAGGGTTTGGCTTCATTGAAACAAAGATAGAAAAACAGGGAAGCAGAAACCGGGAATATCAGGGGATTAAGAATGTATCGGTTATGAGACTAGACAATGAATTTTGACCAAAAAAGAAAAAAAAAAGGAAAAAGTAGACTTAAAGTATGGTCAAATTGGAAAAGATGTTAAATATTATTTAGACCAGCCTTTTCACTTTTCAGATGAGGAAACTGTATGAAAAATGTGCCAGAATCTAAGGGAGTGGAGAGGAACAACTCCCTTTAGTTTTAGACAGGTTTGCGGCTTTGCGCTAAGAAAACCCCCAGCCATTAATTTTTAAATGGGATTATTTTGCCTTTATCTTATCTCCGTAGTTACTTCTTGGTGCCTGGTGGGGGTATACTCCAAATACAATCTGACAGATAGCTATTTGGGGGTAGAAGTGGGGGAAGCAGCCAGGTTTTCCTTCTGCATATTAATATACACATGCATGCATACATACATGTGGGTGTGTATTGCATATGTACATGTGTGTATGTGTGTACACACATGTATGTATGCATGCACACATGTATAAAACTGGCCTGGTTAAGTGGGCAGAACCGAGGTCATAATTTCTCAGGGAAAGAGCACACTAATGGAAAATAAGGTCACAAATATCATAAAAACAAGGTCTGACATTTACCAAGGACAATTATTTCATCATAAAAGTTCCAGGCTTTTTCTGTAGCCCTTCAATTAAGCCTCCACAAGACATCCTGCCTCCTTAACCAAGAAAAGGGGGAGAAGAACAAATAAGGAGGTTGGGGTGGGGGGCTGGAGAGGGGGATTGGGGAGCAGGAGTGGGGAATGACAGCAAAGGGTGGTGGTGGTGAAGGACCAAAGGGAGAATTCCTGTGGCTTTAGGAGTAAATTGAGCTCCTAATGCCTTTTGACCAGTAGTGGGATTAAGAGTTCAAGAGGGCAGGTCATGTAGGGGCACGGAGGGCAAGCTAGTTCTTGCAGTGACGTGACCCAGGAAATGCTACCAGGACTGGCTCGATACCTTCCCCAGCATGCTACCAATTAGGATTTAATGACCAAATGTGGAATGCATTAGGACTTCTGAGCATAAAGTCTGTTTTCAAAGGAGCCGGATCTTCTTTGCTAAGTAGAAAAACATTCCTCCCGTGGTTAGCTTCCCACGTAGCCTAGCTAAGTCTGGGGGCTTCACAGACAGGAGGAATGTACAAAGCCCACAGTGGACAAGTGGTCTGCCTGCCTCTGACCCATTCCCCAAAGATGACATAGGGACGGATCCACCTAGGGCCCCGGGTGGGTATTTGGGAGCAATGTGGGGGGTAGCATCGGCATTTCCAATGGCCAACTTCCCCCATGTGAACATATATAAAATCTGGTTCCAACATTTCAGGGTGAATAGTAAGTGTTTATATGAGTGTGGTTAATATGCATTAGCTTATCATTGTGGATGTGCACGCCTATGATTGTATCTGAGAGGGTTTTCATATCTTTCCAACATGCCGTATTTAGAAATGGAAAATGTCTGTAACTGCAGATTGGAAATGAATAGACCTCCTTGTCTCCCCCACCCTTTTATTTATAGTTTTCTGGGGCTAGGTCCTCGCTGGTACAACTCTGGTTCCTAGATTCGTGGATTATCAAAGGTTGAAGGGGCCTTAAGAATAAAGAATAAAGAATGTTGGAGATGGAAGACGCTTGGAATGTAAAATGTTAGAACCATCAGGGACCTTAGGGATTATTTATTCCAAAACCCTGATTTTACAGATGTGGAAACTGAAAAAAAACCAAAAAACCTGAAATTTTGATGAATATTTCTTTTCTTTCCCCTCTCAAAATACAAAGAAAATGCTTATGACATGTATATATACACACATATTTATGCACATTTATATGTATAGATGGGATATAGATGCTTATGTCTCATATATATTTGTATATATGTACATACATACACACATATATAGTCTCCATGATAAATTAATATTATTTTGCTTTTTCTAATTATAGCATTTTCTTTCATTCTGTGACATACGTATAATCTTGTTTCTGTAATTTACCATCATGAATACAGAACAAAAATTAATTTTGTCGTGACTTTGTTGAGAATTTCCAACACTGTTTGAACTCACTAGGGATACATGAATTTGAAATCAAACTTGGGGAATCATTGAGGTTTAAAATGTCAAAAAGAGGTCTTGGAGATAGGAGTCTCATACTTTGGTTCTTATGGAAAAGAAAGGAGGAAGTCCCTCCATAGTTGTAGGTTTCCCTGATCAGAGGAAACTATCTCACCCCTAATTATCTGGAACGTAAAATTCCCTCATATTTAGACAATACTCTACACATTATAAAGCAATCCAACACATGTTATCTAATTAGATCCTCATAATAGTTCTGTGAGGTCAGTAGGGCAGGGATTGTTATCCCCATATGACAGATGAAGAAACTGAGACTTGAAGAGGTTAAATGACTTGTACATAAACACATCTGCATGTGATCACAAAAGGGATGTTAGGAAAGGTCAATTGCTCTTCCAAATTGCAATGAGGTCCCAGAATAGAAGCATGTACGACAGGGATTTCATCAGTATTTCAGGTTGCTGTGTTTCATCAGTGTGAACAGATCTATGCACTCCATAATTTAGTCCCTATTAGATGTTCTCAATGTTTCTTGTGTCTTGGACTCCTTTGACTTTCTGGTAAAATCTACATTCCACTTATCAGAATTATTTTTTAATTGTATAAAATAAAATATGAAGTATTAAAAAGGAACAAAGTTATATCAAAATACTGATATCAAAGTAGTAGTATTGGTGGTGGTGGTGATGGTGGTAGTGGTCATAGTTGTAGTCAACACAGTAGTAGTAATAGCAGAAGGAGGAAGAGGAGGAGTGATTGTAATGTTGTAGTAGTAGTGGTCAGGGTGGTGGTGGTGGTGGTGGTGGTAATGGTACTAGTAATACAGGTTCATCAACCACAATGGAAGACTCTCTGATTAAATCTTAAAGAATTGTCAGAGGTTCAGAGGATCAAGTGTCTTGTCCAGGACTGCAGGATCTCTTGATTCCAAATCCATCATGACATCAGCCCAGCTGCTCTACCTTCCAAATAATTTATGATCAAAGAGTAATTCATAAATAACATTAATTGGAAACTTTCAAAGAACAGCTACTATGTTTTGACTATATATAAGTATGGGAGGATGTCACCTCACTTTGGGGGGGGAAAATGTAGCCAATGCATGGAAGGAGATTTTTTAAAGTTTGCTCAACAATGCAATTAGATGATTAGTGAAAATAATGAATCCTCTGACACGGTTGTATGTATTCGAATTTGCACTATTTGAAGCTATAATCATGTAAACTGTAGTAATTGGTTCCAGACCAATGGAAATAGACAGTATGAATTCTCGTAATGTGACCATTTCAGAGGAATCATCGTTTGCACTAAGTGGGGCCTAGCTATACAGCTCATGAAATCAGAAAACAGAGGAACATTCTGTGAATATAGTGGAGTAGGTCAGAAATTTCCAGGCTCAAGTTGTACATGGTAGAATTGCACTTTCTGTGCCATCATCTGTTCTATTGTACTGTGTAATGGAAATGCTTATTTGGTTCTGTGAATTGAAAATAAAATAAATTTAAAAAAATAAAAAGAAAACAGAGGGTACACTAAGGAATTACAGACTGTTCCAAGCAAAAGACAATCTAATCTAGAAAAAAAAAAGATGAAATAGACATTATCCTGTCCCTTTAGAAACTGATGATCTGTAAGTTGGGAGATGAAGAAAGAACAGGAAACAACTCAAGTCCTCACAGGTACGGACAAAATGGAGAAAGAATACAAAGGACTGAACATACAACTGACATTTTCTTTCAGCTATTCTGCAGCAGTATAAATACTAACAAATAATTGAAGACCTGTCATGTGGAAGAGGGATTAGGCTTACTCTATTTGGCTCCAGAGGGCAAAACTAGGAACAATGGGTGACAGCTAAAGGAAACTAGATTTTTGTTTCCATTTAAGGAAAAACTTCCTCTCAATTAGAGCTGTCTGAGAGTAGGAATTGGGCTTCTTTGATAAGTAGTGATTTCCCTGTTTCCATCAGCCTTCCAGCACATACTGGATGACCACTTGTCAAGAATGCTGCGAAAAGGCTTCCTCCTCATGCATTGATCTAACTGGATGTTTCAGAGATTCTACAGTTTCATAATTCATGCGAGGAAACTTGAAAAAAGGTCCAATGCCTCTATGGCCACTACCTGATTTGAACTTGAATGTGAAAGGAAGAGGAAGATATGTTTCTATAAGATCCAGACATTCTTTTTTTCTTTTCCTTTTCACTTGTTACTTGTTGCTTTTTATTTATTTAATTTTTAATTTATAGAATAAAACCAGCATATTTTCTTTTGAAAAATTCTCTCTCTTGAATATCTTCAATTCCACCGTCATTTCCCATTTGTGCTAAATGAAAATAAATCATTAGTTGGTTTGATTTCAACAATATAACAATGTATTTTACATTGTAAGTTAGTTTGGTTCCATGCGTGACTTTGCATTAGCAAGTACATGAAATGAAAAATAACGTTTCTCAGTCATAGCTGTAAATAGTGTAGAGAAGTAAGGGCTTTTACCCAGGGTGCTGAAATTGAGAAGGATGCTAACACAACTTCAATACTGCAGCAACATGGAAACAAACCTGAATAATTAACTTCTCTGAAGCAGGTTTCTTTTCTTTAAAATGTGTGTGAGAATAATACTGTATTTACACTGCTTTGACAGAGCATGAACAGTGTTATGGAAAATACCAAAAACAGGTGTATTTAGCTTTAAACGTCTCACATTACTGTTCTAGGTATTCAAAGAAATATGAAGAGAAATGAGGTACCTCCCCTGAGCTGAAGCAGATTATAATGCAGTATGGAATTAAGGCATCAGTTAGGGAATTTAGAAGAATTGGGAAGACTCATCCTCCTGAGTTCAAATTTGATCTCAGACACTTACTAACTGTGTGACTGTGGGTAAGTCACAACTCTGCTTGCCTCAACTTCCTCATCTGTAAAATGAACTGGAGAAGGAAATGGCAAACCACTCCAATATAAGTTGCCAAGAAAACCCCAAATAGGATCATGAGGAATCAGACACAACTGAAAAATGACTGAACGTAGAATTTAGAATTAGAAGGGACCTAAGAGATCTTGTCCTACTTTCAGATGAGGAATCTGGGGCCCAGAAAAGAGAGAAAGTAGCAGATTTAGAGTTGATACCCAAATACTCTAATTCTAGATCTTGCCAATACATGAAATCACATGTATAAAGAGTTTAGGCAGTGAAGAGGACAAAAGAGTGGTGATAAAGAAGTTTGAGAAGAGAGGTGAAAACTAGACTGTAGAGAGCTTTGAATGCCAAGGTAAGATTTTTTGAACATTATCTTATAGATACAATTGGGGCATAATAAAGATCTTTGTTGTTTATTCCTTCATTTTTTACAATAGATTGAGATGATCAAGTCCATTTTTTAGGGAGATCAATCTAGTCACAATATAAGAGAGAGATCAGAGAGGGGGAAAAGTAGTTAGGAAGTTATTAATATAATCTGACAAGAGGCATTGAAGGCTTATACAAGAGGAGCATCAGTGGGAATGAAAAAGAAGAAATGGAAATTAAAAATATATTGGTGCATTTGGGGACAAGTGAGAGAATTAGAAATATTATGGATTGAATATAAGCTCTGATAAATTTGTGCATGGTAGAAAAAGATTCAGAATCGAAAAGGAATCAGATTCATAAAATCACAGAATTTAGTGTTCTCAGGAACCTCAGGTGTCCTCTAGCACTACTCCCCTCATTTTACTGATGAGGAAACTGAGACCCAGAGAGTCTACGTGGTTTTGCTGAGGTCACAGTCATTATGAAGAAGACTTGGAATATGGATCTCCATTCTCTGTCTCCAAATCCCATATTCTTGCCATTATTCCATGACTGTTTCAGGTAACTCCTTAGCTCTGAGTAGGTCAGTCAAGAAATTCTCACTAACAATTTGAGAAACTCAGAGAATAACATAGGGAATGCGTTGTAGGATGGCAATGCATTAAACATGATAGAGGGGTGTTAGTGAACTTAGTAAGAGTCAATAGCGTGGACACGATGGCCCCAAAATACAAAGTTAATTCCATTTAAGCTTATCTATTAACAGAAGTATAGATTGCAGGAATACAAAGGAGTTCATATTATTGAATTATGCCTTAGTCAAACTGCACCTACAGAATCATATTTTGTTCTGGCTTCCAAATTTTAGAAAAGACTTTGGTAACCTGAAAAGTCTCCAAAAGAAAACAACCAGGAAGGCAATGATCTTTTAATCCAGGCTGTATTTAAATCAGCAGAAGGAACTGAAGATACTTAGCCCACAAATAAGGGTGTGTGTGTGTGTGTGTGTGTGTGTGTGTGTGTGTGTGTGTGTGTGTGTGTGTATGTGTGTGTGTTAGAGAGTGGAGGAGGGAAAGGAGTTAGATGGGCAGTATGATAGTGTCTTCAAGCACTTAAAAGGTTATCATATGGAAGAACTAAATAAGTATTAAATTTGTTCTATTTCAGCCTAAAGTATAAGACTCAAATTTAAAGGTGGAATTTGCATAGAGACAAATTTGGTCTCAACTTGTTAAAAAAAAATGTACTAAATTAGAAAGATCCAAAAGCAGAATAGGCTGCCCCCAGAAGTGGTGGGTTCCATCTCTTAGCACCCAGTATCTCAGGGCTTAACACAGTACCTGACATTTTAATAAATGCTTGGTGTTGACTCAATGAAACTTTTCAAGCAAAGGCTGCCTGACCAGTTCTTGGACATATTATCGCAATTCTTTCTCAGACTCAAGTTGGATTCAGGGACAGCTGAGACCTCTTCCAACTCTGAAACTGTGTGATTTGATGACTACTAAGACCATTTTATAAATGAGGAACCTGAGATTCGGGAAAGTAGTGTATCCCATAGGTCCTAAGAGAGGAGATAGGGAACGACTTATGTAGCAATCCTACATTTGAACATTTCTTTCACTCTCAATCAATCATTTAGCTCTGTAGTGCTTATTAAACCCCTACTACGTATACTCTTGTCTTAAGATTATATTTGGAAAAGGAACAGAGTAAAGTCAACCTTTTGGGCTTGGGAAAATTAACCAGTACCACATTTGCAGTAAAATACCTAATGTTTCAGTGCAGAGGAAAGGGCCCTGACAACCTCCAAAGTTTAAACAAAAAGATAAATTTAGTTTGGGTTTCACACAAACATGTTCACATACAGAATTATTCCCTATAAATTGATTTGCAGAGGGCTTCTACTTTCTGAATGTCATTTTCAGAGGAAAACAAAAATCTCAACCATACGTTTTGAAAGGTTGGGGGATGAGGCGTGGGGGTGGGGTGGCATTATTCTGTTCCTAACTTTGCCAACTATAACACTCCATGACCTTGGGCAAATTATTTCCCCATTTTGGAGCCTCAGTTTCCTCATTTGTCAAACAAAGGTAATAGACTAGAATTTTTTTTTAATCTTGCTCTTTTAAGCTCTGACTAACTTGTCAATGTCCATTCAGAATCACTTCCTTCTGTCCTGAACCCATAGCCCAGTGGGTCTCCCTGGACACCATTAAGAGAACTAGGAACAGACTGCACAGCTTATAAACTACCCAGGCCAAATTCTCTCCATTTGCAGCTCCTCCTTGTATGTGACCCCAGGTCCCTTCACACATGCTTTATTTTAATTATCATTTCACCAGTCCTCTTTCCCCATTTTTCTTAGGCCATCTAAATGCCTGCTTTCTCTCGTCTCAGTTGTTCACTGTGCAGCAGGGCTCCCATTGAAGTCAGCAAACATATGTCCTTAATTAGCAATAAAGACAAATGGTCAGAGGGTGGGGGGGGGGGGCGGCATGGACACATTTCAGAGCCATCAAACATCTTGAGTGCTTTTGAAGGCAGAAAGAATCTGACTAGTCTCCTCTGGACCTTGGCTCCATTAGGAGTTGATGGTAAATGCAGAAATTCTACAAGGTATAGTCAAGGATGGGAAACTGGGGCTCCAATCTCAGCTTTTCTATGAACTGGCCCAAAGGGACCTGCTGGGTCTATGTAGACCCAAACATCTTTCTCTGCTTTAACAGTAAAGGAAATTCAAACTATATTCTACTTGATATTTGGAAAAATCCTACTTGCCCAAAACAGGCTGATTTGTAGTCAGGGAACCTGACTCCAAGGCCCATATTCACCACTTATTCCCTGTGTCACCCTTGGGAAAGTCACTAGTAATGATATCTTCTCTGGTTCTCAGTTTCCTCATATTTAAAATAAAGGGGTTGGACCAGATGACCTCTAGGTTCCCTTCTAGCTCTAAATCTAATAAGACTAGGAAATATTATAACAGATATTAAAAACACCTTTATTGTAGTCCTGTCTCTAATCCATAGCAATTTTGTGATTTTTGGAAAGACATAAACTTTCAATGCCCCTTGCCAGATCTCTCTCTCAAAGATACAATCTGCCACTAACAGATGAGTAAAACCAAGAATCTTGGGAAGATTGGTACTTCCCATACCACTATATCTATTTCTAGCCTGACCCCCACCCAATCATTAATGGAAGCAAATGCTATAGTGAAGAAGTCTACCATCCTCATCACTACAAATAGTGAACCAGATGCTACCAATAAGGCAGTCAGGTCAGCCTAATTGAAGCATCAAAGTATCCTGAGGGAAACAGAGGCAGCATATGTTGAAAGGACCAAACCACTGTTACCACCTCAACTACCATTTACCCTTGAATCCTTAGTGGAAACAGTTCATGACACAGATCCCAAGAGCCTCAAGCATAACAGGGTCTTCTTCCAGACCAGGCTTTCAGCCTGACCCCCTACAATCATTTTATCTTTTTGAGATCTCAACATAGTTCTATATTCATAAATTCAAAAAAATTATGTTATAAACATAGTTAATAACTTTTATAATCTGTAGGTAATTTCATACTTCTTTCGTCTCTGTGTATATTTTGTATGTTCTTCATAAAAGTCCCTACCATGATTATTGAAGTGAGTTTTCCTTGTGGAGAAGGAGGACATTATCCCTACCACCACTAGTACCGACTGCTGACCAACGGCCACCAATGGAGCTCAGGAATGGCAGAGAACCTCAGACCAATCCTGCTACAAGTAAAGTCCCTACAAGTAGGACCCAGGGGAGCATATCCTAAGAGATGAGACCTGTTTTGACATATCTGCAGGTCATACAGTCCCAGAGTCCTCAGTAGCTATGTGGACACATTTCAGAGCCATCAAACCTATTGAGTGCTTTGGAAGGCACAAAGAATTTGACTAGGTTCCTGTGGACCTTGACCCCATTAGGAGTTGATGGTAAATGCAGAAATTCTACAAGGTACAACAGGCTAGACAAGGATGAGAAATAGAGACAGTGGGGCTCCAGTCTTTGCTTTTCTATGAACCTGGCCCAGGGGAACCTACTAGGTCTATCTAGACTCCAACATCTTTCTCTGTTCTTACAGCAAAGGAAATTCAAACTAAGTTTTGCTTGATATTTCTACTACTAACGACCCAGAAAAGTAATTTTTACGACAAAATTTCTTGGTCCTATCAAATGGTTTAGTATCAGTTTTATTAATGGAAATAGAATTAAAGAAGTTGTATCTATCATCTACTTTGTTGATGTATCTCATGGACCAAGTACCTTCCCATTTGACTTGGAGTCCAAATTGTGAGTTCTTCCAGAATAGGGACTCCTTTACTTTACTTTTTATGTCCCCAGAAGTTAGCACAATTCTTTCATCAGACTAAAATGCTTAAAACACCTACTATTTATTCATTCATTTATTTGTTCTTCTATATTAGTAGAGAGAATTACCATGCTGGTGCTTCTAGACATCAAAGAAATCATATATATAACTAAGTTAAACTAGAGAAAAAAAGAAACACAAATATATGACATTGTGCGGGATGTTGACAGAGATATAGAAACTCACCATCTATTGGGAGTAGGTATTGTAGGTAAGAGAGAGATGGGCAATTATGCATGAATAACTAATATGAAGAGTTACGTAACTGCAATGTTTACAGATAGCATTCTATGAGATATGTGTGAATGGGGGAGATTACTATTGGGATCTATTCAGTTATTCATGTCTTTATTTCTTTATGCATTAAATAAGTATTTTTTTAGATGACATCAACTTATGGTGCATTCCTTTTGGTATATCAGTAGAGAAGAGAAGGGGAAGGAAGCAAGCGTTTATTAAATGCCTACTATATGCCAGACGCTATGATCAATGCTTTAAGATATTTCATTTGATACTTAAAACAATTCTGTGAGGTGAGTGCTACTGTTATTCCCCCTTACAGTTGAGAAAACTGAGGCAGATAGAGGTGAAGTGACTTGCCCAGGGTTACATGGCTAATGTGTCTGATGCTAGGTTTAAACTGAGGTCTTCCAGGCCCAGCAATATATCCACTCATTGCACCATCTATCTATGAACTCAGCACTTATCCTCCTTTGATATGGAACAATTTGATAGATAATAGGATTACTGCGATATTCAACTGTATGGAAGATGGGCTTCCTATGTATTCAAATCCTATCTAAATTTCTGCTTCTTCTATTAGCATTTCCTAGTCTACTCTAGAAGGAATACCAAACTGGCAATTATCATGCCTGAATTCTAGTCTGACCTTTGTCATTATCTAGTCATAGACTATGACCTACTCATTCTTAGAAGTCCTTTGACACAATTTCACATAGAGTCTTAGGTTATCTTGTATTTTTGTTTACCTTGTGTTTGCAAACTTATTAGTAGCCTCTTGAAGCCAATGACTATGTCTTATATCATGGTACGTCCTTCATATTATATTGCAAATAATTCTATAAATGCTGTTTAAAGTGTGGTCTGGGGGGGGCGGTCTCGGTTGCTGAGACCCTTTTGGGAATCTCATGAGGGCAAAATCATTTCTATAATAATTCTAAAATGTTTAAATAGAACCCAAAAAAGCTTATTGGGGAAGGAACTCCTTAATGATATTTGAGAGTATAAATCAGTCCTAGGAACAATAAGTTTGAGAACCTCTGTTCTAGAGATAAAATCTTATCCACAGAGGGCTACTTTTCTCTAAGCACAGCTCATTCATTAGATTGCATTACTAGAGCTGTCACTTAGTATCTGTAGAATCCTGGACCCTAGACCCTAGACCTTAAACTCCCTAAGGACCAATTCTTCATCTCTAAAATGAAAAAACAGGACTAAATGACCTCTTAGGTCCCTAGTAGCTTTGAATCCATGAGTCTATGATCACACTTCACAACTAAAGGACACTTAAAGATCATCCCAACCTCTTTATTTCACACAGGAAAAAACAGAGGACTTGAGGTTGTGAACTGATCTTTCAGTGGTAGCAGAGGTAGTAATTGGCAGAGTTAAGATTCAAACCCAGCTCCTTGGATTTCAAATCCAATCCTTTTCTTTCAATTCACAAAGCTTCTTTGTATTATTCTTAAAAGAGGCAATTAATATAATCTCATGCAGGGGTTCTTAATTTTGGGTCAATGAATAAAAAAAAATGTTGTTGAGTCATTTCTGACTCTTCATGCCCCATCTCGGGTTTTCTTGGGAAGGATATTGGAATGGTTTCCCATTTCCTTCTCCAATTCATTTGACAGATGAGGAAACTGAGGCAAATATGGTTAAATGACTTGCCCAGGGTCACACAGCTAGTAAGTGTTTGAGGCAAGATTTGAATTCAGATCTTCTTTTTTATAAGCCTGAAGCTCTATCTACTGCATCATCTAACAAGCCCTAATTTTTCTTTCTGTAAGCATTCCAACAAAATTGATTTATTTTTTTAATCCTAGGTATCACATGATTTTGCATTTAAAAACATTATGCAAAGGGGTCCATAGACTTTGCCTATCACACATATACACACATACATACATATACTCAAAAAAAAAAAAAAGGTTGAGTTGTTTATCTTGTCCAAGGGAAGTTAATCGGTACAGTGGATAGAGTGAGAGGTCTGAAGTCAGGAAGACTCATCTTCCTGAGTTCAAATCTTGCCCTCAGACACTTTTCAGCTGTGTGACCCTTGAAAAGTCATTTAACCCTGTTTGCCTCAGTTTTCTCATCTATGAAATGAGCTAGAAAAGGAAATGGCAAATCACTTCAGCATTTGCCAAGAAAATCCTAAATGGCATCACAGAGAGTCAGACATGCCTGAAAAATGTCTATTCTGAATCATTCCTTTGACCCCTAAAGAAAATAGAATCTCAAGAAGGATGTGATTTACCCAAGCACCAGAACTCAAAACCTGGTGTGCCAATGCCGTGCTCTTTCCACAATAATCCATTTTATCCACTATTTCAAAGGAAATTGAGCAGCTTTGCTATTGAAACACAGAACAAGTCCCCTGATTGCTTTCTGAATTTGATAATTGGAAATTTATCTGCAGACATCAGTGCTCCAAATGCATTTTATGGACACGTTCCCAGAGATCAGTGGCCAACATTGTTAACACAACCAAACTGACAAGTATAGTCTTAAGCACTCATGAGAAGTGTTAAAGCCATTATACTATTACAGTAGGAGGACAGCATGGTAAAGCATCTTTCTCAAAGGACAGATAGGAGAGGAATAGGGCTACTATTATTGCTATTATTTTAAAAATTTTACTTAATATTTTATTTTTCCCAATTACAAGTAAAAACAATTTTAATATTCTTTTTTTCTCCAATTTTGAGTTCCAAATTCTCTCCATCCTTCCCTTCCATCCTCATTGAGAAGGCAAGCAATTTGATATAGGTTATGCATGTGTACTCATGCAAACCACATTTTCATGTAAGTCATTCTGTGAAAAAAAATACGGACAGAAAAACAAGAAAAAAATTAAAAAGTAAAGAAGTATCTTTGATCTGCCTTCAGATTCTAACAGTTCTTTCTCTGGGGATGGATAGCACCTTTCATCATAAGTCCTACAGAATTGTCTTGGTCCATTGTATTGCTGAGAATAGCTAAGCTGGGTTATAACACTGTTATATTAGTGTTTTATTTTTCCCACATTCCCTCCAATATTTATCATTTTCCTTTTGGGTCATATTAGCTAACTTGACAGTTGTGATGTAGTAGCTCAAAGTGGTTTTAATTTGTATTTCTCTCATCAGCAGTGACTTTTCTTTTCATGTGGCTATAGATAGCCTTAATTACTTCATCTGAAAACTACCTGTTCATATCCTTTGACCATTTATCAGTTGAGGAATGGCTCTTATTTCTACAAATTTGATTTAATTTTCAATATGTATGAGAAGTGAAGTCTTTATCAGAGAAACTCAGTAATAAAACTTTTTCATAGTAACGACTACTGACTTTGTGTTTCCCTCCATCTTATTTTCCTCAATTTATTCTCATGGAAGAAAAAGGGCAATTTTCCTATATAATTTCTTGAAAGATGATATCAATGCTCTTTTTTTATCATCATTTTCAGGTACTCCAATAATTCTTAAATTGTCTTTCCCAAATCCATTTTCCAGGTCAATTTATCTTTCCAATGAGAAATTTTGTCATTTCTCATTCATTATGTCTTCCATTTTTAAAATTTTCATTCTTTGGATTTTGTTTGATTGTTTCTTGATGTCTCATAAACTCTTTAGCTTCCACGTGCCAGATTCTAACATTTAAAGAACTGTTTTCTTCAGTGAGCTTTTGTACCTCTTTTCCCAATTGGCCAAGTCTATTCTTTAATAAGTTTATTTTTTCTTCACTGAGTTTTTGTGCCTCCTTTTCCATTTGTCCAATTCAGCTTTTCTAAGCATTCTTCTTTTCCATTGATTTTTTTTTTTGCCTCTTTTACCATTTGACCTATTTTGGTTTTTAAGATGTTCTTTTCTTTTCTTTTTCTTTTTTTGGAGGTGGAAAGCAAAGCAATTGGGGTTACATGATTTGCCCAAGGTCACACAGCTAGTAAGGGTCAAGTGTCTGAGGCCAGATTTGAACTCAGGTCCTCCTGACTCCAGGGTAGGTGCTCTATTCACTGTGCCATCTAGCCTGCCCCTGGTGTTATTTAATTTAGTATTTTTTGTGCCTCCTTTACCAAGCTGTTAACTCTATTTTAATGATTTACTTCCATCACTCACGTTTCTCTTCCCAATTTTTCCTCTATTTCTCTAGATTTTTAAAATCCCTTTTGATCTCATCCACAGCCTAAAACCAATTCATATTTTGCTTTGAGGCCTTGGATGCAGGAATTTTGACTTCTTTTGTTTTTTTCTAATGGTGTACTTTGATCTTCCTTGTCACCATAGTAACTTTCTACAGTTAGAATTTTTTTGAGTTGTTGACTTATTTTCCAGTCTATTTCTTGTCTTTTAACTCTATGGTAAAGCAGGACTCTGCTTCCTAAGTGGAGGGGACCCTGTCCTAAGCTTTAGGTTTATATGGATGTGTGTGTGTATGTGTGTGCAGTTGTTTTTAGAGGTTATTGTGGAGATTTTTAAGTTTGGGGCTCTTCCAAGGTGATGCTGTGTCTTGCACTGTGCCCTGGTTTGTGAGTGACCACTAGGACTCTTTTAGGTCCAGGAACTATGACCAGGGTCCCTGATCCCCTAGGATTGCAAGCTCTACTATGCTATTGCATTGGGACTAAGACCCAGGACTGCAACACAGATCCAGGTAATGGCAATGCAACAGAGTCCTGCCTCTCATTCCAGCAAAGGGATTCCTGTAAATCTCCTTCTGACTCATTGTCTGATCCCCTTACTATCCATGGGCTGAGAAGTCTGTAAACTGCCACCACTGCCATTCAGTTACCCTGAGGCATGCTTCTTGTTTGCTGGGATCCAATCTAAGCCTTCATTGGACTGTGTTCCTCTCTTAACTTGGTACAATACATATTTCCTGCTGACCTTCTAAATTGTCTTGGATTGGAAAATTATTTCACTCCATCTTTTTGTGACTTCTGCCACTCTAGAATTTGTTTAGTCATTATTTAAAAGTATTTAGAGGTATTTGACAGAGAGCTCATGCGAATCTCTGTCCTTATTCCCCCATCTTGGCTTCATCTCTCCAGAGATGTTGCTGCTTGACAAACATCATATACATCAGGGTATATAGGTTTCACTGGAATTTCACAGTGATAGAATCCAGTTCCCTAAAATCACCTTTTTGATTTACTATTTGAACAAAAGTTGTGATTCTGATTAACACAATTGTGACTTTTTTAAAACTCATATTGAGTGAGAATTTGAAGGGTAAAGAGTCACAAGGGGAAGAGAGATTTTGCATGTAATAGCTCTAGCTGATAACAAATTTTCTAATTACCAGACAGAAAGAATGAGTTAGAAACCTTGAGAAAACCAGCCTTAAAAAGAGAAAAGTACCTATTATCACTTAGATAAAGTAATCACCACTTTGGGGACACTAAAAAATAATACTTTAGCCTTAGAACTAAGGGCCAAAGAGGTTTCTAAATCCTGACCTAAAATATTTGGGGTATTGGGTATTGGGTTTGCGGTAAGAAGATCTAGATTTGAATTTCAGCTTTTCCACTTACTACCTATATGATCTTGGGCAGAGCTAGGTGTCACAGTGGATAGAGTACTGTACTTGGAATTAGGAAGATGAGTTCAAATCCAGCCGTGCTCTGTGACCTTGGGCATATCAATTAATCTCTGTCTCAGTTTTCTCACCTGCAAAATTGGAAAAATAATAATAATACCAATATTTTAAAATGCTTTGCAAACCCTAAAGTATTATATACATACTATTACACTAATGATGAGGAGGAGGAGGAGGAGGAGGAGGATATGTCTTCTTGTTCTGAAATTTTGTTTTCTCCTATGTTAGATGGATAAAATTGGATCAAATGACCTGTAAGGTCTCTTTGGTCTCTAAGATTCGATGATACTTTGGTTTGATTTTAGCTGTCACTGAGAGAAGTAAGACTTGTTCTTGTTTTCATTTATTTTAAGTTTTCAACATTCATATCCACAAAATTTTGAGTTGCAAATTTTCTTCCCCTCCTCCCACCCAAAACACCTTGCATTCTGATTGCCTCTTCCACCAATGTGCCCTCTATTCTAACACCCCTCCCTTCCCTTATACCCATCTTCTCTCTTGTCCTGTAGAGCAAGATAAATTTCTATTCCCCGTTACCTGTATTTCTTATTTTTCAGTTGCATGCAAAAACAGTTCTCAAGACGGGGTGGAGCCAAGATGGCGGAGTAAGAGCAACGACTCACCTAAGCTCTCCGACAAACTCCTTCAGATACCTCTGAAAGGAGAATCTGAGCAAATTTTGGAGGTGTGGAATCCAGAGGGAGACAGACTGTGATGGATTCGGAGCTCAGGATTGACTGGAAGGTCCACAGAAAGGATCTGTTCCCTGGGTGAGCTCACAGGGCACAGCACAGCGTGGCCAACAAAGTGGAGCAAAAGGGGCCCAAGAAACCTGAGCGGCTGGCGAACAGGTAGAGCAGTACCAACGGCTGGAGACAAGCTGAACCGAGCCAGTGAGAACCAGCGAATGCTAGATACCAGCAGAGCAGCTCCTGAGACCTTCAGCCTGAACATCAAACTTCAGTAAGTCACCTACTTGAGCTTCCTGGAGCCAGGATGGCAGAGTGATCAGTAAATACTCTCTCCTTTCCTCCTGATGACCTTGAAAGAACCATAAAATATTTCTCCAGAAAAATCCTAGATTGGTGGAAACAGCAAAGGGGCCAATAACAGTCTCATAACACCTGAGGCTAGGAAAATAACTAAAGGGGATTCCTCCTACTGTGGTGGAGGCAAACCAGAAGCAAAGAGGACCCAGGGTGGAGAAAACTTGCACTAGGACCCAGGCAAGCCCCAGTACCAGGAGAGGAGCTCCAGGAGGGGTGGGAACACGCATTAGCATCTAGGCATGCCTCAGGGGTCCAGGGGAATCAGAAAGACAATAGGGAAGCTGGGATCACCAGCCCCTGAGCCTGCCTTTGCCTCAGTTCAGCTGAGGAGATCTCCTGTGACCAGACCACTCCTCCCCCACACTTAGCAAGCTAACCCCAGGGCTGATCAGGGAAACACAAAACAAAAACCTGCTTTTAGCTTTTTAATACATCAGCTCAGCAAAAAGCTCTCTAGCTTCTGACTGAAAGAACCAGAAGTCACAGCACTCAATCAATATCATGAAGAAGGAAAAGTAGAGGGGCAGAAGAACCATAGAATCTTTCTAGGAGAATAAGGACCAAAACACAAGCACCAAGAGGTCAGAGCTGAGACTGTACTTCCATCTGAAACTTCAGAAGGGAATATGAACTGCTCGCAACCACAAGCAGCTGAAGATGGAAATAGAAGAAAAATAAGCCAATGATTTTAAAATTATGAAGAAAGAATTCACTGATGATAACATCTCTTTGAAAAGGAAAATTGAACAAATGGAAAAAGAAGTTCAAAAAATTAACTGGAGAAAATAGCTCCTTCAAAGGAAAAAATTGGGCTGATGGAAAAGGAGATGCAAAAGTTAGCAGAAGAAAACAATTTGATGAAGATTACAATTGGGCAAGTAGAAACTAATGACTCAATGAGACAGCAAGAATCAGTCAAACAAAATCTAAAGAATGAAAAGATAGAAGAAAATGTAAAATATCTAATTGGAAAAACAACTGACCCAGAAAATAGATCCAGGAGAGAAAGCTTAAGAATTATTGGCCTGCCAGAAACCCATGATGGAGAAAAGATGGAGAAAAGATTTCCTGGACAATATCTTCCAGGAAACCATCAAGGAAAACTGCCCAGAAGTGCTAGATTCAGAGGGCAAAATAGTCATTGAAAGAATCCACCATTCCCCTCCTGAAAGGGATCTCAAACTCAAAACCCCAAGAAATATCGTTGCCAAATTCCAGAGCTATCAAGTGAAGGAGAAAATATTACAAGCAGCCAGAAAGAAAAAATTCAAATATCAAGGAGATACGGTCAGAATTACAAAGGACCTTGCAGCTTCTACATTAAAAGATCGAAAGAATTGGAACCCAATATTCCGTAAGGCAAAGGAGTTGGGACTACAACCAAAGATCAACTACCTAGCAAAATTCAGCATAACATTTCAGGCAAGGAGAAAGTCATTCAATGAAGTAAGGGATTTCCAGAGCTTCCTGACCAAAACGCCAGAACTTAATAGACATTTCAATCTTCAAATGAAGGTCTCAAGAGGATCATAAAAGGTAAACAGGTGGGGGGGGGAATAAACAACTTGTTACTCAATTAGGGCAAACTGTTTACCTCACTATAAGGGAAGATGATACCTGTTATATTGAGAATTATGTGGCTATTATGAAATATAAAAGGGATATACATAGAGGGAAAGGGTATAAAATAAATGATATCATGATAAAAAATATGATTTAAGTATGAGAAGGGATTGTAATAGGAGGTGTGAAAAGGAGGAAGCAGAAAATGGCAAATTACATCACAAGAAGAAGTACAAAATTATAGGAGAGGGAAAGAGGGGAGGGAGATGAGCATTGTTTGAGAGGTACTCTCATCTGATTTGTTTAAAGGATGGAACAATAAACTTAAGTAGATAATCCTAACTAGCTCTATAGGCAGTAGGAGAGGAAGGGGGAAGAAAGGGGAGGGAGGCTAAAAGGGAGGGAAGAAACAATAAGAGTAAAGGGAAGTGAAAGGGAGGGGGACTAAAAGAAGGAGGGGAAGGCTGCAGGAGGAGGTAGTGAAAAGTGAATACTATTGAGGAAGGGAAGGGAGACAGGAGAGCTAAAAGCAAAATGGTGGGAAAGAGGATGGAGGGAAATACACAGATTGTAATCATAACTGTGAATGTGAATGGAATGAATTCTCCCATAAAATGGAGACGGATGGCAGAATGGATTAAAAGCCATAATCCAACAATATGCTGCTTACAAGAAACACATTTGAAATGGGGGGATACTCGTAGGATAAAGGTCAAAGGATGGAGCAGAACATATTGTGCTTCAGCTGATGTAAGAAAGGCAGGAGTAGCAATCCTAATCTCAGACAAAGCAAAAGCAGAAATAGATCTAATCAAAAGGGATAAGGATGGAAACTATATCTTGCTAAAAGGCACCA
>CM053773.1:156241742-156279688 GCA_028658325.1 Potorous gilbertii | reverse complement strand
CTTGATTTTGAAAATCCTTTTTTGAGCTCTTCCATGGCCTGAGCCCATTGGATATCTATTTCAGATGTTTGGGTTACAGAGGCCTTGACTCCTGTGTCTTTTCCTGATGGTAAGCATTGTTCCTCCTCCTCAGAAAGGAAAGGAGCTAATATCTTTTCACCAAGAAAATAACTTTCTATGGTCTTAGTTTTTTTTCCCTTTTCTGGACATTTTCCCAGCCAGTTACTTGAATTCTGAGAGTCCTCTCCACCCCTGGCCTAGGTCAGCCTAGCTAGTGCTTGGGGTTTGAGATTCAAATGCTGCTCCCCAGCCTCAGGGCTTTCGGCGGCAGGCGTGGCTGCTATTCAGGGCAAGATTAAATTCAGGTTCTCAGGTGGGGGCAGGGCCACCTCCCAGGCTCAGTTCCCTCAGGGGGTTTATGCAGAGACCTTTTGTAATGGAGCTGCTCCTGAGCTCCTGCCTGCTCCAGGAACCTCTGGCCACCTGCTGCCTCTGGCTCTGCCCTGCCTCCCGAGGGGGCCTGCGTCTTGGAGACACCTTGCTCCCCTCTCAGTCCATCTCTCTCACTGATCTGTGAGTCTGTGGGTGTAGGGACCTTCGTGGCTGCTGGAGATTCTGTCCCTGAAGCCTGCTCGGATCTGCTCACTCTTCTTTTTGCCGTGTGGCCAGGGCAGGGCAGGGCTCTGCTCCTGTCCAGGGCGCGATGGACCTTTGGGATAGGTTTTTCAGGGCTCTCTGGAACAGAAATCTCCTTCACTGTGTTGCTGTGTGGCTTCCACTGTTCCAGAATTTGTTGGGAGTGCTTTTTAGAGGAAATCCTTAGGCTGTGGGTTCGGAGCTAGCATATGTGAGTCCGCCATCTTGGCTCTGCCTCTTATTTGATTTTCAAAATCCTTTTTGATTTCTTCTATGGTCTAAGACCATGGCATATTTATATTGGACATTTTGGATGCAGAAGCCTTGACTTTAATGTCTTCCCTTGATGATAAACGTCACTCTTCGTCATCTGAAAAGATGGGAGAGACCTGTTCACCAAGAGAGTAACCTTCTGTAGTCTTACTTTTTTTTTTCACTTTTCTGGGCATTTTTCCAACCAGTTACTTGACTTTTAAGACCTTTGTCAAAAGTAGGGTATATTCTGGTGACCTATAAGTTCTCAGTTCCTCCACAGTGGCACAATCAAGGGAGAGGAGTTTACTCCTCAGGGGCCTCTAGCTCCTCAACACACCAGGACTGTGCTCAGGGCTGGGTTCAGATCAGCTGCTCAGTTCCCCCAGCGGCTTAAAGGTGATGTGGTCCAACAATGGACCCTGGCTGTTGCTTGGGCCACACAGCTGCTAGCCACCTGCTTCTGCTTCTGCCTGGGGCCAGGGCTAGGGGAGGACCCTGCTCCCTTCTTACCCTGGTTGAAAAAGCCCTCTCGTTGATCTTTGGTGTTTGTGGGTTAAGGGCTCTGTGAACTGCCACTGTTGCTGGGGATTCTGTCCCCAAAGCCTGCTCTGGGCCTGCTCCTCTCAGTGCCATGCAATCAAGGCTGGGCTTTGCTATGCTCTGCATCTAGTGTGACAGACCTTTCCTATCAGCCTTCCAGGTCACTCTGGGCTGGAAATATCCTCCATTTTGTAGTTCTGTGGCTTCTGCTGCTGTAGAATTTGTGGAGAGTCTTTCTTTACAGGTATTTTATGGGCTGTTGGGGAAAAACTAGAGTATGTGTGTCTTTCTATTCTGCCATGTTGACTCTGCCTCTGAAGTATTTGTTCTAAGAGCTCCAGGATTGACAACAGACCATTCTATAGATCACTAGTCCTTCTTTCTGGTAAGCTCCTGCAGTCAACATCCTATAGGCAACTCTTTCTGTAGGTGTTACAGCCACAGCTACTATAGAGCCAGAAAAGAAAGTTCTTACCACCAAAGCCCTTAGCATGATAGGCCAACTGATAGAAATGCTTATTTCTCTGTTTTATTAGTAACCACTTATTAATTGAGATTAAGATTTTCCCTTCCTGTTTATTCATTCTCTACTAGTCAAATCAGCCTCTGTAAAACAGCGCTGATGATGAGATTTCATTTAATGTTCTCTTCCATCTTGTTTAAGAACCCACTCAAATGGGGAAGCTTAGCTCTGATTAATTAGAGTTGATTCCTGCCTGTCAGGAACACCTACCATTCCAAGGGTATATAAGCATCAAGAAGCCTCCATCAGCAGCCTTTAGTTTACAAAAGAAAGCCAAGTAACCATCCTTTTATTAATTATTTGATAGCAATGATTAATAAAATGATTAGTAACCCATAAATTATGTCTCTCTGACTTTTTATATGTCACACAACATAAGAAGCTGATGCAATTTTATTTTTGGAAATGATATTAACAAGAGACATTCATATTTGCTTTGCCACTGTATCCTAAGAACCATGGGAGTTTTCCACCTGACTTGTAGACAAAATCTTGCGTATGTGTCTTCTACCCATTAAAATGTAAGTTCCTTGAGAGTAGGAATAGTTTTACCTTTTTATTTGTATCCCTAGTCCTTAGAACAGTGCTTTGCACACAGTAAAAGTAAATGCTTTTTCACTCATTCACTAATAATACAAGTGATGTTGATAACTCATTAATCTAGAGCATTAAAATCAGAAAATCTCTTCCTTATAAACTTGGAAGCTAAGAAATAATATAAGCAATATTATTCCCATTTTATAGATGTGGAAACTGAATGTTAGATAATGTAATTTATCTATCTTCATCCAGTTCCTGACCAGTAAAGTTGGATGACACATGCCCCAAATAATCCATTGATATTTGAAAGTCAACATGTGCAATAATCATTGTGGCTAGTTTAGTTTGTCTTCACTGTATTTACTAAAATGTGTCATAATTGGATGAAGAGAATGGATTTTAGCAACACAAAACCTGGGCCAAAAGATGTTAGCAGAGGCTGGAATTGTGTTGTGTCTATAGTAACTATTACTTTAACAGAATTCATTATTTTAACCTTCTCTTTGTGTAAAGACAGAAGTAGACAGAATTGTTAAAGAAAGCAATTCTAAAAACAGAATCATCAAGCAAGACTGCCGTCCAAAATTTGTGTCTAGGATAGATAATACCAAGTCTGTTATATACCCCTAAAAAATAACTTAAATATAAATTTAAAAAAATCTCTTGGTACTACTATTTCTCAATTTGGAAAATGAAATCAAAAGATCATTAGATTTAAAGTTATATGATGCCCTAGAGAAGATGTATACAATCTCTTCATTAAATACATGACAAAATAAAACTCAGATAGATTTAGCAATTTCCTTGAAGTTACACAGCCAGTTACAAAAAAGTCAGAATTCAAATCCAAGACTTTTGATTTTCAACAAGAGAGACTAGGTGGCATAGTGAATAAAGTGCTGGGCCTGAAGTCAGAAAGATCTCTAATCCAGCCTCAGACACTTATAAGTTGTGTGACTATGGGTAAGTCATGTAACCCTTTTCGTGTGAGTATTTCATCTGTACAATGATCTGGAGAAGGAAATGAAAAAATACTCCAGTGTCTTTACCAAGAAAACCCCATAAAGGGGTCACAAAGACTGAGACATGATGGAGGATGACTAAATAACAACAAATTTCAGATACTTCACTATTTTCCTTGATACATTTGGATATTATTGAAGTCAAATTCTGTCTGTAAGCAGCACTAGAGTCTCCCTGGCAATACATAGGTATTTATTAGACCTGTGAAAAATGAATGGATTGAATTTATAGGGAATGAGTTTCCTGTTACTGGAGGTGTTTAAAAGCAGAGGTTAAATCACTACTTTCTGGAGATGCTAGAGAAGAGATTTATGCTTTGGACAAGGGGAAAGCAAGCTCATCTTTGAGTCTTCCTGAATCTAAGATTTCCACTGACTGAAAGTGATCTATAAAATTCTCTTTTCTAGAACACTTTCTTAATAGCTCTCCTTTGCTCTCATCAGTATACTTATTACTCTACATATATCTGCATGCATATCCTATGCCTCATATTATATTGTGAACTCCTCAAGGGTAGAGACCAAGTCCTATTTCATGTTGCATCCCCAGCAAAAAAAAAAAAAAAGCCCAGGACTCTGCTCACTATTGATTTGAAAGATATTATAGGATGTTTTATGAGCTAAAAGTGGCTACAGGAATTCTGCTAAGAAGGGAGAATTGAGTCTGGATACGTTACTTTCTTACTTTAATGAAAGGACAAGAAAAGTTTATAATAAGCACATTGTGTGTATGTGTGTGTTTGTATGTATGTGTATGTGTGTGTGTGTGTGTGTGTATCAGTAGTTCCTAGGGGTATGGAGCTCATTTCCTAAGCTTTGCCTAGAAGGGAATTAATTTCATTAAATATGGGGAGTGGAATATGTTAGTAACAAGAGACATTTTCCTCCAACTAAGTGACTGAGAAGGCTGTTTCCATCATTCTCTTCATGAAGCTGCTTGCAAAGTTATCTTTGTTCCTATCAAAGAAATGGATTTGTGACCATAGTTAGAGAAAGATGGATTAGTGCATTTTGAAGAAAATAGCTGTCAAAGGATGAGCAGGCCCTATGGTAGTATGTGACCCAATGAATCAAATGTTTCTCTTAGAATCAAGAAAACCTAAATTTCAATCCTACCTTAAATATTTGCTAGCTGTATGGCTCTTGACAGGTCACTTCATCTCTGTGTCTAATTCTACCGATCTGCAAAGTGAGGGAGATGGCTTCTAACTTATGTTGAGACAGTGAACAGTAGGATCATGTAGGAGGAGGTGCACATGAAATTAAGTGAGAGAAGGAGGTGCTCCTGGACACTAGGAAACTAATTGAAGTCATCATCTACAAAATTCATCCAAAGTGTATAATCTAACTACAGAAAAACTAAAAGTTGATCTTAGGGAGTACCCTCCTTAGACCTAGGAATCTTGGAAAAGCTTACATTCTAAAGGTTCAGGTAAATAGAGAGTGGGGGGCAGGGTATGAGAGGAGAAAGATACTGGACGCATTTGAGTATATGACTGATAGTGTTCCTATTTCTTTGCTATTTTTCTCTATCCTAAATAAAGATTTTACTATATGTAAATAGTTCTTTTTCCTGGGTCTGTTAGAATGTTTATCCACTGAATACCCAAGCCTGAGGTAACTTCAGATGTTCCCAATTTTTGAACTGGGTTAAGGCAAACAAACCAGATACTGAAAATTACCATTTTAAAGTCCTTGTAATTTAAAGCAGAGTCTGTCAGGGTCCAGACTGTGTGGGAACTAACAGGTTATATTTTAATTCAAATGTTGCTGGCAAATTTATCTTAAAAACAGATTTGGGACTTTTATTTCTCCAATATTTTAAATATTTGTTTGTTGTGTTAGAAAGAAACCTAGAGTTGTATTCAGAGGGCCTGACAGAGAGTTCTGGGTCTTTTACTAACTTCCTATGTGACTTTTGATCAGACCTGAAAATTAGTGCCTGCCTTCATTTATACTTTCTTGTTGGCCCACACCATACAACGTATGGAATGGTCTTGTAGAGAGAGTCTTGGGTTTAGAATACAGAAACCTTGCTTCTAGTTCATAAATGTACAATTAGAAGGAATCTTAAAAAGAAAAATAAATATAAGTGTTTATTAAGAAATGACTGTGTTGCCGATACTTTTCTAAGTGTTTTACAAATATTATCTCATTTGACCTTGAAGATCATCTAGTACATGATGATGATACAGAGGCTCACAGAGCAAAAGTGACAAAGTCATGTGATAAATTGCAGAGCTGTCTGATTCCTCCAGATCCTCTGATGACTTCTTATCACTTACTGTACCACTTTCCCTTAAAATTAGTACTTTGCTTTGTTACTCCTAACTTATCCTCTATAGATTTTATTTGTACAGTGCTATTTCCCTCATTAAACTGTGAACTCCTCGATGTTAGGAACCTTTTTTTCCCCTTTATATACTGAGCATTTAGCACAGTACCTGACTGGTACAAGGTAAGCACTTAATTGATGTTTATCGGCTTGAGAACTGCTTATCAGTCTGACTTTGTCACTAGTTGGCCATATATTAGCTAATTATCTTGTTTTAGGAAGTTATCTCTCTTGATATGATAAACTGACATGATTTCATCAGTAAAAAATGAAATCAAGAAGTGACATTAATATCTATTTCGTTTCTTTGCCTTAAGGACTAAGGGACTGCTTCATCCAATGTACAGCTGAAACTTACTATACGTGCTGTTTCCTCCTTTGGAATTTAAGTTCCTTGAGAATAGGGGTTGTCTTATTCAGATCCCTAGCATTTAGCAAAATTCTATACATATATTAAGTGCTTAATAAATGATTTATTCAGTATTTCAGTGCTTAAACTTCAGTTTTACTTTCAGTTCAAAGGATAGCAGGTTGTAATAGATTTGGACTTGAATTCAGGAAGACTAGAAGTTAAAACCTGCTGCTGATATTTATTGACTATGTGACCATAATGAGGTCACAACTCCCTCCTTAAATGGCTCAGGTTTTTCATCTCAAAATGGCAGTGTAAATATTTCTAACAAATACTTCACAGTGTTGTTATGAGATTCAGATAACAACATATATATGTGTGTATATATATATATATATATATATATATATATATATGTAAAATTATTTGAGTTAAAGAACCTTGTCATGGGCAAGTAATGCTATTTCTTTATATTTCAAATGAGAATCACAATCTGTCTTTTTACCTTGCAGATTTTCTATAGAACTGTCTACCTTCTATCAAAGAACACTATATTACACCTTTTTTCTAGAAATTTCTCAATAAAAGACTTATTAGACTGAGCTTAAGATATACTTAAAAAACCATCCTGAAACTAAGGAGATATATTACCTCTTATTATTCCCTGGATCTCTAGGACTCCATTATATTTTTGAGTCATCAAAGAATATGTGGTGCTATTTGAGCAAAGAATAGGAGTAGCTCAAAAGAAATGTGGGCTGAGCAAATTTAGACATATCTCTATCTCAAATGTTGAAATGGTCTACTTGTATCCTACCTGTGGTAGAGTCTTCTAGTCTGATCACCCACAGTTGGATACACTGTACTTTGATCCTGCCATCATGACATTATTTTGGTCCTTTGACAACATTTGTTAGTTCATTAAACAACTCTAGGGAAATTTCTACAATGATTTCTACCAACTTCTACATGACTTTTGCTTGATTTGTTTCAAAAGTTTTGGACCATTTTTTCCTATATTAGACAATTCCACTAATTTAAACTTGATCTAAGTGACATATTAAGGAGGGAGTAAGATAATGGAAGAACATTTGAAATCAGTAGTTCAAAACCGGAATCTGTTTGCTAACTGTGTATCTGTAAATAAGTTATTTCATTTTTCTTGAGTGTGCTCATCTGAAAAAGGAAAGGATCTGGTTAAATCATCTCTAAAGTCCCTTCCAGTTTTAAATCTATGATCCTATACTTCTATGATTCACTGTTCTCTAGGGCTTCTTTCAGGTCTGAATTAGTCTATAATTATTTGGTATGTTGTTTCTTACTGGAGTAAACTTCTTGACTCCACGTTATGATGAGATGATACAGTTCTGGTGCTGACTCTAGAAAGTAACAGGACCCACGGTTTAATTGATGTAGCTCTAGTTCTTCCACTGATACTGTTTGCAACTCCTTAACTACTTGGTAGATGGTCTTTGACAGTTTCTATGAAAAAGTAAGGAAGGGTAAGGAAATAAGCATTCATATAATACCTACTATGTTCCAGGCACTGTAACAACCACTTTTCATAATTCTTATCTCATTTGATCTTTACAACAACCCTGGGAAGTAGGTAGTATTGCAATCTTCCTTTTAGAATTGAGGAATCTGAGGCAGAAGTTAAGTAGCTTGCCCAGGGTACAACACATGGAGCAGTTTTAAATGCTGTGTATAAGTTCACTCACCTTGGTAGTGTACTTTCCAGGGATGAACACATTGATAATGAGGTTGCTGCATGCATTGCCAGAGCCAGCTCAGTGTTTCGGAGGCTCTGAAGAAAAATTGGGGAGAGAAGAGGTAGTAGACTGACTACCAAGCTGAAGGTCTATGGAGCTATTGGGCTGACCTCATTGTTGTATATCTTTGAAACATAGAGATTCTACCAGTGCCATGCCAGGAAACTGAATCACTTCCATTTGAACTCTCTTAGGAAGATTCTGAGGACCATCTGGCAGGTAAGGTACCAGACACTGAAGTCCTTTCTTAAGCTGAACTGTCAATCATTTAAACCATGCTTCAGAGAGCACAACTCTGATGGGCTGGTTCAAAGGAAAAACGTATGTTTCCAAAAATTTACATGGAGCAGGTGATCACATGGTAGTCAGAAGAAATGGTACAAGGATATTCTCAAGGTCTCTCTCAAGAACTTTAGATTTGACTGTGCAACATGGGAGACAATGGCAGAGGACCACTCAGCATGGCATGCTCACATCAGGAAAGGTGCTGTGCTCTATGAGAAAAGCAGAATTGAGACAGTACAAAGTAAAGTAGGATATGCAAATTTGGAGAATCCACTCCAAATATTCATACAGACTAATGTGCCCAACCTGTGGTAGAGTATTCAGAGCTTGTATTGGTCTGATCAACCACAGTCAGACACACTGAAACTTCACTTTATCATGGTGATGTCATTTTGATCCTCTTAGAAAATGAAGGACAATAATCAATGGGTAGTAAATATTTGAAGTCAGATTTGAACATAGGTCTTCCTGATTCTGTATCCAGCACTCAATTCACTGCACCACCAGCTGTCTCTTTGGTTGAAAAATGTATCAACTTGAATTCAACATGGTAAAGAGATGCTCTGAATTTAATCAACCTGGTCCTTAATCTACAATTATATGTTACATCACTAGTCCTGTATTTTAAATGTTTTCATATTAGTAGGACCTCCTAAAACAAACTCTTATGGCTATGTTTTAGAGCCCAGAGTCATCAACCTCCATTCTCTACAAGGTGTTAGGAGAGGACTTTAGTGGAAGGGTTATCTGATTTTGCTGTTCAGTTGTTTTCAGTCCTGTTTGACTCTTCGTGACATCAGTTAGGGTTTTCTTGGCAGAGATACTGAAGTGGTTTGCGGTTTTCCTCTCCATCTCATTTTATAGATGAGAAAACTAAGTAAACAGTTAAGCAACTTACATAGAGTCATATAGCTAGTAAATATCTGAGGCTGGATTTGAACACAGGAAGATGAGTCTTCTTGATTCCAGGTCCAATTCTCTGTTCACTGTGCCACCTAGCTGCCCCTTGGATTATCTGATAGTTCCTGACTTTTTAGGTAGACTCATCTTCCTGAGTTCAAAACTATACTCAGATACTTTCTGGTTATGTGACCTTGGAAAAGTTGCTTAATCCTCTTTGCCTCGGTTTCCTCATCTGCAAAATGAGCTGGAGAAGGAAATTGTAAATTATTCTAGTATCTATGCCAAAAAAGAAAGAAGTCATGGAGAGTTGGACACAAATGAAAGCAACTAAACAAAAGACCTGACTTTTTGCTTGTGTATTGACCTGAATACTGTACATAACATTTACCAGTCATTGGAATAATAACCCAATGCTATCATAGTCCCAAGGAAAGCTCATTATGCCTGGTCTCTGGGATTATTTTGATGACTCATTCAAAGGCCAATCATCAAGCAGTCACTTGAATCGAAACAAATTGATTCCATTTAGTCATCTTGACAACAGATTGATCCATTTTTCTGTGTTGTCATAATGAATAAATTG
The DNA here is from genome assembly GCA_028658325.1 of Potorous gilbertii. Lineage (NCBI taxonomy): Eukaryota > Metazoa > Chordata > Mammalia > Diprotodontia > Potoroidae > Potorous > Potorous gilbertii. The sequence continues at coordinate 156,269,942 of CM053773.1, read as the reverse complement.
GAATTAAAAACAGTCAGATCAGGAACACTATGTATACCAAGCTCTTTTTTTATTAAATAGTACTATTTTTCTTGGAGAATTTGTATATGTTATTTGCGTAAAATCAGACCCTTGTATATTCACTTTGAAACATACATATACATACGTATATGTGTATATATATATATATACACACATATACGTATGTATATATATATATAAATATGTATATATATATATATATACATTTCTTACTCTACAAGAATTAAAAGGGATAACAAAAGAATTGAGAAAATTATAGCTGAGCAATTCGTTTCTCCCCTGTGGGCCTCTGTTTTTTAAGATGAAAGGATTAGGCTATATTGCTATTGGCTACATATAACCTTCCTAGTTCCTTCTCCAACCAAATCCTATAAAACTAGCAATGATATTTCGCTTGGATTGTACCAGTCTAAAGGTCCCAGATAGAGTTTATCCAGAGATTCAATTATTAAGGTAAATTCTCTAGCAATTAGAATTGCCCCATGGAGCATTTATTAAGCTCATACTATAAACAAAGCAGAGGATGGAGTGACAAGTCTGGAGTCATAAAGGCTCAAGTTCATGAAGGCTTTGACACTTTCAAACTGTGTAACCCTGGGCAAGTCACTTAGTCTTTGTTTGCCTCAGTTTCCTCATCTGTAAAAATAAAGATAATAACAGCACTTACTTTCCTGGATTGCGATCAAAACATCAAATGAGAAAATAATTATAAAACACTGGTAAACAGTAAGCGCTACATAAATGTTAACTATAATCATTATCACCCCATCGTTATCCTCATCATGCTAAGTAAGACCATCCTTATTCTCAAGGAATTGACCATGGAATGAAATTCCCAGGTAAGAAGGCTCATGCTTAGTACTAGATACCTTTAAGATAGTGCTGGATAACCAATAGTCTGAAATGTTTTAGAGGAGATTCTTGTGGAGATATCCATTTGTGAAGATGTCCTCTTAGATCTCTCCCTTTACTGATATTCTGTGCTATTCTCTTCTTTTACATTAACATGACAAGGACACTTTTCTAAAGAGGAACTCAATGATCTTTGCAATGACACAGTGATGTTACCGGCATTGACAAAAAGTATGTTACCCACAAAAGATATGAATTAATTTCTCAAAAGAACTGCAAGCTATTAACAACCATAGGAACAAGTATTCCTGATCACAAATTATAAGAGAAATCAAAACAACCCTGAGGTTTTATCTGATATCCAGCAAATTGTCAAAGATTACAAAAGATTATAGTAATTAAAGTTTGATGGGTTATGGGAAGATAGTCACACAAGTATATTGTCGATGGAGCTATGAATTAGTATAATTATTTTGGACACCAACTTGGAATCATGAAAATAAAGTGTCAGAAATGCACATATAATTTGACCTACTGCCAGGCTTATATCCAAAGCAGGTCATTGATAAGAAGAAAGTTTCTACATGTACCTAAATATTTATAGAAGTACTTTTTGTGAAAGCAAAGAATTGGAAACAAAACAGATGTCCATTAATTGAGTTGAACAAATTTTGATATATCAACATACTGGAGTATCACTGTGCTGTAAGAAGGATGAATATAAGGAATAGAGAGAACACTGGAAAGATTTATACACTCTGATGCAGTATGAAATAAGTGGAATAAATAAAAATATGTACCCAATGACTACAATTACACAATCTGGAAGACTGGACAGAAAACAATAAAAAATGAATATTGCAAAATGCAAAGTTGATAGCCCCAAAGAAGAGATATGATAAGACTCCCACCCCTTGTCTTTGCAGAGGTAGATTTATGGGAGTGCTACATTGCATACTTTTTTCAAATGTATCTAATATATTGATAGATTTTGCTTATTTTATATTTTTTTAATTTTTTTAAAAAATATTTTCTATTGCACGGGATGGCTCTCTGAAAGTGCCAAGGGTATGGAATACTGGAAGAAATTTTAGTAGTATTAAAAGTTCAATAAAAATTTTTGAACTATATTATTTTGAAAGAAATATAACATCCAGTTCAGGCAGTATTGCTTATTTCTAAGAAATTCCCTTTTTTGGATGGAGTCTCAAAAGATGAAGCATGTGAAAAAAGTAAGTGGTATTGTGCACTACAGTAGATACTACAGAGTAGATTCTGTGGATCTTTTTTCTTTTTTTAAATGTGACTTTGGAAACTGTCTGTGTGAGCTTGGGTAGTACCTTAATTTTCCTCAGCCTTGGTTTCCTCATTTGCAAGATAAGAAAAAAAATGATAATTATAACTTTTATTTCAGAGTTGTGAGAATTGAATGGGGCAGTTATGTGATACAGTGGATAGAGTGTCAAGCCTGGAGTAAGGAAGGTCTTCATTCAAATGCAGACTCAGATATTTCTAGTGCTGGAACCCTGGATAAGTTGCTCAATCTCTTTCTGCCTCAGTTTCATCATCTGGAAAATGAGCATAATAGAAACACTTACCTCCCAAAATTGTGAAGATCCAATGAAATAATAATTGTACAGAGTTTGGCACAAAGTCTGACAGGTACATAGTAGGTCCTACATAAACGTTAGTAATTATTAAGTAATCATTAAGTATCAAGAAATTTAAAAGAACCTTGAAAAGCTGTTACTGAATACTATGCTCAGTTTATAGCAGGTGTTAAATAAACAGCAATTGACTGATCACTATATCAGTATCAGAAGGGAGAAATATAATTCTATTCACCTTCCAGTTTTTTAAGAGATGCTGCTAAAAAATCATCTTGCATGAAATAAAGTGATCACATTTTTCTCCCAGTGAATACTGGGTCTGGTGATGGCGCCAGAGAGGAGACAGAAGATGTGAAACATAATATGTAATTTTAAAACAAGAGAATTAAACTGGATTATTTTTAAGGATCCAGATCTGTCATTACCATCTTTTCATCATAGTCATCATCCTAAGTATCTTGTTTATCATCAGGTATTCTCTAATAACAATATCAATAAATAATAAACAATATCTACAACATCTGAATCATATGCTAAGCTCTTTGCTTACAGATAAGGAAACTGAAGCTATGATATGTGAAGTAGCCCACCCAGGTCATAGAACTCATAAGTAGCTGATGACAGATTTGGTCTCCAGACTGTCCAAGTCTCCCAAAGCTCTATCAATGAACATCTATTAAGCTCCAGCTATGTATCAGGCACTGTGTTTAGCACTGGAGATCTAAAGAAAGGCAAAGGACAGTTTTTGCTCTCAAGGAGTTCAGTTTGATAGGAGATCTCATAGTATGAATGGAAGGAGCAGTTCAATGAGCGCTAAGACTCTTTAAGGAAGAGTAGAATTTAGGATGGGGGATGTACCTTCTCATAATGTTAATACTACGAGCCAAATTATGGAAATTGGAATGCTCATAGAGTTCCGGGGTTTGACAATTCCCACAGAACAGCGCTTATAAATTCTCAGCTTACCAAACTGGTAAGCTGATTTCTGAGGTATCCTCTCCATTGGAAACATGCAAGTTGTTCACTAAGCCGCTGGGCACCTCTTTCATTTCCTCTCATCTAATCAATCCCTGAACTATGTTGAGGACAACAAACTGCTTATTAAATTAATTGTCTTTTAGTGCTACTTACCACTTAATATCTGAAACTGCACTCTGAATGACATGGGAGTTATAAATAAATTAAATATTCATGAACAGAATTACATATTAGAAACAGCCTAAAGTTTGGATTATCCATTAGGATAGTCTTCAAATTAAAGTTTGGAGATCTGGGGTCTTAGATCAGCTTTGTTTGGCATATGGAAATTAGCCCACAAATTAGCCCTTAAGGGTCTCAGTTTTCTCATCTACAAAATGGAAAGGATATTACTGATTCCTATCTTCATGACAACAAAATGTAATCATAAAATTTGGAAATGTATTATTTTTTTAATTAATAGCACTAGATAAATCCAAATAATTATTTTTACTGAGATCATAACTAGGTTTGGGAGCCCTACATAAATAATGAATCACATGACTTGACCTTAGTAGGAGAAAACCTGCATTTAGCTTTGACTGGATAATCTTTTGGGACATTGGGGCTATGCCTAGATATATCTAAGATTGCCTTTCACTCTTTCCTTCCACCTACCCACTCCCTTCCCCCAATTCCTGCCATTTTGTGAGGATATACAGAGCTCTCATTCATTGCTGGTCATTTGCATCCCTTCAGGAATGTACTGTTGCTTCAGTCCAATGGAACAGGCTGTGAGGTTGGCTCAGTCATCAGGCACCTGTTGGAGCTGAGTCACCACTATTCATGGGGTGTACTTCTTGGCAGGTTTGGATTCACTGGGCTAAAGATGACAAGCTTAGCTTGCCCAATCTGGTGCAGCTGATGCTTTCATTCAGTGGCAGCTTTTAATGGAAACTGGAGAGGCTTGGTCTAGTTTCACTTATCCTTCAAACACTCTTGTGATAGGCATTCAGAGCAAAGCAGCAAAAGTAACTTGTTGAGAAAAGAAAGAAAGAAGATGAAAGAGAAAGAAGAAAAAACAGACAGAAAGGAGAAAAAATAAAAAAAGGAAGGCAAGAAGAAAAGAAGGAAGGAAGGAAAGAAGAAGTCATTGAATTATATTCAGCAGATGTGATATCAAGTGAATCATTTCATTCCCTGAACCCTACTGATCTGGAAAATAAAGTTGTACTCAGTGATCCCTAAGTCCATTCCATCATTAATGCCCTATTTACTTACTTTCTATATTTTTACATTCCTTGTTTTTATGATACTCAACAAGGGTTCATCCAATCACTGAAGATTTGTAGTAAACGTGAGCCTGTTACCTCTGGAGACAGCCCATTTTGGTAATTATTAGGATCATTTAAATCACATCAAATCAAAATCCAACTTTTTGAAACTTTCATTACTCCTAGTTCTGCTCTTGGGTACTAACTAGAACAAGTGTCTTCCAGTTCTAACATTGTGTGATTCTCTGTTTCCACTAATATGTTTCTTTTTTGTTACTTTGTGGGGATAACTGTGTTCTCAAAAACTATTGCCATGGAACACAACCTCTGACAAACCCTACCAAGATATGAGGGCTTTGAACTCAGGCCTCATATTATATACCATGTTTCTGACATCTCAGAACCAGTTTAGCTACTGTTGGAGAAGCTTAAAATGAAATGCTAATTTATCATGAGATTTCCTCCCTTCCACCATTGAATCATATAATCTCCAAACTGAAATAGACCTTGGAGTCCATGTTTTTGAATTTGAGTCTGATCAAGAACCTGATCTAGAACATAATTAAAACCTGAACATCCTATATAGTTTCTCATCCAATCACTCTGCCTTCCCTCTACTCATGGTATGAATTCATTCTACTCACTGCTATCAGATTTATCGTCTTAAAACATAGCCCTGTGATCTTGCCGCTCATCTACTCAGATGCTTTCAATGACTCCTCACTGCCTGAATAATGAAATTCAAACTCATTAAATTGGCACTTGAACTTCTTTCTGAGATCACCCTTCCTACCTTATGTCTCTTCTTTATTTGTCCTACGTTAAAGTCATGATACATGCTTTTCCACCTCTCTGCCTTTGTTTATTTTCTTCTCATTCATGGAAAGCTTTCTTCTACATCTTCACCAATTGAAATTCTTCCTGTCTTACAATGGTTTCAAATGCTATCTCCTCCATAATTTTTATTTCTATCCAATATCCACAAATCAGATAAAATATTTTTATTTTGGGGAACTTTGTAGTTATTTTACAATATGTAACATATTTTCCAGGTAACTTAGAGGCCTTGAAGTTGTTGTTTTGTCAATTGGTTGTGTCTGACTGTTTTTGACCCCATTTGGGATTTTCTTCCAAAGACACTGAAGTGGTTTGCCATTTTCTTCTCTGGCTTACTTCATAGATGAGGAAACTGAGGAAAACAGGGTTGTAACTTGCCCAGGGTTACACAGCCAGTAAATCTCTAAGGGTGGATTTGAATTCATGTCCTTCTGACTCCAGGGCCAGCACACTATCCATATTACAGCCTATTTGTCTTTACAGCTGACAGTTCTTCATGGTTGATTACGACCTTCCACATTTACCAATCAATTGGAACCATATCCATTAAATCAGCTGTGTCCTCACTTTAGCTGCCCACTGACCAAAAGTAGTAAAACTGAAGCTAAAAAAACCACCATCAGGGATTGCTTGATGTTTGATGATTTGATTGACTTGGCGCTGTTTAATATTTTTATCAGGGATTTGAAAAATGGCATGATTATCAATTTTAGAAATGACCTAAAACTGGCAAGGGCATCTAATATTTTGATTGACAGAGTCAGGCTTTCTGGCTAGACTATTAGGATAACTCAGATGAGATGAAACTTAATAGTCATAAATATATAATCTTACTTCTGAGTTCACAAATTCGACTTCAGAAGTATCAATATGGAAATGTGATGTGGGAGCCAAAAAAGTAGTCTTAGGCTCCGCTAAGAGAGTGATTGCCAAGAATAAAGGAGGTGATAATGCAATGGTAGTGCTCAGATTGTCTGTGAAGTATCATGTTGAGTTATGGAAGTCACCCGTTGAGAAAGACATTGACAAACTGGAGTGTCTCCAGGAGTGAGTGATGATAGTGAGAAGACCAGAGAATTCTATGGACCTCATTTGAAGACCCTTGGGGTATTTAATCTACAGAAGGGAAGAAGTAGGAAGAACATGTATCAATCTTTGAGGAACTGGGCAGTCTCCATGATGAAGAGAGATCTCCTTCTTTGTACCAGAAAGAATGAAGAAGAATGAGAAGAGATTGGAAACAGGCAAATTTGAGGAAAAATAGAACAAACAAAAACCTTCCAAATAGTGCTATATAAAAAATGAAATGAGTAGTGACTAAACTAGTGGAATTCCTATAAAGGCCTTTAACTTTAAAGAGACTGAGTAACAACTTCTTAAGAATGTCACCTATCTGCTAAGACAGCTATTGGATCACATAGCCTTGGAGGTTTCTTCCGTTATTGAGATTCTGTTACTTGATTAGTCTTTAAATATCCACCTATACACATTTGAATTTTATTATTCAGACAATTGGGAAGGAATAAATGCTTTTCAGGAGGGCACAGATACATTTAAATTCATAAGACCATGTAAATGAATTCACCAGTCATTTCCAATTATTTGAAGTCACTGGCCAGTTCAAGCAAAGCTGTGACAAAGATCAGTGTGTCTAGACAATGCTAAAGTCACATGCCAGAAGAGATCCTAGGCAGGACCAGTCTGATCAAGATGACCCCAAACAGACCCTCTTATTCAATACTGCTTCTTGGCCAGGAAACAACTGGTGGTTTTTGTTGAGACAATGAACTAGTTTGCCTTCTAAAGTGTCATTAGAGTGAGGCATGGTAAATGAAGGCTCTGATGTGGGGACCATCAGGTCAAGTTCAATTCATCCTGGGCTGCCAGCCAACCACTCTGTTCATGTTAACACTTTTCCACCAGAACTCAAGAAGAGCAGACCACAAACATGTCGATTTATATCAGCATATGCTGGGAATTGCTCCAAACCAAGCTTTCAACAGTTCTTCAAGCTGTAATTAAGGCTCAAATCAGAAGACAGTCACCGAGAAGAAGCATGAACATGTTGCTCTCACCCTGTGTATTCATTCAGTTTCACTTTGGGCTCTTTCTGAGAATAGAAGGGTGAAAAGGACCAGAACCTTAGAAGATGGAAATAGGACTGAGAGATCCACCACAAAGTCCCAGCTCTACTAACACATTTATGATAAATTATAAAAATAGAAGGTAAGGCAAGAAGCATTTATTAAGTCCTTACTATGTTATGGGCACTGTGCTAAATTCTGTAAATACTAATATAAAGGAAGGAAACCCTTGCTGCCACCTGCTCTTCCCCCCAAGATCTATTCAGAGAAGACAGCATACAAAAAGAACTAAAAATATGGTGGTGGGGTGCCAAGGAAGTACCACTCATTAAATGTTGTCAAACTCCAGAGATTCTGAAGCAGAGGCTGATGAACCTGTGCTCTTCTCCGAAAATATAGACTTCAGGAAGAACTTACCAATACGAGAAAGGGCTCATCGTGGCTGAGAGATGGTCCAAAATGAGAAGCTCATAGGCCCTGAAAGAAATACATTCGTCAGCATTTCCAAATGGAGAAATGCGGTGCTTCTGTTTACTCATACATGCACTGATTGTGTTCTAGTCCAATTCATTCGACAAACATTTGCTAACATCTACTATGTAAAGGCACAAGGGACTAGCTCTATGACCTCATTGGTATAAGGAACCACTAGACAAGGGAATTTTTTTCTATCAGTGCTGTACATTATAGTCTTAAGAGAACTGCCTAGAATCATGCAACATTCATTATATGTAAAGACAGGATTTGAACCTAAGTCTTCTATACTCTAAATGTTTTAAAGTTTTTGCTTGTTTGTAGGTTGGTTAGTTTGTTGGTTAGTTGGTTTTCCTCACATGAAGCTGAAATATGCCTTCATGTAAGTTCTAGTTATTGGTTCCAGTTCTGTCTTCTGGGAGAGTCTTTTAGATTGGGATATGAAACAGACACAACCACATGTCACCCTAAACAGGGGTTCCAAATAGGACTGAGCTTTTCTCTGAGAGAACTTGAGGGACTTAAGGAAATGCTGCTCTTACTTATATAATAGATTTCCTTGCCAGTGGCTTGATTTGGGTTTGATCAGACCCCAGACACTGCTAGTTCCTTTAAGATGCAAACAGGGTCTTGGATAGTATATCTTAATATGTAATTAAAAGGAAGTTACAGAGAAGAATGGGGAGGTAAAAGAGATCTCAGAGCTCAACCACTGTTAATCATCATTTCATTATTGGGAAAGAATGTAGTGAATTATCTGAGGTCACATGGGAGCAAATATTGTAATACATCAATCTTTTCTTTCTCTTTAACAAGATAAGACTTTATTATCATTCTACTTGCACTTTGCCTGTTCTGACACCTCATTTCCAAACAGTTCATGTATTATTATTTTGCTATCTGCTGCCTTAGTTTAAATCTTCCATTTGCACGCCCCTTTAATCACTTTCCCGGCTTGTAGATATCTGAACCTTCCCCCTTCTCCCCATATACATATCCACCCTCCAGATAACAGTGGGCTGGCCAATAACTTCTTTTCTGGTAGTGTAGCAATACTAGTAGTAGTAGTAGTAGTGGTAGTAGTAGTAGGTGGTGGTGGTGGTAGTAGTAGTAAGCAGCAGCAACAGCAGCAGCAGCAGCAGTAGGAGGAGGAGGAGGAAGAGGAGGAGAATCTAACATTTATATGATGATTTTTGTAATATCTAAGGTTTTACCTGTTAAAGCCATTGGAAATTCATTCCACTCAAGGCGTTCAAGTCTCATTCCTTCATAGAAACAACAACATGATGTGATAGAAAGAACGGTGAGTTTGGGCTGAGGAAGATTTGGGTTCAAATTCATCTTATACTACCTGTATTACCATGGGCAAATTACAATGCCTCTATGCCTAACAGTAGAGAGAAAACAATGATACCCTAACACGGTGACTACAATACAACATACCTTGCACTTGCAGTCATCCAGCATTTACTTAGCGATTTCCAGAGAGGGAAAACCCATTACTTCTAAAGGCAGGCCAATCCATTTGTAGGAATCTCTTCAGTTACTATCCATTACTCTTAGGTCCAAATTTAGGCCCTAAACAGAATAGATCAATCCATCGTCCACTGTTAGAACATTGTGTTAATCCTCTAATCACTATAATTTCATCCTCTGTGAGAGGCAGCTTTTTTTTCTATGACCACAAACTACAGCCAGCGTTCTTAAAAAGTGCCCTAATAATCACATGACTATGTTCTGTGGGGTGCCACTCAACGAAGTACAAGACTCAGTTGCATTCCTAGTTATATTCACTTGCCATTAGTTTGAAAGCCCTTCAACATCCTCAATGCTCTTGTCTGAACACCCTTTAATCCTTTCTAAAACCCAGTTGAATACAATATTGTAGTTTGAGTTTGACTCAGAAACTCAAGATGTCAATGAATCTGTGACCTCCTTGAGGTAGGTTCCTTCCAATTCCTTCCAGTGATATTTATCTCAACTTTTCTATGTGCTTTTCCTTTAATGTAGCCCAAGAATACATTTGCTTTTTTGGATACCCTATCACAATATCACACTCGTAGGCTGCTAGGTGGTGCAGTGGATAGAGTATCAGGCCTGGACTCAGGAATACTCATCTTCCTGAGTTCAAATCTGACCTCAGACACTTACCACTAGCTGAGTGACCTGGGCAAGTCACTTAATTCTGTTTATCTCATCAGTAAAATGAGGTGGAGAGGTAAATGGCAAACTGCTTTAGTATCTCTGCCAAGAAAACCCCAAATAATGTCATACAAAGTCAGACAAGATTGAAACAACTAAACAACAAAAATCACACTTGACCAAAATGTTGTGCTTGCATCACACTAAAGTGTTGAGATTCTTTCACAAAGATCTGTCTAATCATACCATTCCTCACATTTTGTACTTGTGAAATGTGTGTATGAGACTTTATGTTTATCTTTACAAAATTTTAATTTATTACATTTGACCCAGTTTTCTACTTTGTGAAGATCTCTTTTAGTTCTTAACTCTTTTATAATCTTATAAATCTAGGGCATATTTTCCCTAAACTGTGCACAAAATCTGTGGAAAGAGCAGGTTCATAGGTAGAGTATATTAGTAGAGAGGAGTAGGAGTGTTGGGCTCAGGCAACCTATTTTTCCAGCACTGCAAGACCATGATTCTCTTTTCCTTTTCATGAGGCCACCATGCTACTATCCCTTAGGAGCAGTATCTCTGCTGGGAAGTTGCTCAACTAGAGTCACTGGGCTTGTTCCTCTCTGCAATTTAAGACCCAATGACCAGAGTTCCCTCTTGACTCACAAAACTACTCCAGTGTTCGATCTGAGCAAGAGCATGGCTGATCCATTAACTTCATCAAGTTTAACTGAAGCATTTAGTCACAACTCATAAAAGAAACAGAGTACAGATTCTTTTTTCTACCTCATTAAAAATATTCATTCTTTGCAGTCACAAAGTTACCTATCTTTCATTGACTAAGGTGATAGATGTGTATGTATTTATGTATGTATACACACATATACAAATGTATATATTTATACAATTTTGTTTTCTAGTATATGTATGTATGCACACATGCATATAGTATAAATAGTATATGTGTATATGTTTGTACACACATATGTATGTCTCTGTGTGTAAAATTTTGTTTTCCAGTACATGCATATATAAATACATATACTATATACTGTACATGTATATATGCACATGTCTGTGTGTAGATACATACATGTATGTATATGCATGTATATATGGGCACATATATGTGTGCATACATATATTCGTATGAAAATGGACTGATTTTGGAAAGGTGGAGAGTGCTGTAAACTGAGTGCATCAGGAAGGTTTCTTATAAAAGATATCCCAATCAAATTAAGTGTAGAAAAGAGCTGCAGGTGTCAAGAAGTAGGGGAGAGCAGAGAAAGCATTTCAGGGACTTTTCTCTGCAAAGTGAACCCTCAAAAAACCACCATTATACAAAATTGTATCTATTTCACAGAGAGATCAAACAAAATATACTGTAATACCTGATGGTACTGGAGCTTGAAAGTTAATATCAGTAAAGCCAAAACTACAAAATTTTTTCATATTTGTGATCCACAGAACTAACAGAAGAACTGTAGCTCCTACTAAGGTTTCTTCCCTCTACTCCTTCCGTCCACTACAGTGTTGCCTCCTTTCTATATACTCAAACACCAAGACCTGAACCTGTAACCTCCTGCAGAGGAAGCATGCTTGCCACTATTGAGTTTCTACCCCCTACTTGGAACCTTTCGTGATTTTGCAGCAAAAGTTGGCATTGTAAAAACCTACTGTCATAGTGATAATTTAAGAGCATTATGCATCATCAGATGTACACTGTGTCCTCCAGTGGAAAGAGGGCTGCATTAGAAGGCAGTGGGCTTGGAATTAAATCTTAAGTCTGGTCTTTAGTACCTGCATGACCTTGAGCATGTCACCATTTCTGGGTCTCAGAATTAAGGGAGTATATTAGTTGATTTCCTAGGTCTCTTCCATACATCTTTAAACTCCCACTAGCAGCAATCATTTCTAGATGAGAATTTTCTCATGCTTTAGACAAGGGGTTGGATTAGATGGCATTTTCCTGTTCCTTTCAATTCTGTGGTTTGACTACAGAAGTATTTAATTTATTACAGTAGTCACCACTGTTGGTTGCCACTGCTAAATTCCCCTGTAAAATGCAAAAGGTCTGCAATCTGTATAAGCCAAAGAAATAGGAATGTTAGGATTTCATCTGATGCAACCCAAACCTCACCATTGTCAGCAGATTGCTCTGAATAGGCTTATGGAAAGAACAGCTGCATGTCCTCAGTACAGCTAATCCTTTTATAAAAGTTACATAACATGAATGCATTGGTTTTCTTCCTTCCCTTCCCCCAACACACTTGTTAATTTAAACTATCCCAAAGATTACCAAGGTTATGTAGGACATGAAGTAAGATGAATGAATGAAAGCATCTCAATGAAAGTGAAAGGCTCAGATGTTTCCAAGACAACCTCTGGCTAAAGTAATGACAAGAATTTTGGACTTAGAGTCAAAATATTGTGTTTGAAATATTCCACTTACTACCTGTGTGACTCCAAGTCCATTTCTTTGTCTGTTAAATGGATTGGTGGGTGAAAGGGACTTGGGTGAAGTGAATGCTACAGTCTCTTTGAGTTCACACATCGAGTGGTTTTGCCACTGTTCCAAATGTATACAGGTTATTTGGACATCAAATGTCTTTGGCTCTTTGAGTCTAAGTTAAACACACATGCATGCACACATGTACCACATACACACACAGAAAATGCATAAAGGTAAATAATTCAAAATATCCCATAATCTCAGCAACATAATGAACATGTGTAGGCATATGTATGCATGTACATATATGTGTGTATATGCATGCTGAGATATCTTCAAACATGGGCACAACTTTATTCACATGCATATATTTTCATATATAATGACTGGACCTGTGATTTAGTTGACATTCGGAACTCTCAGATGTGAAAACTACCTCTACCAAAGAAAACTGGAACCTTCTCATCTTAGAGATTATCTAGAATATTGAGATATTTTGTGCCTTGCCTAGGAACCCAAAGTATCACAGGCAGATTTCATATGCAATAGACTATACATATATATGTATATATGTATGTATATGTGTATATATGTGTATATACACACATGCATGTATATATGTGTGTGTACACACATACACACATGCATGTGTGTATTTATAGATAGACATGTATGTGGCTGGTGGTTGTCCTTCACTCTCGAAGAGGACCAAAATGACATCACTATGATAAAATCAAGTTTCAATGTGTCCAACTGTGGCTGATTAGACCAATATGAGCTCAGAATTCTCTACCACAGACTGGGCACAGATAGTCCATGTGAACATTTGGGGTGGATACTTTAAATTCTTAGATCCTACATTTCCTTTGAGTTGATTAAATTCTGCTTTGCTCAGAGAGCCAAGTACCTTCCCTGATGTGGGCATGACATACTGAGAGGTCCTGTGCCAGTGTCTCCCATGTCACACAATCAAATCCAAAGTTCTTGAGAAACACCTTGAGAGTATCCTTGTATCTCTCCTTCTGACCATCATGTGATTGTCTGCCCCATGTGAGTTCTCCATAAAATAGTCTTTTTTGGCAATTTTGCTTTCCAACAATGTGGCTAGCCCACTGGAATTACACTCTCTGAAGCATAGTTTGAATGCTTGACAGTTTAATTTAAGTAAGGACCTCAGTAGCTGGCACCTTATTCTACCAGATGATCTTTAGAATCTTCCTAAGACAGTTCAAATGGAAGTGATTCAGTTTCCTGGTATTGCACTGGTAGACTGTTCATATTCACAGGCATACAACAATGAGGTCATCACAACAGCTCTGTAGACCTTCAGGTATACGTATATAATTGATATCTAGATACATATGTGTGTATATAGATGTATATCTATCTTTCATCTGTCTATGATAGCCTTTGTTCCCTTTTTTTACTAACAAACTTGTAGAAAGAGTAGTCTACTTTTGTTTCTTGTCTTTCCTGGCCACTTTCTTTGTTCTGTCATCTGATTATTGCATTTACTACTGGTACGATGGCCATTGATGACCTTAAGGAGGACAATTTCAGAAGTCTGATGATGAAAGGAAATAGGTGGGGGTACGGGTGAGTGTGCAAAGAGTAGGCCACTAGCTTGTCAAGGTTCCAAGGTCAAGAGAAGTTTTCTTTTCTCCTTTTTCTTTCTTCTCTCTTGTTCTCAGTTTCTTTCCCTGAGGAGACTGAGTCCAACTTCTCTCCAGAATTTATCACAGGCATCCATTTAATTGTAACATCAAAGTTGAATGAGCTAAAGTTGAAACTCAACTTTTACTGTAGTAAAATTGATTCATCTTTAGTGAAAGAAAAAAATAAACATCTTTAAATATGTAGGGAACCAATTCCTTAGTTCAAACCTTCAAAAAAATACTTGAAGAGTAAATTGTGGAACGATCTCAAATTGCTTTCAATTCATAATGGATGCAAGAAAAATCAGTTGGTGGAAGATAAGGAGAAGGTTATCAGTATTAAAAAATTATACCCAATGTTCCAGGTGCTTGAAAAATGCTTATATATACCATTATATACGACTACATCTCAAATAGCTACAATCTAAAGATCTTTGTCTAGAATTATTGAAAACAGAAAAGCAAAATGTGAAGAATAGTTTGAAAACATTTGTGTTACAGATGCATGCCAAGGAGTGCTGTGGTAAAATTTAGTCATTTTATTCCCTTTGAACTCTTTGGTCGCCAAAGCCAGGAGGCTAGACAGTGGGAACCCATCACTGCATGTCACAGAAATTACTGGAGCAGCTTCTGTCCACATCAGTTCTGTCCACAACCCACAGGGAGCAATCTCTTGCCAACAGGATCAGTGGAATACAGGAAATGCATGGTCCCTAAAATCCACAGGTCGGTTCAGACTTACCCACCCTGCCCAGCATGTGTGTGTGTGTGTGTGTGTGTGTGTGTGTGTGTGTGTGTGTGTGTGTGTGTGTTGGGCTTGGAGAGAGGGATGAGAAGGAAGAAAGAACCATGCTTTACTCTGCTTCCACATTTGATAGCACTGTGGGCTAAGTCCTACACAGCACCTGGTCCTACATAGTACATGAGGCTTTTCTGGATCCTTTCGACTCCTACTGTCCCATGTCCCTAACTATTTTATACTTATATTGCATTCATTTTATGTATACTTACATGAACATGCTGTCTCTATGGAATGTAATGTAAGTCAATCATTTTAGTACCTAGTACATGAGAGCATGGACTTTTCTTTTTCCTTTTTTTGAATTTTTGCCTTTGTATCCCCAGCACCTTGAGCAGTGCCCAGGCATTAAAAGACTCATAATCATATTGGTTGACTATGGATCGATTTGTTAATATCAATCCTAAATGTCTTTTAGTTGTTTCTTGTTCAAAGGGTTAATGTTGTTATCTCTATATACTATAATATTACTATCTCCTGCAGCCTTGTCCCTGGGGTTAAGAGAATTGAGTTTACTCTTTGGGGGATATAAGGAGGGGTTACAAACAACAAAGAGAAGAGATTTAACTTTTTTATACTGTCTAGATCATTAGGCACCACCTCAAGTTAGCCCTTGAAAATTGCTTTTAACAAAGCTTAGATCTGAATGATTGATCTAGTTCGTGAATGGACAAAGTAGAGTATATCAAGTATAGGATAGTAATTTATTCTATCATATAAGAAATAATTAAGCCAAACATGACTCATGAAGTGTACCTGAAAGAGAAAATCCTTAAAACAGGAAATATGAGACTGCAAACCAGGGAGAGGCAGTCTGGTGAATGGATTTAGAATCAGAATGCCTACTGTATCACTTATATAACCTTGTAAAAAAATCTCTTAATGACTATAAACCTCCATTATTGTTCCTTTATCTGAGCAATTTCCCCTCCAGTTTCCAATCTATGATTCTCTGATCTTGGGATTCTTTTCAGGCATTTCACTTTCACCAGCCAACGAGTGGCTAAACTTGCTCATGAATATGTTCATCAAAGGATATAATTGCTGAAAGCACCTCCTATTAAGAATATCTAACAACTCCCAAACTCCCCAAATCACAAGATACCTATAAATGCTAGCAATACTCATCTCTTAATATCATTGATCAGTGACTTTTCCTCAAAGAAACGCAAGACAAAAGAGGCAATTATCAATTTGAGGTCTAGTATCAGATTCATCTAGGCAAGCAAGTGGCCTATAATTCCTAAAACATGCATGCAAGGGAGGGTGAAGCAGGTGGGAAAGAGGAGCTACATACCCCATTAAAATCTAGAGAACATATCTTTCCCCATAGAGCTAGAGCATGCATACTCACTCTATGGGAAGTGTACATTCCAACACATCAAAGAATCTTCCCTGATTACACCCATTATACTTTCTTCAATAATGAAGTCTTCACTGTCCCTAAGCAATAATTGGAATGATTTGGGAACAGTTGTCCATATATCCCACTCTGGAAAATTATCTGAAGAACTGAGAAGGCTTAAGCATTGTCCTATCTTTTCTGTCTTTCTCCAAGGCCTTGGAGCAGATTTTAGTCATAGCTTCTTACATGTCATGCAAGGAGTCCCAAGCAATCAATTCACCACATTGTTTAGACAATCACCTATACCTTTAAGATGAGGGAGCAGAATCTTTTCATATTTTTTGGTTCATTTTGTTGCCATTGGGATGATTTCTAGAAAAAAATAATCAAGATCTGTAGTTTTTCCTAAAAGGGATAACAGGTTTCTTTATAGAAAGGTACCCATTATACAAAGCAGGGCAGATTAAATTTATTTCTCTTATTTGTGATGGCAAAAAATTCTGAAAGCCCAAGAATCTTAAGTGGGAACTGACAAATACTTAATATGCATAATAGTTAACTCCTCATTCCCTTAACACTCTCCTGGGAGATAAAGTCTGTCATGCAACTTGTTGTGTAGCTGAATAGGCATTTCATTTTTAACTTTGAGTTGTCTGAGCAATTTACTCAAGGTCCTTATCTTCTGGAAAGTCAGAGTATGACAGGTTCTTTTAGTCATTTTCTCAGTTGTATTCTTTGGGCTCATTTTCTCCTTAAAGAAGTTGTTGCAGAGATCACCTTCTAGTGGAAATCAACTTATAGATTCAATTGTTCTCTAATTATTAAGTTCATGAGATATCCACCAAGGCTAGAACCATTCCTCCGAGGTTTGCAGTTTAATCACACATGTTCGGGTAAAGAAACACAAAGAAGGAAAAGAAGCCAGATATCTGAAGAGCAGTTAAAGGCAAACATATTTTTAGTTTTTACTTCCATACCCATGGAATTACCCTTATTGATTGGTGGGGGAGAGGGGAGATAAAAAGAAATTTTTTCTTTTCCTCAGTAGAAATTTAAAAGAAACTGCATGAAGAAAAGGGTGGCAAGGGGCAGGAGTGGGATTTGAGAAGGAGAGAGAGAGAGAGAGAGAGAGAGAGAGAGAGAGAGAGAGAGAGAGAATAAAGAAGAAAAGAGGAGAAGGAGGAGGAAGAAGAAGAAAAAGGAGAAGGAGGAGGAGAAAGAAAGAAAGAACACAAGAACAAGAAGAGTAAGAACAAGAAGTAGAAGAGGGTCCCAAGGAACTCATTTTTCTTTTTAATCCCACTGAGTTGGTCTTTAGTCACAAATGCCTTTTGTCTCAATTCCTCATGACAAACATCTCAGAGACCAATAAGAGGATGTTGCTTCATCCCAAGGCCAAAGTCCTTCAGCACTGAGCCAAAGTACATGTCTTTCCTATGGAGTCAGAAGAGCCATGCCTCATTTCAATTCCACAGTTTTTGAGGGAGGGGAAGAAAGTATATTCGGAGTTTCCCATGACTCCCATTAGAATTTTAATTTTTGCTGACCTCATCAATACAATTGTACTCTTCAATAGTGTAGATTACAACACATCCAGTCCTCATCCTGGGCTTTTCTTGTTCAAGTCTTTAAGTAAATCTTTCCTAAATTTATTGCATAATCTGCTCCACTGGATAATTCATGAACACAAGGAAAAAGGCTCTTTTTTTAAAAATTAAACCTGTGATTTATCAGTATAAGAGGACTGCTCCTACTTATGCATATAGGCAATTCATCCACAGTGTAGGTTTTTAAGAGAATTGCCTAGAGAAAGGAGTGCCCTTAGAAGTTAAATGACTTGTCTAGGGTCATATAGCCAGTGTGTCACAGTATAACTCATTTTCCCTCTCTGGGACTCAGCTTCAAAATTAGTAAAATTCATTCAGTAAATCCTTGAAAATGTAGGTTGAATTGAATTAAGCACTTAATGTATCTATGATATGAATTAAATTGACTTGGATTAAAATTGATAGTAAGCAGTGAGGTGGCACAGTGGATAAAGTGCAGGGCCTCATCTTTCTGAGTTCAAATCCAGCCTCAGACAGTTACTTCCTGTGTGACCCTGGGAAGTCACTACTGTTTGCCTCAGTTTCCTCATCAGTAAAATGAGCTGGAGAAAGAAATGGCAAATCACTCAAGGATCATTACCAAGAGAATTCCAAATGGGGTCAGAAAGAGTCCAATAGAACTGTACAACAAAAAGTTGAAGGTTGTACCATTTGGAGGAGAGGAGGCAAAACAAAGCTTTTTTTAAATTTTGTTTTGTTTTGTTTTTGGTGGACTTTTAGCAGCTTCCAAAATTTAAGGGTCTTACTGAAAGTCACTTTGTAGCTGGCCAGGGAATCTGAAATCCTTACCACTCAGAGGTTTGGGAAAGCATATATTAAAGTCCCAAAAGGCCTACCCCTAGAACAGGCTGAATTGTCAGTTCCTTATTTCATCTGCATCCAAAGGGAGCCCACAACAAGGAAAAATGCAAGACCTCATTTCATGGCTTGAGTAGGAAGAGATACATGAAACCCTGAGAAGAAACGTGACATGGTCTGAAATGCAGGCCTCTGGCCAAGGCTTCCAAAATAACCTCCCTCAAAGAACTACTTGGAGATAAAATGGTTTCCCACTTTAGAAGCTCTTTTGCTCTGGCGGGGGGCAAATGTCCAGAAATTCTCAAAATCTGCTGAGGAAAAGCAAGACTTTCAATTTCTTGCAGCACAACCTTCAGACCTCATTTCTAAAAGTGGGCAAGATGAAAGGAATGTTCTAGTTCATTTTTTTTTTAAAGGAAGCTCTCCTAACTTGGTTGCCAACTGGAAATGGTGGGTTGTGCAAGGAATAGCCTTAAAGACTCACTCTTCTGACTACTACCTCAGGTCTCTTGTCTCCCAGTCTGGCGATCTTTTCATGGGAAAGCCTTCATTCAGACCTCCTGAGCAAACTACTTCCAGTGGGATTGGGCAGGAAGCTACTCTATTGTGAATTATGAGGAAAACATAAGTAAACTGGGCTCCTAAAAATCTTCTCATGTTCAGAGGGGAGAAATCATTCCTCTGCCTGGGTGCTCCCTTCAGTAGGTGCTTGACAATGTGTGTTGAATTTCATTAGGCACTTAATAAATGCATATGTGACACAGAGTAAATGAAGTTGCTTCATTCTGGCACCTAGCGTAGTGCCTAGAACAAACAAAATAATATTTTAATAGATGCCTGTTGACAGATTGCTCCTGAATAAATCACTTCCTTTTTCTGTACCTCATTTTCTTTATCTACAAAATTGAAGCATTTGACTTGATCTCGAAATCCTTTCAACTCTCATACTCAGTGAATCAAGGAGTTTAGTCCAGTCTTAGAAATAGTTTAATAAGCAATGACCATATAGTTCACATTTGCTATGTTTAGCTGTCAAAGCTTTGTGGGACAGCTCTCTCTTCCTATCTCTATTTTTGAAAGCCTATATACCTTCAGTGTTACAAATATATAGAAGAACAACAAGGCTATGACATTAAAATGACTAAATAAGCACAAGGAGGGCATTTGAGCAGTACCCCCACACTTCTCAAGAGAGTGGGATGCTGCAAATATTTCAGACTTTTTCCAATACATTGTTTAGTTTTGCTGAATGGCTCAGTTTCTTCTCTGTAAGTATCAGTTATTTGGGAATGACTGGTAAATATATGAGACAAACAAAAATAATAATAAGATTTTTTTTCCTAAAATCAAAATGAACTAGTAACTGACTGGACCACCAGTCAGAATAAATTTTTCCTTTTTGTTATTTTTTCTTTAACTCTTGTGATCTTCTTTTAATGAGTATTTCTTGTTATACACTCATCCATCAGCTTTTTCTCTTCACTCTATGGATCATGGGACCTTTCCAAATGACTATAGCCTTCACTATATGTAGTCTCCCCTGCCCCCATTAGAATGTGATCTTCTAGAGAGCAGAAACTATAATCCCTTTTTGATTTTCGTCCCTGGGGCTAAACATGGTTCTTTGAACCAAGTAAGCACTTAGCAAATGTTTTTTCATTCATTCATTAATTCATTCATTGTATCCTATTATAATATTACATTTATTTGTGTCCATGCATATTTGTACACATTCTATGATCCTATGTAATGGAAGAACTCATATGGGGCGGCAATTACATGGTGATCAGAAGAAATGATACAAGAACACTCTTACTGTCTTTCTCAAGAACTTTGGATTTGACTGTGCAACATAGGAGACACTGGCACAGGACTGCTCAGCATGGTGTGCCCACATCAGCAAGGGTCTTGTGCTCTATAAGCAAAGCAGAACTGAGACAGCACAAAGTAAATGTGGGATGAGAAATTTGGAGTATCCATCCCAAATATTCATGCAGACTATCTGGGCCCAATTTGTGGTAGAGCATTCTGAACTCGGATTGCTCTGATCAGTCACAGTCAGACACACTGAAACTTCACTTCATCACCGTGATGTCATTTTGGTCCTCTTCTAAAACGAAAGAACAATCAACCACGATCCCATGAGACTATAAGCTCCTGGAGGGCAGGATGTGTATCTTAGTCATTTTTGTACCCTTATCAGTATCTTGCGGGCAATAATTTTAGCTCATCATTAGCTGGGACTTTGAGTTTTGCAAAGTGCTTTATAATTGTAATGGCATTTGAGCTTCACAACAGTCTTTCACTCTGGATGCCATGAATACAGCCATTTGACAGATATGAAAACTGAGACTGATTTGTACAAAGACATACAGCTGAAACAGAATTTGAAAAAAAAACAGGGCTTACCTGACTCTAAGACTAGTGTTCTCTACTATACCATGTTGCCTCTTATGTTCAAAACACTGTATTAATAATAATAAAATAAACCTTTTACATAACAACCCCATTTTGTGATGACTGAGTTGGATAGACTTAGCTCTTCTCAGCAATGCAAGGATCTAAGACAATTCCAAAAAAGTCATAGTGGAAAATGTTATCCACATCTATCCAAAGAAAGAACGTCGGCATCTAAAGGCAGGTGGAAGCATACTATTTTCTCACCTTTTCTTTTGTTGCTTTGTTTTTTCTTTCTTGTGGCTCCTACCATTAATTTCAATTCTTCTTTACCTGTTACTAATGTGAAAATATTTTAATATGAATGCATTAGTAGAACGTATATCAGATTGCATGCTGTTGTGGAGAGGGAGAAAATTTGAAACCCAAAATGTGGTGGAAGTGAATGTTGAAAACGAAAAATAAATTAATTAAACAATGATAGCAAAAATAATTATAGCAATCATAATATGTAGCATATATATGACCCCTTAAGGCTTGCAAAGTACTTTGCAAATATTGTCTCATTTTATCCACGCAACAATTTTGGAAGTTAGTGCTATTTTATACCCACTTAAAAGTTGAGGAAACAGAGACAGATAGAGGTTCAAGTGATTTTCCCAGAGTCTGGGAAAGATCTGAATAAATATCTGAAGCTGGATTGGAACTCAGGTTCAAATTTTCATTTCCCTGGAAATCTTAGATATTTGCCCATGCCTGAAATGACCCCCAGCCTCTCTCTGGTTGTTACCATGGGGATCATATGACCCTCCCTCCAAAAAGTTATCTCTGACTTAAAGTACCTAAGCATGTACATGTATTTGCACATATTTATATACATATACACCTTTATACACATGCTATATACATGTATACATACACATGCATAGGTATATAGTTTACCCTTTTTTGTCTTTTCACAGTGGTTTTGTAATTGCTCACCAGTTTAGCTATCTTACTCTGAATAGGAGATAAATGAATGAATAGAATGATCTCAACATCCTTTAACTCTCTGTTTCTAATTCCTAATCTGTAAAATGAAGATGATAATCCTTGACCTGCATACCTCTTATGAGTATTAAATCCAATAAGAGAAATTGATTATTAGTTGAGAGATGAGGGGCACTGATGAGACTGAATAGCCTACTTAGCCTGAGTATGAGGAAACCTAAACTCAAGTGCCACCATAGATAGACATTATTAGTTCTATGACCCTGGGCAAAGCATTTAACATTTTAGCATCTTAGGCAACTTCTTAAAGCTATAACTTGCTTATCTGTAATGCTATCTACTAGGTGGTACAATGGATAGTGCAGGGTTAGAGGTCAGGAAGACCTCTAACCTCATGACCTCAAATCTGGCCTTAGACACATACCAGCCATGTGATCCCAAGTCATGTTGAAGGTCTTTTCTAGTTTGAAAGTTGTGGTTCTATGAATGTAGTGTACCCTGAAGTAAAGAGTTCTAGATTTAGAGTCAGGAAACCTGAATTTGAATCTGGCTTTAACACTTAGTTCCTTACCTATGTTGTTCTGTTATTTAGGTTCTAATATTAGGGTGTGACCACTGCTCATGTTACAGCTTCTTGGAGCTATATGTAAGAGTTGGGTGACAGTTTAACAGCAAAGATGGATGAGCATCCCTGGAAGGAGCTTGGCAATTCTCACACCAGAGGTGCTAATCCTCCCTCAACACCCCATATACCTGTCTCAGCAGATGGGCCAAACCAGGTTAGGAGTAAAATATAGTAGCATATATTTGAGCAAAAACTCAAATCCATTGGTGAATTGGGGGTGTCTACTCCAAGCATGTGAAGACTCCCCATGGCAGAATGGGTGGATGGGAACAATGTGCTCCAATGACCATGAAGGAAGCTGAAACAGGTGCTGTGGAGCCCTTGGAGCTTGATTGGACACTGAAGATGCCAGAGTTATCAACTGCATCCTGAGTCATCACCAGTTGTCTTGACTTTTGTCTTGCCCCTGGAATCCAATGAGACTGGAAGAGAAAGCAATGGTTAACAACTTTATGCAACTCTGCCTCACTTAAGTCCAATTTATGCACAAGTCAGGACATCATCTCCTGAAGTCATTGGTCCTCTTTGAAAATGAAGCATGAACGATAACAAATTTTAATTATATTATTTACTGATTCATGAAACTTGCTCAAAATCAAGGAGGGCATTAAAACACAGGACAGGTGTAAAGCCAGTAATTTGCTGTCATTAACCAATTTGTCTCATCTAAGGCACCAGCTTGTGCTGGTTATGTTTGCATTACTGCAGTGGAATGGGGCAAGTTTAGAAGAATTGGCTATTCTTTTGTTCTCTTTACCCAGTTAGGCCAATAATAAAGAGACAGAAATATGTGCAAGCCTAGTGATGGTTCATTTTTCACCAGCTGTGGTCTATCAGAACAGCTGGAACTTTTGGTTATTCTGTGACAATTTTATAGACACAAGTGTTACCTCTTTCCGTTGTCTAGATAGGACAAAAAAAGATTTTGTGATTCTGAGGATTCCTTGGAGCTTGTCTGTTTCAATCAATACATCACAAAGCATTTGTTAAGGGACTACCATGACTCCTTTTGAAATTGAATGAAGAGTTGTCCTTGTCAAACCTTGGCACAAACCACTTGTAAGCAGAGTTTTTCCCAAGTCATCGTTCCTGTATCTAGCCTTCAAATGCAAAACCAAGCCCAAACTCTTTTTAAAATTCAGGAACAAATGGCAGCCCTAATAAAAGTTCAATTAAAATTTTCTTTTCCTTAAAATATAGATAGACAGTGCAATAGATAGAGTGTTGGAGTCAGAAGAATGCAGTCAAGTCAAGTTTCAGATACCCACAACTGTGGGACCCTGAGCAAGTCATTTAACATCTGTTTGACTCAGCTTCCTTAACAGTAAATTGTGTATAATAATAGCATCTACTTCACAGGGTTGTTGTGAGGGTGAAATGAGATATTTGTAGAAGCACCTAACACAGTTTCTGGCATGTAGTAGTCACTACATAAATGCTTATTTCCCTCCCTTTCACTACTCTACACCCCTTAATATCTCTCTTAGGCAATCACCATTTTGTCTTCTTTGCAATGGAAAAAAAAAATGATAGTTTTGCAAAGTGACTGGAATGTTGGAATTGGAACCAAATCTTATCTTTGATGTTTAGTGGATCTATGACTGGGTAAGTCAGTTAATTTTTCTGAGACTCAGGCAGTTAAAACCCTCAGTTATTGACTGGTTGCTATTTGTTTCAGTAGAGGAAATTCCCACACAATGGAATCACAGGGACTTGATGTGTTGTGATGGAAAAATCCCATAAAATTCATGTTTTGTGGGAATAATGAGATACCCTTGAGATCATAGTGGCAAACATGATTGAAAAATTCCTCCAAACAATAACAAATGCCTCCTCTATGCCGTACACTGTGCTAAAAGCACAACTTGGAGTAACACCATTTTAGAATTGAGGAGACTGATTTTTCTTTTTATCTGGATAGACATGAAACCAGTTCTTTTTAATTTTTCAGGGAATCCTTTCAACTTTGACCTTTTTTTGGAGGGGAGGGGTAGCTAGGTGCTGCCATTAATAGAGTCCTGAATTTAGAGTCAATAACACCTGAGTATAAATCGTGCCTTTGATACGTACTCTCTGGGTGGTACTAAGCAAAACACTTAACCTCCTTGGTTTCCCCATTTGTTAAATGAGGATAACAATACCCCTTACCTTACAGGGTGGTTGTGAGGATTAAATGAGATAAAATTTGTAAAGTACTTTGCAAATCTCAAAACACTAATCCACAATATGAATTCTAGCTACTTTCATATCAATGATGGCTATCATGTCTGTGAAAACTTGTCTAGATTCCTAGTAATAATCTAATGAAAGGATCTTTCCGTGGTCTTTCTCATTCTCATTCCTTATCCTTATACTCATAGGATTAAGACGTGAGAAATAAAGTGTTTGTCCCAGATGGCACAACTTGTAAGTGGCAGAGTTGGAATTCAAACCCAAAGCATCTGCCATACTTTTCCTTGTACTATGAATAATGCTGATCCCTTCCACCATGCTATCACTTGGCATTTAACAAAGCACTTAGCATACTATATCTCATCTGACTTTTTTTAATATTTCTAGAAGGGAGGTAGCACCTGCAGAATTCTCTCCGCTTTATGGATGAAGAAAATTAGGCTTTGAGAGACGATGACTTGTCCAAGCTGATTTATCTATGAAGCAATGAAGGCAGGATTAGAATTTAGGTCTTTTCACTCCAAGGTGATGTTTTATCAAGCTCTAGATCAACTTTCATTCTTTCTACCTGCAGGATTCTCTAGCCTACAGTAACAGTAGGAAACATTCCTCTTTCATTATTCTGATTCTCCTCCAGTGCCCTTGTGTCCTTCTTTACATTATTCTGGGAGGGAAGGAAAAAGCAGCATCTTTAGTCATTCTAATATGACTGGAGAGTTTCCAAGTATAATAGCTTTGGGAATCTGCAGCTGCTCCCTTGTTTTTTTTTTCTCTCTTCCCATCTCTTCCATCCTCTTAGCAAATGATAAGTCTGATTAGGTTGTATTTTTTAATAGTTTCTGTGAAGAACAAAATGTTATTAATGAAGTAATAACAAACCCTGAGGTCAGCTTTTTCTGGCTACAAATGTTAGGTCTGCAATAGACTATAAGTTTGAGAGTAATTTCTTTAGTCTTCCAAGTTCTATAGAATCTAGAGCCCAGACTCTGGACTTAGCAGACACGAATACAAATGTAGGAAATCCATTCCAAATGTTCACATGGACTATTTGTATCTCACCTGTGTTATAGCATTCTGAGCTCATGTTGGTCTGATCATCCAAAGTCAGACATACTGAAACTTGACTCTAGTGTAATGATGCCATTTTGGTCCTCTTTTAGAATGAAGGAAAACAACTTTTTTCATGGATCAAAGACATCAGAGAAACACCAAAAACTAGCCTCAGAATCAGAGAAACTCCTTGGATCATCCCCTAGGCAGAATTCCTTTCACAACCTTCATCAGAAGTCATCAGCCAGGCTCTGTTTGAAGAACTTCAGTGAAGAGAAATGCCCAACCCCTTGAGGCAGCTGATGACACTCTTGAGCAGCTGGGAAAATTAGAAAGTTTATTTTCCCCCTAAATCAAGTTTAGCTTTGTATTTGTTCAAAACATCTAGATGTTCTTCCACTTGCTTATCGATCCTTACAATTTCTGAACATAGTTCTTGTATTATCTCCTTCACCCCCAAACCTTTATGTAGGTGAAATATTCCCAATTCTTTCACCTGATCTTCACATAGTATTATGTTAGATCCCTTCATAATCCTTTTGAAGCTCTCTAGTTTATCATCGTTTTCGCCAAAATGTCCCTCTGTCCATCTCTAAAGATTTACAAATATATCTACACACATATAATTTGCATATATGTAAATATATATACAATATGCATATGTTCATATTATATATGCTATGTACATGTACGTGTGTATTTATATATATACATATACATGCATAAGTTGTTTAGTTTTTCTGCTTTTATTTTTGACAAACAAGAGGGAGTCTCTCAGCTGCTTGAACAAGGGAGTGAAATAGATCTGTACTTCAAATCTATGTCTTCATCAGCTATTTGTAAGATAGATTAGAAAAGGAAGAGATTGGTAATGATGGAAGTATCTATGTACACACACATATGTGCATGACTGCATTTTCTTTTAAAAACTTCTCATTTTAGGAATATGTTTGGTATTTAAGTTGGACTATAGCAAGACTAAAGATATTTTTTATGACATTAAATTACAAACACCTTGGGGCAGAGACAAAAAAATCTTAGATTTGGAAGGAACTTACTTCAGTTTTTACCGAAATCATACATTCCCTCTACAACATCCCTGACAGAGTGCATCTAAATCTATTCTGAAGATCTCAAGCAATAAGAAATTGATTAGGGGGGGCGGAGCCAAGATGGCAGAGTAGAAAGATTCACATTTGCTAGCTCCGAATCCACAGCCCATAGATTTCCCGTGAAAAGAACTCCTGACAAATTCTGGAACAGTGGAAGCCGCGCAGCAACACAGTGAAGGAGATTTCCGTTGCAGAGAACCCTGAAAAACCAACCCCAGGGGTCCATCGAGCCCCAGACGGGAGCGGAGCCCTGCCCTGGGGAGTCCTCCCCTCCCCGCCCCAGCCACACCGCACTGAGAGGAGCGAGCAGAGCCCAGCAGGCATCAGGGACCTGAATCTCTGGCGGCCGCGAAGGTCCCTCCACCCACAGACGCACAGGTCAGTGAGAGAGACAGGCTGAGAGGGGAGTGGGGTATCTCCGGGACTCGAACCCCCTCGGGAGGCTGCAGCAGCAGCAGAGGCAAAGGCCGCTTGGCCAGAGGCCCTCAGAGCAGGCAGGAGCTCCACCCCAGCTCCATTACAAAAGATCTCTGCATAAACACCCTGAGGGAACTGAGCCTGAGAGGTGGCCCTGCCCCCACCTGAGCACCAGCAGATAAGCTGCCATTGAAGAGCAGTCAGGCCTGTGGCCAAAAGCCCTGAGGCTGGGGAGCAGCATTTGAATCCCAGACCCCAAGCACTAGCTGGGCGGTTCTAGGCCAGGGGTTGGAAAGGACTCTCAGAAGTCAAGTAACTGGCTGGGAAAATGCCCAGAAAAGGGAAAAAAACTAAGACCATAGATGGTTATTTTCTTGAGAAGATGATTCCTCCATTCATCTCTGACGACGAAGAGGTCTGCTTACCATCAGGTAAAGACATAGGAGTCAAGGCCTCTGTATCTCAAATATCTGAAATAGATACCCCATGGGCTCAGGCCATGGAGGAGCTCAAGAAGGATTTTTAAAATCAAG
>CM053773.1:156224557-156241242 GCA_028658325.1 Potorous gilbertii | reverse complement strand
CTTGGGGTCTGAGATTCAAATGCTGCTCCCCAGCCTCAGGGCTTTTGGCAGCAGGCCTGACTGCTATTCAATGGGAGCTTATCTGCTGGTGCTCAGGTAGGGGCAGGGCCACCTCTCAGTCTCAGTTCCCTCAGGGGGTTTATGCAGAGATCTTTTGTAATGGAGCTCCTGCTGAGCTCCTGCCTGTTCTGGGAGCCTCTGGCCATAGCTGCCTCTGCCTCTGCCACAGTGACTGCCTCCCAAGGGGGTCCGAGTCCCGGAGATAACCCGCTCCCCTCTCAGCCCATCTCTCTCACTGACCTGTGAGTCTGTGGGTGGAGGAACCTTCATGGTCACTAGAGATTCTGGTCCCTGAAGCCTGTTTGGATCTGCTCGCTCTTTTCAGTACCACGTGGCCAGGACAGGGCAGGGGAGGGCTCCGCTCCCGGCCGGGGCATGATGGACCTTTGGGATCGGTTTTTCAGGGCTCTCTGCAACGGAAATCTCCTTCACTGTGTTTCTGCACGGCTTCCACTGTTCCAGAATTTGTCAGGAGTTCTTTTTACAGGAAATCCATGGGCTGTGGGTTCGGAGCTAGCAAATGTGAGTCTTTCTACTCCGTCATCTTGGCTCCGTCCCCCCCGCCTCAGGGACATCATTTAATCTAATATTGTCATTTTACAGAGGAGAATTTGAGTTCTCAAAACAGCAAATGATTTAACCACAGTCACCTATCTCGTTAACACATGAGCTAGGAACATTAGGCAAAATGGTCAAGTAGGGAACATTTTCCTTTGTTGCTATTTTTCTGATCATTTTAGTATCCTATAGCTATGGACAACCAAGTGCTCTAATAAATTTCCCCACATTCTTGACTTGCTTTCTATCCTTATATAAAATGAGATCATTCTAAGTCTTATACCATTTTATTGTTATCAGACAGCTTGGTTTACCAATTTCAAATGTACTTATTCAACATTTTTTTCAGGTAAATTCATTAATTTTTTACTTAAGAATTGATGAGAATTATTTAATGACTTCCCCTTTCTAAGAGAATTCCTAGAGAGAGGATGTTTTAATTCAATGATACTATGGTTCAGTGAAAAGAACTCCAGATTGGAAGTCAATGGACTTATGTTTGAATTTTAGCTTACTAGTTGGGTGAGCTTGGGACAGATAAATAACCTTTCTGTCCTTATATTCTTCATCTATAAAATGCAGGACTTGGAATATCAGAAATATATGTACTCTTCAAACTCTAAATCCATGATTCCATCATAAATAATCATTCATATTGGACATTTCCAGCATCAGTTAATGACAAGTCGGGTTAAACAGTGTTACATTTTGAGACAAGGGCCCTTTACCTGTCTTTAATATATATTTTGTGGGCATCTACTTACTTATATTACCATAATGAGGATGGTTCTGTTAGCACATATTCAGATGGAATGCAGAATAACTTGTTAGAATGTGACAATAATTTGGAAATCACTAGAAAGGTCATTGGGAAAAATATTTACATTGGCTTATATTTATATAAATAAATAACATTATGGTAAACAGGCAGAACAAACCTGAAATTTTTATGTAAGGAAATAAATATTATCTGATAAGTCTCATAAAGGTTTTGGTAGGCTAAGACTCAATCAAAATATGGCAATAGAAAGGAAATATATTCTAAAGAAACAAATATGATAGAAAAGGAAAAATATACATTACAAGGTTATACATGTGTGAAATTCATATGCCTGGTTGTGTTTGAAGATCAAATTTTCTACTTAGCTCTGGCCTTCTTATTATGAAGGCCTAGAAATACCTTATTTCATTGAATGTGTACCACCTTGCTTGAAACTATGCTCAATTTTAATCCTTGATTGTAGTCCAAGCTCCTTTAGCTTACGGAATACCATATTCTAATTCCTCCAGTATTTTAATGTAGAAGCTGCAAGGTCCTGTGTGATCCTGAATGTGGTTCCTTGATATTTGAATTGTTTCTTCCTGTCTGCTTGCAGTATTTTCTCCTTCACTTGATAGTTCTGGAATTTGGCCACAATATTCCTTGGTGTTTTCAGTTAAGGATCTCCTTCAGGAGGTGATCAATGGATTCTTTCAATGATTATCTTTCCCTCTAGATCTAGGACATCTGCACAGTTTTCCTTCATGATTTCTTGGAAGATATTGTTCAGGCTCTTTTTTTTTTTTGCACCCTGGCTTTCCAGTAGATCAATAATTCTTAGATTTTCTCTACTGGATCTGTTTTCCAGGTCAGTTGTTTTTCCAATGAGATATTTTACATTTTCTTCTATTTTTTCATTCTTTAGATTTTGTTTGATTGATTCTTGATGTCTCATAGAGTCATTAACTACTATTTGCCCAATTCTAATTTTTAATACATTGTTTTCTTGAGTTAACTTTTTCACCTCCTCTTCCAATGATCCAATTGCTCCTTTCAAGGAGTTATTTTTTCCAGTTAGTCTATGTATTTCTTTTTCCATTTGTTCAATTTTCCCAGTTTGGTTTTGTGCTCCCTTATCCATTTGCCCAGGAGCTGTTCTCTTCAGTGAATTCTTTTTTTTTTAATTTGTCAATTGTATTCTTAAAGTCGTTGGCCAATTTTTCTTCTACTCTTCTAATTTAGTTTTTAAAATCCTTCTTTAGATCTTCCAATAAATGCTCTTTGGGTTTGAGACCAGTTCTCATTCTCTTTTGAGGTTTCAGACATTGAGTACAATCTCAGTGCTATCTGTTTCTTAATTTGTGTTTTAGTCTTTGTCTCACTAGTAAGATTCTATAGTCTTTGCTTTTCTGGTTTGCTTCTTGCTCATGATGATTGCCTTTTTCCTGGCTTTTAAAGTGGTCTCTCCTTCTGG
This sequence comes from Potorous gilbertii, assembly GCA_028658325.1. Lineage (NCBI taxonomy): Eukaryota > Metazoa > Chordata > Mammalia > Diprotodontia > Potoroidae > Potorous > Potorous gilbertii. The sequence goes on along the minus strand of CM053773.1, from coordinate 156,238,390 downwards.
GGCATAGGAGACTCAGTTCTACATTTCTTGTGCTGGGAACTTGAGACTTTGTGTGTTGTGGCCTCTGGTTCTTTCAGCTAGAAGCTAGAATGCTGCAGCTTACTTGATTCTTAGCTGGCTGGTGTGCCAAGGCAGAGGCCAGGTGAAGTCTTTCTGAGTTTCCCTAAGGTTACCCTGAAGCTCACTCTATGAAGTATGAGGGGGGAGTGGTCTGGTCACAAGAGGTCTCCTCCTCTCCTGAGCTAGAGCACATGCAGGTTCAGTGGCAGGTGAACCCCCATCCACACTGGCATCTTCTGATTCCTCTGGCTGTGCCAAGGCACACTGGGGTGCTGGTATTGGTGCTTAGGTGTTCCACTTCCCTGGGGCTCAGGATCTCCTCCTGATTCACTGAGGTGGGGTTGTCTGGGACACCTCCAGTCCTACACTGGTCCCCTTCAGCCATAGCAGCAGGGACTTTCTTTGATAATTTCCTAGCCTCTGGATCTGAGAGACTATTTACCCCTTCAGCTAATTCCACTATTCCAGGATTTTTCCTGGGGCAGTATTCTCTGAGTTTTTCAAGGTCAATAAGGGGAGAGTGAGAACACTTACAGTTTACTCTGCCATCGTGGCTTACAGAAGTTCAAGTAAGTGACTTTCAAACTTTTAATCTGTGAGCTGATAGTCTCAGGAGCAGGTGCTGCTGTTACCTTGGGTCTTGCACTTCCCTCTCACTCACTTCCACTGGACTCCTGTCTTATGCTGGTATGTTTGAGAATCTGCCCTGCTGCTTCTGCTTCAGTACACCCTGGCAGTTGGTTCCTGCTCTACTCCACTACATCAAAGTCTGCAATTTTGTAGCCTGTGCACTCTGTGCTTTCCTGGCCCTGTGTAACATATTCTTCCTGTCAACCTTCTGGCCTGTCCTGGTCTGTAAATCTGCCACACTCTGTCTCCTAGTAGATTCTGCCACTCTAAAATTTGTTTAGATTTTATTTTTAGAGGCATATGAAGGAATTTGTGGTTGAGTTTAGGTGAGTACGAACTCTCACTCCACCATCTTCCATATGCCTAATTGTGGAAACACATTTGAAACCATTTGAGTAAATGGAAGAGCTGAAAGACAGAAAAACAGAACATACTACAAATGGTCCTTCTTAATAAGGGCTTTGATTTCTAGATTCTATCCAATGACCAAAAGGAAAGAAGGGTATGTAGTAGGGGAAAAAATGTTAAAATGGAATTCAGGAGACCTGAGTTTTTGTCTCATATCTTTCAAAATGTTGTTTGAATGACCTCCTATTTGCCTCTGCATTCAAATTTTCTCATCTGTAAGCAATGAGAAAACATTAACTTTTCTCGTGCTCCAATCAATAACTCAATGAAGTCTAAAGGACTTTTAATACTCTAGAACTTTATAATTTTAATGTTCAAAACTATCTAATACACAGAATAGTTTAAGGAAATGAGATATTTTGCTTAAACAAGAGAAGATTCAGAAGTGTTATTTCACTTCTGTCTTCAAATATTTGAAGGACCAGAGGTTGGACTAGACAACTTGGAAAATCTCTTCCAAGAAACATGAGAGAATTCTGAAATTTATCTTTTCTTTCTCTTATCTTTAATAACATCTTTAATAAAAATCATGCTACTTAGTATTTGTTACATGTGGCTTTAAAAAATAAATGACTTGCTAGTCATTGCATGTATAGGTCTTCATTAATTTATCCTTATATTGTACTCACTTTTTTTGACTGTTGCATAATATGTTTTAATAACGATAAATTATAAAGCTTATCCTTAAGGAGATTTGTTAGCTTCTTAAGGGAGAATTAGGATCCACCAAAGAACATACTACAGTGTGGAAGACATATTGGGTATGTAATAAAAACTTGTTGATTAATCAATAAAGAGCAAGGGACAGGATGAAGTTTCTGATGAGGCAGCTGTTGAAGTAAATTACCTGTGAAGTTCCTTCCTAAACAATTTAATATAATCCTGAAGTCATTTATTAGGTATCTTGGCATTAGGAACACAAAAACAAGATAGAAAACACTTCCTACCTTCAAAAAGCTTACAATATACACAAAACAGGCACTATACAATTAAGTATTAAAAGAATTTTTACAGACAAGAAGTGATATGAGTTCTTTCATTCAAGATGGTATTGAACAGCTCCTATATGGACTGTGCCATGCTAAGTGTTGAGGGAAATGCAAAGAAAGATGATGCATGGCCCTTTTCCTCAAGGATCATATCATCTAATATAACATTAATTCTACTAAAATAAGCAACATGTGAACAGATAATAAAGAAAAATAAGGAATGATTGAGGAAGCATGTTCAGAGAAATTAGAAAATATGTCCTCTAGAACTATGGACATGATCTGATCCATGAGGGTAGTCAAAGATTCCAAGAGGCAAAAGTGAGAAGGAATCTCCTTGTAGGCAAGGGGAAAAGCCTGTGCAGAAAGCATGGTGGGAAAAGGAGCATACTGATTTCTAGAAGAAGGAAGTAGGTCAGTTTAAGTGGAACAGTGAGTATATGGAGAAGAATGTAGAAATAAGTCTGCGAACCAACTTGTAATGAACTTTGAATGCCAAATAGTAATGTCTCTGTGATTCTGTGATAGTTAGCCATGCTTAGCCATTGGTAAAATGATCTGGAGTCTAAACAGAAGGTGGGACTTGCATGATGAGCTGTTTTAATGAATGCCCTCTGTTCCTGATTTCCTTCTTTAGTCAGAGGGAAAGATGGAGAGGGAGACTAACTTTCCCAGCAGCTACAGGCTCGGAGCCATGTCTCCACTCAGAATTCCAGATGAGAGAGAGAAAGAGGGAGAGAGAGAGAGAGAGAGAGAGAGAGAGAGAGAGAGAGAGAGAGAGAGAGAGAGAGAGAGAGAGAGAGAGAAAGAGAGAGAGAGAAAGAGAGAGAGAGAGAGAGGAGAAAGATTTTCTTGTCCTCATAAGCAAGAATTCTTGGAATCAATCCAAGGTAATAAAAAGGGGGTGAGAAGGGTGTCTGTTATTTATAATATGGTCCATGTGGATGCCTCATTTCATAGAACTGTGTGTTGAGTTAGTGGAGTCTCCAAGACAGCAGGTGAAGCTGTGCAGCAAATTAATGAAGCCAAACACATGAACATTCATGCACCGGACCAGGTCTGGGTCCAACACTTCTCACCACAAGGCCTGCCTTTTCACACTTTCCACTCAGAATGTTAGCTCTTACTTTCCAACAACAGAAGGCAAGCACTAGAGCTTGAGACTTGAGAGCTGAGACTTATACATAATACTTTCAAGAAATTCATCTAAGGAAGGGAAGGTTCTGGCTTTTAGCCTGTGATAGTATAGCTTTGCAAGGAAAACATAGGAACATAGATGTAGAGCTAGAAAGGACTTAAAAGATCATGTAGTCCTGTGGTGTCAAACTCTAATAGAAATGCAGCTTTGTGAGCTATATGTTGACTTAGAAAACCACAAATTGGGCTGCATTGACATCTCTGATCTAGTCCAACTTTCATAGCTTATATATGTAGTCTTAGTACTAAGTGGGGATGGTGGGGGCAGGATGCCATTATCCCAAATCCCTTTTGCAAAGACAAATTAGGTTGTCCAGGAATGGATCTAACTATAGGTCTCCTTCAGGATTTTAGGAGATCCCTTGAAAGACTGGATATATCATCATAATAGCATTGACTTTAACCCCAATTCTTCAATATCCTTTCTACATTAATCAGTTATCTCTTCAATACCATCAGACCAGTGCCAGTTAATATCTTTTTCAACATTGTTAATTCACATTGATCAGGGCCCAGTAACATTAAACCAATTAACATGAGTTAACTGTTAAAAATTGATATTTACTAAAAAGACATTTCAAGAACAGATGTACAAGCATGTTCTTCTCAAAAAAGGAGATACTCTATACCTATTACTTCATTCCTTGGAAGAGTGAGTTCAAACTTAAAGCAGTTGCTACAAAGTGTTTCCAAGTTCACTTCTTCATGAAGCCACTTTTTAAAAAAAAGCCTGCTAGGCTTTGAATCAATCTGTAATGGAACTCTCTTATAGCTCCTCATTGAACTTGACTGTAAGCTTACATTATGTTCTGGTAGCATTTCCAATCTTTCAAATCTTACAGGATCGTATCCATTTCCAATACTCCTTCCTTTAGGAATAGGAAAGGCAGCAACAGGAACCAAAGCAACAGCAGGAGCATGAGGTCAAAGGTCACAGTCCAAATAGAGAGATAAGGATCAGAGGCTTCCCTCTGCAGCCAAGGACTTATAATATGCTTTGTCTAAAAACTTGGCTAGCTAGTGACTATTGTATGTATATCCAGTTTTAGCTCAGCTTTTCAATTATGAGCTAAGTGGTTCCCTTCCTTCACTTTGACAAAAACTGAGCCCCAAAATGGTGAAATAATTTGCCCAGAATCACAACTAGTAAGCAGAGAAAATAAGATTTGAACCCACACTTTCTGGTTCTATATCTAAGGATTATTCAAGTAGGTGATATTGCCCATTAATAGCGATAGATTGTGAAGGAAGACAATCATAAAATATCGAAACTGACAGATCAACCCTAACCACAAGAAATTAACAAATGAACCTTTTCTCTTCACCCCTGATCCCATTTTAGAGAGGAAGAAACTTAGACCTAGGAGAAAAAGAAAAAGAAAGAAATGACCTGTTCAGGGTGACTAAGCAGATATACAACAAAGTTGGGACTAATCAATCAATCAATAAGCAAATGCTTATTTGCTTAATAATAATAAGTGCCTGCCATGCGCTTGATTTTGTACTACTTATGATGGTATTGTTTCTCTAGCACTATACCTTACCAAGTGTTTTTAATAGTATTCCTAGTTTCCAGATAAGAAGTAAAGTGACTCCAGGCACAGTGGTATTTGTTATCTGACATCTTGGCTTTCCTTTCCACTCAATCATTTACATCAGTTTCATCTATTGAAACATTTGTCTCCTGGAATGGGAGTTTTTATATTCTTTCAGCTGGAGGAATCATCTCCTGTAAACTGGAAAATGTGAATGTCTAAAATATAATGTCTAAAAGAATCTATGTATAGCTTCTGGGAAAATAATCCCTCAAGACTATTCTAAGATCAAGTCTGTACCTAAAAAGAACCATTCAGTCACCTCCACCTGGAATGATCAACTGGTTCCTTACTTAAATACTATTGGCCTTAAGTGAGTCACTCAATAAACATTTATTAATACCTACTATGAGTCAGGCACTATGTTAAGTTGTACAAACAACTATGTGCAAAGAAGATATACATATATAGATACATATATAGATATACATATAGATATAGATACACATATAGATATAATGATATCTATATGATCTATCTATTTAACAAATTGAAGATAATCAACAGAGGCAAAGCATTGGAACTGAAAAGGAATCAGAAAGACTTCCTGTAGAAAGTGAGATTTTTGCTGGGACCTCAAGTAAACTAAGAGGAAGAAAGGTGAAACATCATCATCATCATCATCATCAATATTATTTTTATTTCTGATCTCAGCTTTGAGCAATGCTTAGAAATTTTCTGACATTTAATATATTGGTATGCATTTAAGTGTGTTTACACACATATATGAATATACACTCAGATGACATACTTGATGTGTGTTTGGGCATATGTTGATAAGTTCCTGGGAATCCTGAAACACAAAAGGTTAACCATGTCTTTCTATAGCCCAAAGAGGGGGCTCTTTCCCCTTTTCTTTGTAACAACCCTCATTTCTCTCTCATCAGCTCTCGTCTATTTGAAGAGCACATTCCTAAGAAAGCTTCATTGTTCAGGAGGGTATTGTCCTCAGGGGTATCTGAAGCTTTTCAGCTCCCTCAGCAAGGGGTTCAACTTTAAACCACACACACACACACACACACACACACACACACACACACACACACTCAAAGAGAAACCTTTCTGTCTAGAGGATCTCCTGAATCTGGTTCTTCTATGTGAGGCCCCCATGATTTTCCAGACAACTTATATGTTACATTACATATAAAATATGTTATGATACAATACAATATTATATAACACAATTAACATACCATTATGTTGTGTTATTTTCATACATGCACACAATACATCATACTTGTTCTTACAGGACTCTCTATATTGTTTCTTACAAACAGTCCTAAAATAAGGTGCATTACTTACTATGTGTGAATCCCTATGTAAGCAAGCTTATATTCTGATGAAAATGACAACAAATAAACAAGCAAATAGATACATATATATGCAATATTAATAATAAATAGAGTGTGTATTATATATTTTATATGGCTTAAGTGGAAGGGGCAACTAGGGGCTGCAGTGGAAAGAGCAGCAGCCCTGGAGTCTGGAGGATGTGAGTTCAAATTTGGCTTCAGACATTTATTAAATATGTGACCCTGAGTAAGTTATGTAATACTGTTTGCCTCACTTTCCTCATCTGTAAGATGAGTCAGAGAAGGAAATGGGAAAGCACTTCAGGATCATCGCCAAGAAAAAAATTGGGTTCTGATGAAACTACTTAACAACAAAATAAGTAGAAAATGGATACAATATATATAAAGCAGTTAAATCCAAGGTAGTTGGGAATGAGAACATGTTTAGTTGGACAATCAAGAAAGATTTAACCACATCTGGGCCTTAAAGAAAAAGAAGGAATATATGAAACTACATATAAGGAGGATGTATGTTACAGGCACTTGGAAGGACCAATACAAAGCGACGGAGGCAGGAATCAGAGGGTCTGGAATGAAGAACTGAGAGACAAGTTTGCCTGAATTAGAGCATGAGAGGTGGAGTGATGTACAATGAGGTTGGAATAAAAAGTTAGATATAGATGGAAAAAAGTTGTAAAAGCTAAGCAGATAAGTTTCTATTGGTCTTAGAGGCAAACGGAGGGAAGAAGAAGAAGAAGAAGAGGATGATGATGATGATGATGAAGTGATGATGATGACCAAGATTAAGAAGAAGAAGAGGAAGAAGAAGAAGAAGAAGAAGAAGAGGATGATGATGATGATGATGAAGTGATGATGATGACCAAGATTAAGAAGAAGAAGAGGAAGAAGAAGAAGAAGAAGATGATGATGATGATGAAAACGAAGAAGAAGAAGATGAAGAAAAAGAAGAGGAGGAGGAGGAAGAAAGAAGATCATTTAGGTATAAACCCTTGATAGTATCTATGGATCTATGGTTAAGGACCATAATATGAATGAGGAGCTGGCAAAGAAGGCAGAAGAAGCATTCAGGCAGGTAGAAGGGGTGCTATGAGTCTTTTTTCAGTTTGGGGAGAGTATTCAGGAAGAGAAACTTCAGGAAAAGGTCAACAAGAGAAAGTTGGGTTCTGAGAAAACATCAGTAGATTTACACATACACATCACCCAATTTACACATCATTGGTGTGTAAAAGGAATTCTAGTTGCGTAATGAAGTGGGAAGCCATCATACAAAGGAATGGTCTAGAAGAGAGTGAAGAGAAGGAATGGATGAATAACTCCAGATAACTTTCTTTTGCTTAGAAAAGGGAGGAGAGTTGTATGAGGCTAACTTGAAGGAATGGTAGAACAAGGAAGGGATAGGATTAAGTGGGAATATAGAGGGGTTAATTTGGACATGAAGAAAGTGTACTTCTTTGCTAGAGACTAAGGAAAAGGGGATGACAGTGGGCGATATTAAGTAGTGTTGAGATAAAGAGATGGGAAGGGATTGTAGACCATGTCAAATGGTCTACAATATCTCTGTAAGTTAAGAGGCAAGGTCCTCATCTGAGAGGGAGGGAAAGGGTCTGGGAGGCTAGAGTAGCAAAGAGAATGTTGGTGATAGTTCTGTGGAGAATGAGATAGGGGACTATTAGTCATACTCCTCAGGAATCATGTCTTGTTGTAGGGAGGAACCAGTGAGGGTTGAATGGCATGCATCTGCCATCTACCTGGTCGGTACAGTTGTGAGGTTTCCTCCAGATGCATTTAGCATGCCATGAGTAGGATTACTTTGGTAGTCTTAGAATTAAGAAGATCAGGATTTAAATCCCATATCACATGCTGGCCTTATTATCCTAAGTGTGTCATTTATCACCTCAGTACTCTAGGCAATTCTGTAAGAAATTACAGGAAGATTGTGTTCTTCGTTTTGTAGAGGAGGCAATCAAGTCATTAAAAGTCCAGTGATTTGCCCAAGATCACATAGCTAGTAAATGTTGAAACCAAGACTCAGATTCAGGTGTTGAGTTCTGAGGGATTAAAAAGTCTGTAAGCAGAGTACCTTCCAGAAGAGTGAAGGAGGCCCAGAAATGCCCCCTCTGACAGCAGAGCATTGATGAGAGGATTTTTAGCATTGTGAGTTATTCATTTGCCCTCATTTTATAGAGGAGCAACTAGAGGCTCTATTACAGTAGCCTACTGGTTGGTTTGCCAACCTGCCACAAATCTCTCCCCTTTATTGTCCATCCTCTCTACCTGGCCACCAGAGTGACTTTCCTAAAATACAGATCTGATCATGGCACACTTGTATGACCATTTCATAAACCCTGGTGGTGAACTCTCACTTCATGAATTAAACATAAAATTCTGTTTAGCATTCAAAGATTGTTATAACCTACCCCATCCCCCTATACCTGTCACTTTTCCTATTTTCTTCCACTCAATAACCCACATACTCTGGGATCCAGGGATGCTACCTCTTTGCTATTCCTCAAACAAGAAATTTCATTTCTTAACTATGAACATTTTCTCAGGCTGTCTCTGGAATGCTCTCCCTCTTCATCCCTCCATCCTAGCTTCCCTGGTTTCTCAAAATCTCAATTCTAATGCCTTCCCTCTGATAATTATTTCATAATTATTCTACATATAGTTCCTTTATTATTTGCTTACATAATTTATTATATTATTGCATATTATACTTAATATTATATATAATATATATTCAATATTTTATATATTATGTATAGTATAGATTATATATTATTATTTGCTTATATAATTGTCTACCCCATTAAATTCTGAGCTCCTCAAAGCCAGAAGCCATCTTTTCCTTTCTTTATATGCCCCAGTGCTTATCAGAGTAACTAGCACATAGTAGGAAGGTAATGTTTATTGTCTAACAGACCACCCAAAATTATACAGGTAGTGGAGAACAGAATCAGAATTCTAACCCATTTCTTATAACTGCAACTCTTTCTGTTACACAAAGATGGAGGAAAAAGTCATTTCTAACTTATCATTCCTTCTAAGATTTTAGATTTAGCTGAACATAGATTTATTTTCTACCAACATAAATAATACATTGTCTCTTAGGGTACAGATCATGGATGAATGAACTCAGACTCAGGGTTGTATTTCAGTTCAGTTCATTTCAGAATTTACTTACTTTAGTGTATGTGGAAGGCACTACAGTAGACCCTAGGGACATGAAGATGTGAGATACGAAATGGTAAAGATAACTGACATTTATATAGTGCTTCAAAATATATAAAGTACTGTATCAAAAATTATCTCATGTGAGTCTCACAACAACCTTGTGAGGAAAGTACGATGGGTATGAGTTTCTGCATTTTACAGATGAGAAAAAACCAGGCTCAGAGACACGAAGTGATTTGCCCATGATCACACCGCTCATAAACACCATAGGTAAACTTCATTTTAGGTCTTCCTGACTCCAAAAGGTGGAATATATGCTCCCCAAACCTGAGAAGGCTTTGATCTTGTAGGGAATGAGCAAGATTTGCATTGATATGTAAAGAGTTTTGAGCTGTGACACATCAAGGTATCTCCATCCCAACTTTTCTGACACACTTGCTATGTGACCATGAAATTGGCCACCTCACTTTCCTGAGCTTCTTCCCTAATCTGTAAAATGTCATGTATTATCAGCCTCACAGGATTGTAAGAGAGAGAGAATTTTGTCCATCTTTCAGAAGATTTTTCCTTTAACTTTTTTCCTTTCAGGTCTGGGGCCCTAGATTCTTCTTTATTAATTTATTTATTTTCACTGTTCCACAATCACTACCATGCAACTTAGATTTTTCTTTCCCTCCCTCCTTCCACCTCCTCCCTCCTTCCATGAGACAACATAGAATTTTATATAGGTTCTACACATACATTCCTATTAAATACATTTTCACCACAGTCATGTTGTATAGAAGAATTAAAATGAATGGGAGAAATATAACCAACCAAAATGCAATACAAAAAAAAAAATGGTCTGCTACAATCTGTGTTTGAATTCCATAGTTCTTTCTCTGGATGTGGAAGGTATTTTTGCCTTAGAAGACCACTGGGAATTTTTTAAGTCCTTGCATTGCAATGAAATTCTAAGTCTACCAGAAAAAAATCCTTGCACACTGTGGTTGTTGCTGGATACAAAGTTCTCCTGGTTCTGTTCCTTTCACTCAGCATCAGTTCATATAAGTCTTTCCAGGTTTCTCTGAAGTCCTCTTGTTGATCATTTCTTAAAGCGTAATAGTATTCCATTACAGTCATATACTATAATTTATTCAGCCATTCTCCAATTGATAGACATCCCCTTGATTTCCAGTTTTTGGCCACCCCAAAGAGAGCTGCTATAAATATTTTTGGATATGTGGGATACTTTCCCATTTTTATGATCTCTTGGGGTACAGTCCTAGAAGGGATATTGCTGGGTCAAAGGGTATGCACATTTTTGTAGCACTTTGGGCATGGTTCCAAATTGCTCTTCAGAATGGTTGGATCAGCTCACAGCTCCACCAACAATGAATCAGTGTTTCAACTCTCCCACATCTTCTCCAACATTTATCATCTTCTTGTTCTGTCATGTTAACCAATATGATAGGTGTGATGTGGTATCTCAGAGTTGTTTTGATTTGCATCTCTCTAATCAATAGTGATTTAGAGCATTTTTTCATATGACTATAGATACCTTTAATTATTTCCTCTGAAAATTACCTGTTCATATCCTTTGATCATTTATCAATCGGGGATATCCTCTTAACTTTTAACATCATGCTTATTCTGATGTCATTCTCAAGAAAAGGGCAATGAAGAAAGTATAGGTAATAGTACTCACAGAGAATCCTTTTAGCTATGCTGGCTGCTGGTCCTGGGTTCTATGGCAGATGATTCCCCCGTTTCCCAGATATTTCTCTTCTTATCACCACATGTAGATCAGTTTGATCAATATAATGCCAGCTATATTTACTCTGTCTGACTCTTCTACAAACCCTGGCCACCTTGAGGCCAGGTTAGAAGTGCTATCATCTGCACATCCTGTAGGACAAGAGCATTCTGGGACAGCCTCTATCTCTCATCCAACCCAGTCCATACTTCACTCTCCTCTGAACATGATCGTCACGTTACTTTTTCTCTGATAATTTGAGAGAATGACCAGGTCATCATATCTTTAGGGTAGGTAACAAATTAATAAAATAATATATTATAAAATAATAGAAAATAAATTTTTGTATAAACTAGAAACTTTCCCTAAATTCATGAAATTACTAAAATCATTAGTTGGGCTGCAAGCAAAGCTCTCCTGGTCAATGGCAAGTATTTTGGGGGGGAGCATTCTGGGAGAAGAGAGCTAAATTGAGCCCCAAAACTTTCCCCTTGTGTAGTCTGGAATCTCTTCCTGATTTCAAATCTGGTTTCAGATACTTACTAGTCAATCCTGGGCAAGTCACTTAACCTTGCTTGCCTCAGTCTCATCATTTGTAAAATGGGCTGCAGAAGGAGATGGCAAACCCCTCTAAGTCTTTACCAAGAAAATCTCAAATGGGATCACAGAGAATTGGGCATGACTGAAAAAAAGAGATTGAACAACTTCCATTGGTAGTGTGGATAAAATTTCTTTGAAACAAGTGTAGTATACATCTAGTGCTCTTGTAGGCCCAATGAGACATGGAAGTATCATGATATTGATGGTGATGATGACATTAAAAAAATAAGAGACTTCATATTATTGTTAGTGATGAGTTCAGTCAAGTTAGTCCATCTTTTGTGACCCCATTTGGGGTTTTCATGGCAAAGATATTGGAGTGGGTTGCCCTTTCCTTCTCCTAGTTCATTTTACAGGTGAGGATCTGAGACAAATAGGATTAAGTTACTTGCCCAAGGTCACATAGCTAGTAAGTATCTGAGGCTAGATTTGAGTTCAGGAAGATGAGTCTTCCTGCTTTATGTACTGTGCCACCTAGCTTCACAGTTATCCATTGAAGCCTCTCACAAAAACCATATGTTTCCTCGTGTATAAATTGATTTCTTAATTAGATGATCTCTAAGGTTTTTGCCATGTCTAATGTTCTACGTATCCAGGAAATGAATGAATAAATTAAAAAGAGAATTTACTATATTTAAAGCACTGTGTGAAACACAGAAGATAAATAGACAGTCCCTGCTATTAGAGAGCTCTTATTTTAATAGGAGAGGAAACACATATGGAAATTTGCAGATACAAATCTGATGGAAAGATGCCATGGTTCTTAGAGTACAATGGCAAAGCAGATAATAGTACTTCTTCTTTAATGTCCTTTTCACCAAAAAACAAGACAAAACAAAAAAACCCCATCAGTTTCTGATGATGAACCATTTGATGGTGCCAAAGACTTTGGTAGCAAAGCCTTTTACTTTCTAGGTTTTCAGTAGCCATGGTTGTAGCTCATTCAGGAGCAGTTGTTAGGTTGAATCTCTACAGCAGCTGCTTCCTACACTAACGGCTCAGGGCACTAGGTTTCTATTCTCTGGGCTAACTACCACACCCCTATTTCCTGTAACAAAGGTTGTTCCATGACTTCTACTCCCTTCATTATCCTGTTAGCTCTCCACTGTACAACTTTGATAAATTCTTCAGAAAATATGTTCCTAAGAGCTGAACACAATTCTGCAGATATGTTCTTACTTAGGAAGAACACAAATGGGTTATCATCACCTTCATTCATGACATGAGATTTCTGTCAGAAAGATCTGAGTACAAATCAAACTTTGAATATTTACTAGGTATTTGATTTTGGGCAAATCACTTAAGCATTGTCTGCCTCAATGTCTTCATTTGTGAAATGGGGATATTAATAGCACCTATCTCACCAAGTTATTGGGAAGATAAATAAAATATTTGTAAAGTACTTTTTAGACTTTAAAAACACTATGTAGGTGGAGTCAAGACAGTGGAGTGAAAACAGGGACCTTCTTGAGCTCTTCCCCCAATCCCCTGAAATACCTGTAAAAATGACTCTAAAGAAATTCTAGGGCAGAGCCAAGATGGCGGAGTAGAAAGACTCACATTTGCTAGCTCCGAACCCACAGCCCATGGATTTCCTCTAAAAAGAACTCCCGACACATTCTGGAACAGTGGAAGCCACAGGAACACAGTGAAGATTTCCGTTCCAGAGAGCCCTGAAAAACCGAGCCCAAAGGTCCATCGTGCCCTGGAAAGGAGCGGAGCCCGCCCATGCCCTGGCCATGCGGCACCAAGAGGAGCAGATCCGAGCAGGCATCAGGGACAGAATCTCCAGCTGCCGCGAAGTTCCCTCCACCCACAGATGCGCAGGTCAGTGAGAGAGATGGGTTGAGTGGGGAGCGGGGTGTCTCCAGGACTCAGGCCCCCTTGGGAGGCAGCGGCTGCAGCAGCAGCAGCAAGAGCAGGCAGGCAGAGGCTCCCAGAACAGGCAGGGGCTCACAGAGCAGGCAGCAGCTACATTACAAAAGGTCTTTGAATAAACCCCCTGAGGGAACTGAGCCTGGGAGGCGGCCCTGCCCCCACCTGAGCACCAGCAGATAAGCTCCGATTGTTTAGCAACCAGGCCTGCCACCAAAAGCCCTGAGGCTGGGGAGCAGCATTTGAATCTCAGACCC
>CM053773.1:156200023-156224057 GCA_028658325.1 Potorous gilbertii | reverse complement strand
AGAGGAGAGCTGAGAAAAAAAAAACATGAAGTTTACTCTCATCACATTCGACTAAAGAAAGGAATAAAATGCACACTCATTTTGGTATGAAAACCTATCTTACAATACAGGAAAGTAGGGGAGAAGGAGATAAGCAGGGTAGGGGGATGATGGAAGGGAGGGTAATGGGAGGAGGGAGCAATTTGAAGTCAACATTCACGGAGGGACAGGATCAAAAGAGAGAATAGCAACAATGGGGGGCAGGATAGGATGGAGGGAAATACAGTTAGTCTTACACAACACAACTATTATGGAAGCCATTTGCAAAACTACACAGATATGGCCTATATTGAATTGCCTGCCTTCCCAAAGGGAATGGGTGGGGAGGGATGGATGGGAAGAAGTTGAAACTCAAAGTTTTAGGAACAACCGTTGAGTATTGTTCTTGCTACTAGGAAATAAGAAATACAGGTCTAGGATTAAAACCAAGAATCACCTACCCAAAAAAACTGAGTATAATACTTCAAGGGAAAAAATGGTAATTCAATGAAATAGAGGACTTTCAAGCATTCTTGATGAAAAGACCAGAGCTGAATAAAAAAGTTGACTTTCAAACACAAGAATCAAGAGAAACATGAAAAAGTAAACAGGAAATAGAAATCACAATGGACTTTTTAAAATTGAACTGTTTACATTTCTATGTGGAAAGATAATATTTGTAACATTTGAAATTTTTCTAAGTATTTGGGTAGTTGGAGGGATTGTACACAAACACATGTAAACAGAGGACACAAGATGAGTTGAATAAGAAAGGATGATACCTAAAAAATAAAATTAAGGTCTGAGACAGGAATATATTGGGATGAGAAAAGGAGAAATGGAATGGGGCAGATTATCTCTCATAGAAGAGACAAGAAAATGCTTTTTCAATGGAGGAGAAAAGGACAGAGGTGAGATGGAAAAAGATGAAGTTTGCTCTCATCACATTTGGCTTATGGGGGAATAGCATGCTCACTAAATTTGGCATGAAAAAAAAAATTGGAGGAGGGTGAATATGGCCATCCACCTAAGAACGAAAAATTTTACCAAACCAAGTTGGAAAAGATTATCTTCAGTCTTTACTTTGATTGATTTTTTTACCCCTCAGACATTCCATCATTAAGTCTCTTCCTTGTCCAGTGTTGCCTTTTGTCTCCTACATTATCACCATTCCCATATAGGTCTGGTTGCTCTACTTTATAAGCTGAAGCTGTCTTTTCTGCCTTACTAAAATTTGTTTTCAATTGTCTGCCATATTGTAAGGGAATGTGATGGTCTAGTTAACTCTCCCAGGAACATTGTTTTTCAAACTGAAATCTACAATGTAAAGGAACAAAAGTTTATAAAGTACTTACTATGTGCCAGGCACTGTGCTAAGCTCTGGGAAAACTAAAATAAGCAAAAAGAAAGGCAGCTCCAACCTCCAAATATCTTATATTCAAATAGGGAAGAAAGCACATAACGGAAAGCTGGAGGAAGCTGAGGAAGGAAGGAAAAGTTAAGAAAATTATGAAGATACACATCCAGAAAGTTAGTATTATAGTTGGAAGAAGAGTGAAGGAGTGAGCATGCAGACATGACTGGCCTGGGCACTTCCTTAAAATGGAATTTCTGGATTAACTGAACAATCAGAGAAAAAGGAAACAGGTTCAAAGGGTCCTTCTCTAATGAGAAGGTCACAGAGGTAGAAGCAAGTCCAGGGTGGGAAGATCACTGAACAATGGTACAGAAAGAGATAAACAGAGTTAGAAGTGGAATCAGGAGAGAAATGAATGAATGAAAACACAGAAAAATTCCTTATTCCAAGGAAATCAAATTTTGAGGGTAGAATTTCAGGCATCGGAAACAAGCTTCTTGTAGGAAGGAGACTTTTTGATAAAAGTCTTCCCTGGTTGTACTTTAAAGAGAAAACATGGTCCTGTGGAAAAAATACTGGGCTGGGAAGCTAAGGCTGAATCTCATGTTTGCCTTTAGGTCATTGGTTGATCTGGGGCAAGTTACTCCCTGTGCCTTAATTCTATACATAGGCATGAATAGAGCATGTGATCTGTTAATATCCCCCTGGGGTAAACATTAGCATTGACCTTTCTCCACTGGGCCTATATTCCATATGGATCTGTGTTTTTTGTTTTTTGTTTTTTACAAATAAAATGAACATCTCACTTGATGTCTGCTAAGGTCTATTTGCATGTTATTGTAGCCAATAAATCTAAAACCTTCCCTTTTGACCCCCATACTGCAAGAAATTACCCTAAATTCTGAATAAAGGACAAGTCAGGAAGATAAGGGGGTAGATTAAAAAACACATACAAATTTTTATTTTTCTCTTTAGAGGTTAATAAGCTTTAAAGAGAGACTTTTTAAAACACAAAAGTACCAGTAGGATTTATTCCTTAAGCCCAGACAGCTAACAATTAAATTATCAGTTATCCATAGAGATTAATTAATAGCCATATGAGAAAACAAAATTGCAGCCTTCTCTATTTTGATAGTCTCTTAATTGGGCACCCTTTTCAATCTATCCTCCAGTCAATAAATTAACCAGCATTTAAAAAGCACTTACTATGTGCCAAATGTTACACTAAGTACTGGAGTTACAAATGAAGGGAAAAATACGGTCTTTGTCCTCAAGGAATTCACATTTTAATAGGAGAAACAATATACCCATAACTATGTACGTACAAGAGAGCTCTGCCTAAATGAAAGGTTATCTCCAAACACTTTCCAAAGGGTTTTTTTTAAGTACAGATCTGATCTTATCACTCCCCTGCTCATTAAACTTCGGTGGCTCTCCTTTATCAACATAGACTCCTCTGTTTGGGATCAATTGTTCTTCCCAATCTAGCCGTTATCTGTCTTCATCCTCACCTTAAACTTTCAGTAATCCTAATTTCCTTAAAAGGTCAGCTCAGTCTCAGCCTTCCACAGGAGCATTTTCCTGATGAGAGAAGGCCAGAGGCATGGTTCTGTAGTCCAGAAAGTGCGGAATAGGGTTGGAAAGGGAATGAAGCCCCTAAGACATGGGTTACAGGAGCTCACGGCATGTGAGCCAAAGATAATAGTCCATGGGATTTTGATCAATCAGGGTCGATTCTGGGTAAATCTATGAAACTATCCTTCTAGTTTTCCTTTTAGTTCCACTCCCCTAATTTCACATATAACTCAGTACATAAACTGTACATAGTGGCTCCAACACACATTAAACCAAGAAGGAAGGGTGAGGAAGTTGATGACAATATTGACTGATATTTGTCCAGCATCTGTGAAACGCTTCGATTATCTTGTTGCTCTTATGAATTATTATAATGTGTCAATAACCAATCAATTGTAATTGTAATTAACTCCTTGTAATAGAATAATTAATGATGCATATAATTATGATTGATAGCGCTTATTAACACAATCACAGCAATAATCTTCAGGACATCCCTGGGGGGGTGACACAGAGCAGTGGGAAGGTGACCAGACTCAGTAGCAGTAAGACTTCCTTGAGCAGGAGTAGCTTTTGACATGTGCACACTGGCTGTGTGACCTGAGGCAAATCATTTAATCTCTCTGTGCCCCAGCCAATGATCTAAGACTCTAAATTACAAAATAACCCTCTGTCTTGGTAGCAAAGATTTTCTCACCAGGACTTTCCTACATGAAAAGAAACCTATCTAAACAAAAATCAAACAATAAAACCCTCTAACCTTATGAAACAGACAAGTTGGGTAACATCATTTCAATTTCACTGATGAGAAAATTAAAGCTAGAAATGAAATACCTTACTCAAAGTCACAAAACAAATGAGAGGAAAATCTTGACTTAAATGTACATTTCCTGAAACCAAACCCAGTCGTTTCATTCTCGGAGCACTCTGCAGAAGGATAGGTACAAGATCTATGATTTTAAAATAGCTGATATCTATATGGTACTTCCAGGTTTGCAAAGTACTTTAAACTGGTTATCTCTGTCAATTCTCCCATCAGCTTCTCAAGTTGGTAGGTACTATTATTGTTGCCATTTCACAGATGATAAATCAAGCTGAGGAAGGTTAAGTGACTTGTCCAGGGTCATACAGCTAGTGAATGTCTGAGGCAAGGTTTGAACTCCGGCCTTCTTGATTTCAACTTCAGCACTCTATCCATTCTACACCTAGTGGCCTCATTGGTACAGAGAAATGCTGAAAAAGAACTTCCTCTGCAAATTGAAGTTGATATCTTCTCCATAATTAGTAGTCTTAGACAGTTAATGTGTCAGAGGTGGAACCTCTAGTCTTCTTGGCTCTGGAACCAGCTCTTTAAACTCTACTCCATACTTTTCCTCTGGGGAAGGTGGTAAGCAACCAAACCAAAAGCCCATAACTCTACAGATTTACCCAGAGTTGAACCATGCCTCTGTCCTTCTCTCGTCTTGAAATGTCCTTTTAGCACCTGAGACGTCTTCACCTTGAAACATCCAAACGCTCCTGCAGCGTTTTCATACCTGAAATATCCTTCTGTAAGATCCATCCCCTTTTCCCATTGGTGGGTTCTTCATGTGGGGCCTCCACTCTGTGGAGTGACCCAACCTAGTGAGCATTCATTTCTTACCCACCTCTCTGTTCTATTGATGACTTTCCAGACTTTAAAATATTTATTCTTTTCATGACTTTAAAAGTCCTAAAGCCAGACAGGTAACTTCAGATTTCACCCTCACTTCTAATTGTTACCATCCCCCCTTTCTAGATTGTTTACCAGTATTAAAATATAAACTTATGGAGGACATGTGTTGTTTATTGTTTTCCATATATGTGTATCGCATAACTTTGTACAGTTACTGCACATATTAAATACTTCTTCAAGTAGATGAGAAGCATTTCCCTAAGCTTAAATTATATCCAGGAATACTAAATAAATGTGGCTCTTTGGACAGACATGAAAGTCTCGATTGTGGGATCTCCAATCCTGGTATCCCATGAATCTTCAAGAATACTACAAAGGACAGCAACAGAGTTAGAAAACAAAGTGTAATGATGGGAGCTTTTCCTCTGCATCCTAGGGGAACATAGGCACACCCTTGAATTAAATTCTTAATAGTTGAAGAAAGCTTTGTTAGAAAGTTGTCCTCGTAACAAGATAGATCCAATTAACTTAAGAATACTGAAGTGTACACCAGGGTACAGAGAGGTGATCTGGAGTTCCTAGAACGACATAGTGACACAGGAAATAGATGACAACAAAAATAATGTTCAGTCTTCCAGGCATCTACCCTTACCTGGAAATGACACTCCCCTAAGAGCTGAGACTGCCAAGAAATATTTCATACTGCCAAGCACATTTAAGAATCTCTTGCTTTTTCCTTGTGTGATGAGATTCACAAAAATCCTCAGCTTACTCTCTCTCTCTCCTGGTGAGGGCTCAAGACAGACGTGCCTTCAGAGAAGTATCCAGATTCCTCCTGTTCACTCTTTATGTGTGTAGTAAAATGAGCAAGAGATATGGGGTCACAGGACCTGGGTTCCATACTGGTTCTGCCAGCTTCAAGATGCATCTCCTCTAACTCTAGGACTTCAGTGAACCTGTATGTATCCCCTTTAACAATACAGACTATATACCATCCATGGCAAGTCTTGTTTATGTCATGATGTACACTCATCACGTGAAGTCCACTTCATGCTCTAGAAGCATACTTTTTTTTAAACATTGCAAACACTCTCACGATCTGTCAGTCATTCCTCTCACAGGCTATCCCCCAGCTCTGGAATTCTTTCCCTCCTCATCTCTGACTCCTGATTTCTTTCAGTCTAATCCCAGCTAAAATTCTATCTTCTACAGGATGTTTCCCAATCCCTCAGAATTCTAGTGCTTTCTCTCAGTTGATTATTTTCTATTAATCCTGTACATAGTTTACACATAGTTTGTGTGTTATTTCCCCAATTAGATGGTGAGCTCTCCAATAGTAGGGATTGTCTTTTACTTCAATTTGTATCTCTAGAACTTATCACACAGTGGGCATTTAAGAAATGTGATTGATTGATTTTCTGAAAACAAGAATGTATAAGATGTACTCTAAGGTCCTTTTCAAATCTATATTGCTTATTGCTAGATAGACATATTCCCAGATTGCCTTTTTATTTTTTTAATCACAAAGATACCTTAATCCTGCCTCAAACTGGGCAGTAAGAAAAAGACAAGTTACACAATAGGGTAGAGGGAATTCAAGTGTATTCCTCAACCCAGCTGGTGAATGGAATTCTTTGATATCTTGGAATCCTGAAGGTGATTCAACTTTCTCCTTGAAACCTTACAGGACAGAGGAGGTCAAGCTGGAATTAACTGAAAAGAAGGTGGCATTCCCAAGGAGAACAGCACTCCTTTGCTTCACCTGGATGCGCAGTCTTAGTGCACAGATGAAAAATGAGGACATTCAGTTTCTGGGTACAGAACGTTCTTCCTGGTTTACCACACTCCAAGATTCTGTTCCTCTTTAAAACTAAAACTCAGACAGTTAATAACTGGGCCATTTGTTTAAGGGCTGGACTTTTTAATCTGAGAAGGTCCATAGGCTTTACAGATTTGTGGCTCCCTCCTGATTACAGCCACCCACAGAGGGCTAAAGGCTTGCTATGTCCATCCTGTTTAAAGGATGCAGAGAGCTGGGAGGTATGTGCTGTGAAGGAGTTCTGGTCCCCAGGGCTTCTACTGTACACCCTTAGCCAATACTATATGTGGGAGGAATGGGAAGGGGTATAATGTGAGAGGTCAAAAAGGTCCATATCCTCCTCTCTGTATGCATTTTCCCAACAATTCCTTTGGATTCAGAGATTATCTCTTACTGACCCATGTTAAAAATGCCAGTATTTCACTACAAGCCAGATAAGTTATTAAACTACTCTTGTTTGTTAACACATTAAGTGCTGAAAAAGGAGAAAGTACTAGAGGAATGAGACAATTCAGTGATTGCTAGTTTCAGTGAATTTTGCCATCTTGCCAAGGGTTTGCCTTGGGCAAAACTCAATGAATATTATATTCTCCATCCTGCCCCTCCACACCAAGTCCTTCCTCCCCACCTCTGGTTTTCAATAAGTTGTTATAGTGATGTAACATCACAATGCTTATCATATCCCCGGCATCTTGTTTAATGTTGTGAACATAGGTTAAAAGTTCATGTTTGCTTAGTGATCGAATTGGATCGGGCATCCCTACACTCAGCATAGTATTTGGTAAATACCAAGTTTTTATCGAATGCTTTCTCATTCGTTTATTCTCCCTGAATGAGGCTCTATTGAAAAAGACTGGGGTGTTTTAGCCTAGAGAAGAGATGACTTAGCTAGGCCATATTAGATGTATTCCAATATTTTAAGCATAATCACCTTAAAAAGGGATTGGGTTTCCTTTGCTTGGTTTCTGAGGACAAAAGTGAGAACAATTTCAAAGAGAAGAATATAGACAAATCAAAGGGGGAAATTTCCTGATAATTATGGATGTTCTAAAAGAGAATGAGTTATTTTGGGAAGTTTATGTTCCCCCTCATGGGAGGCCTTCACAGGGAGGCTGGATGGCCACTTGCCCTATGTGTGATAGAGGACATTCTTGCTCAGGTATGAGCTGAACTACATGGGCACTGAGTTCCTTCCAACTCTGAAATGCTATGATTCTGAGAAACTTCTAAATGAAGTTTGCTTAGTATATGAGATGGATCGTAGATGTTTGAGTCTCCTTCTCTTCTCTCTCTCCACTACTTTGCTTGATCCTTTCATTTTCTGGGGGTTCAGCTATCATTACCACGCTGATGACTCTTAGATCTACTCATTTACCCCCAATGTCTCTTCCAATCTCCAGTGACTTTTTGGAATTCTCAAACTGGATGTGTCATAAACATCTTAAATTCAATATAGGCAAAACTGAATTCATTTTCTTTCCTTATATTCTGTCTTCTCTTCCTAACCTACATATTACTGTGGAGGGCACCACCATCCTCCCGGTCACTCAAGTTCACAACTTAGGTATCTTCCTAGACGCCTTACTATCTCTCATACTTTCATATTCAATCAATTGCCAAGTAATGCCATTTTAACTTGCATAACATTTCTATTATATATTATATATATATACATATATTATATATTCCTAGTATAACCCCAATTGTCCCCTTTCAACACTGTTGCTAACCTGATGTGAGTCCTCATCACCTACCATCCATGCTTTGAAAATATTTTGCTTATTAGTCTCCCTACTACCAGTTTCTTCCCATTCGAGTCCATCCTCCACTCAGCTAAAGAGTGATCTTTCTAAAGCACAGTCTAAACAGGTTACTCCTTTATTTAATAAATTACAATAGCTCCCTGTTTCCTTCACGATAAAAGAAAAATGGTGTTTTTTGTTGGGGTGTTTCAAATCACTTTATAACCTGGATCTTTCCTAGCTTTCTAGTATTGTTATTCTTCCACTCCCATGTACTCTGTGAGCTACCTGTGATTTTCTTTTTAATTAACTTATTTTTAGTTTTCAACATTCACTTACACAAAATTTTGAGTTCCAAATTTTCTCCCCTTGTCTCCCCTCCACCCACTCCAAGACATCATGAATTCTGATTATTCCTTCCCCCAGTATGCCCTCCCTTCTATCATATTTCTCCCTCCTCTCCATTTTCCCATAGGGCAAGATAGATTTCTATACCCGATTGCCTGTATGTCTTATTTCTCAGTTTCATGTAAAATAATTTTTAACATTTATCTTTAAAACCTTGAGTTCCACCTTCTCTCCTTTTCTCCCTTCCCATCCATCTCCACTGAGAAGGCAAGCAATTTGATATATGTTATGCATGTATAGTCATGCAAAACACCTCCATAAAAATCATGAAGTGAAAGACTAACAATATTTTCTCCATCCCATTCTGCCCCCCATTTATTCTACTCTTTCCTGAACCTGCCCCTCCTCAAAAGTGCTTACCCTTAATTACCCCTTTCTCCCATTTCCCGTCCCTTCTCATCCCCTGCTTATCTCCTTCCCTGCTACTTTCCTGTAGTGTAAGGTAGATTTCCATACCAAGTTGAGTGTGCATGTTATGCATTCCTTAAGCTAAATCTGATGAAAGTAAGGTTCATTCCCTCTCACATCCCTATTCTTCCCTTCCATTGAAAAAGCTTTTTCTTGCCTCTTTTCTGTGAGAGATAACTTACCCCATTCTATTTCTTCCTTTCTTCTCCCAATAGATTCCTCTCTCACCCATTAATTTCATTTTTTTTACATATCATCCCTTCACATTCAACTCACCCTGTGCCCTCTATCTGTATTTATATAATCCTTCCAATTACACTATTAATGAGAAAAGTCTCAAGAGTTGCAAATATTATGTTTCCATGTAGGAATGTAAACAGTTCAACTTTAGTTAGTCCCTTATGGTTTATCTTTCTTGTTTACATTTTCATGCTTCTCTTGATACTTGTGTTTGAAAATCAAATTTTCTATTCAACTCTCATCTTTTCATCAAGAATGCTTGAAAGTCCTCTATTTCATTGAATGGCTGTTTTGTTCCCCTGAAACACTATCTTGTTTTGCTGGGTCGGTGATTTTTGGTTTTAATCCTAGCTCCTTTGTCCTCTGGAATATCATATTCCAAGCCCTTTGATTTCTTAATGTAGAAGCTGCTAGATCTTGTGTTTCCACAATATTGGATTTGTTTCTTTTTGAGTACTTGCAATAGTTTCTCCTTGGCTTGGGAACTCTGGAATTTGGTTACAAAATTCTTAGGAATTTTCCCTTGAGATCCATTTCAGGAGGTGATTGGTAGATTCTTTCAAAAGCCATTCTACAGTTTGGTTCTAGAACATCAAGTTGACTTTCTTTGATAATTTCTTGAAAGATGATGTCTAAGCTCTTGTTTTTTTATCATTGCTTTCAGGTAGTATAATAATTTTAAATTGTCTCTCCTGGAACTACTTTCCAGGTCAGTTGTTTTTCTAATGATATATTTCACATTGTCTGATGTTTTTTTTTCTTTCCTTTTGATTTGTTTTATATTTTTTTGATTTTTCATAAAGTCATTAACTTCCATCTGTTCCATTCTAATCTTAAAGGAATTATTTTTTTTTCAGTGAACTTTTCCATGTGGTCAGTTTTATTTTTAAGATATTCTTCTCCTCCTTAGATTTTTGGATCTATTTTGTCATTTGGGTTAGTCTTTTTTTAAGGTGTTTTTTCTTCAGCCTTTTTGCATCCCCTTTAGCAAGCAGTTGACTTGTTTTTCATGATTTTCTTCCATCACTCTTATTTCTCTTCCCAATTTTTCCTCTACTTCTCTTACTTGATTTTCAAAATCCTTTTTTGATCTCTTCAATTGGCCTGAGACAAATGCCTTTTTCTTGAAGACTTTTGATGTAAGAGCTTTGACTTTGTTGTCTTCTTCTGTTTTTATGTATTTTGGTCTTCTTTGTCACCAAATTAACATTCTAGTTTGATTTTTTTCTGATTTTTGCTCATTTCCCCAGTCATTTACTTGACTTTTGAGTTCTTTGTCAAAGTAGTTCTCTTTTTCTAGTAGGTGCAGGAGAGTGTACTGTCAGCCTCTTGATTTCCACCCCCCCACACAATCTGTGGGTCTAGAGCCCCAGAAACAGCTGCGGCTACTTTCTCTGTTGCCATGGGCTCCTCTGCCCCTTCCACTGTCCTGCAGCTAGGGCTGACCCATACTGCTCTCTCATATAGGTCCCATGGATTTTTTCCACTGACCTTCCCATTCTTCCTTGGTGTTTGGGGTTGTGAAGTTGGAAACCACCATAGGTACCAGAGAGTCAGTCCCACTGAGGCCTACTCAGGTCCCATCTGTGCTAGTGCAGCCCAACTTGGACTGTGCTTTGCTCCTAGCATTTTGTGATGTTCCAAGTCATCATGGGATGGGGATTTGCTTCATTCCAACATTCTATGGGTTCTACGGCTTCAGAATTTGTTTAGAGTCATTTTTTACAGTATTTGGCTGGATTTGGGGGTAAAATTCTAGCAAGTCTCTGCTTCTACTTCACCATCTTGGCTCTACCCCTTCTTGTTGCTGTTTTTTAGGTGAGAAGGTAACATTCCATTTCCCTAATCCAAGCATTTTTACTCACTGACTCCCATTCCTTCTTCCTGCCTTTTGATTTTACACTTCCTTGGCTTTCTTCAGTTCTCAGTTAAAGTCCAACCTTCTTCAAGAAGTCTTTTTAATGCCCCCTTAATTCCAATCCATTTCTTTTGAGACAATCTCCAATTTATCCTGTATAAAGCTTGTTTGTACATAATTGTTTGCATATTGTCTCCCCATTTATATTGTGTACTTCTTGAGAAGAAGGGCCATTTGTTGGATTGTTTTTAGCTATTTTCTTTTATTTTTGCCTTTCTTCAACTCCCCTGAACTTAGAATGATGCTTAACACATATAGGTACTTAATAGACTCTTGTTGACTTGATCTGATTTGTTGATGTTGATTTGTTGACTTTCAAATGGAACCAAACTTCCCACCTGAAAGGGAGGGCAACATAAAATCCTTTATTGTTCTCAAGTCTCAATTTCCTGATGATCAGCATCTCTTGTATTACAGACCTTTTCAAGATATCTGCAAAGCCCCAGTCCCTGTTCCATGTTATCTACAGTGGCTTGGACCATCAACCTTATGATGACAAAGATGTGGATTTAACTTCCAGGTGAGAAGTTCAGTATATTGGAAAGAAGTATATTGGATAAGAAGCAAGAAAATCTGGGTTATGGGCCCATCTCTGTC
This sequence comes from Potorous gilbertii, assembly GCA_028658325.1. NCBI lineage: Eukaryota > Metazoa > Chordata > Mammalia > Diprotodontia > Potoroidae > Potorous > Potorous gilbertii. Next base: position 156,212,321 of record CM053773.1, on the reverse strand, counting down.
CATTACATTTTTCCCATTCCCAAGAACTTGATTTAAAAAAAATCTTTGTTTTAATGCCTCTTCTTATAGTTAGATAAGAGTTGTGATGAGGATTCTCTGTTAAGCTATGTAGAATAAATAGTTTAAAATCATTACATTCAAATATAAAATTACAAAAGAAGAGATCAGTTCTTAGTCAATATCTTTTCTCTCACTACTGCAGTCACTATTCCTTTTTAAGATGTTAAGCATATTGAAAATCAAATGATCTATGTGTAAAAGTCAAGTTATTGGTGACTTTTAATTGTTAACTTTTATAGTTTGTAATTTGTTTAATAAAGTGCAATTCTACATTAATTCACAGCATGGTACAGAAGTAACAATCCACCAATCTTACTATCATCCATCTGTTCTTATCACCACAGCTACCACTCTAGTTCAAACTCCCATTACTTTCCATATGACCTTGGGGGCTCCAGTTCATGTCTAAGGGCCTCTTTTACTCCACCTATCAAATAAGGAATTTGGAATAAACTCCAAGATCCCATCAAGCTCTAATATTCTATGATCTCTAAGTCTATTCATATAAGAACATAGTTTTTCAGCTTCTGGCAAGTCATTCCACTAATGGCTAACATCATTAACAAAGCAGAATTCACGATAGAGTCCGAGACCATACACTCCAACTAAAGTTATCCAGAGCACAGTGTGAATTTTTAATCTAAATTTTATATGTAGGACAGGTTTTTCTCTCTGTGTACTAGTATAAATGTATCAGTTAAAATCAGATAAAATGCTTTCAGTAGGATAAGGTAAAGAGATGACACAGAGAGGAGAGAGAAAAGAAAGGGAGATGGAGATGAAAGAGAAGGGGAGACACAGAAGGAGGGAAGGAAGGAAGAAGAGAGGAATAAAGGTAGAGATGTAGAAGGAAGAAAAATATAGGAGAAAGAAAAGAGAGAAAGAACAATAGATGATAAAAACCAAGAGAAAAGAAAACAATGAAATAGAATAATAGGCAAATGTGTGTGTGAGTGTGTGTGTGTGTGTGTGTGTGAGTGTGTGTGTGCATGTGTGTGTGCATGTGTGTGGAGAGAGAGATAGAGACAGACAGACAGACAGACAGATACAAAGGCTGATTCAGAAAACTGAACCCAAGGAGAAGACCCAGAGTCAAATGGGGAGGAAAATGGTAAAAGAATTTCAGGCAATGTGAGACAGAAAGGGAATTGCATTTGAAGAACTTTTAATTAAAATGTATTAATAAAAGTTGACATTTTTATAATGCATTAAGATTACAAATTGCCTTTACATATGTTATCTCAATGAATCCTCATAAACAAACATGTAATATGGCAAAAGGATTATTATTAGTCCTATTTTACAGATCAGGAAATTGTGGTTCAGAAAAATTAAGGAACTTATCAAAGTTATGTGACTATAGAAATGGAAGATGAGCAATACAACCTAAGTCTTCTGGTCCAAAACCTGTGATCCTCCCACAATACAATGTTACTTAGTGAAATGGATGGACCCAGAATAATTCTCAGGCAAAATCAATTAGGAATTTTGAGAGCATCTTTATTAGCCAGGCTGGCAGCTGCCTCATGGAGAGACCCAGAGGAGACAGCCCTGAACTAAGGTGAGTGAGTACATTTTAAGCATTTCAGCACTACTCGGTGCAGCCTTGCGGTTTCCACAACAAACAGAGTTCTGACAGAGCAAGAGGGGGGCTTGTTGTTAGGCAAGAGCCCCCAAAACAGAGGGAGTTGTCAGGGTGCTACTAGGCAAAGGACCCCTAACAGAAAACTGGTGCCAGGAGAGGTATCCAATCACAGACTGGTTGTCATTCAACATAGAGTAGTTGTCGGGAAGGAGGAGGCTCAGCAGAAGGTGGTTACCTGGCAATGGGGGTCTAACATTAGGGGGACACAAGTGGTTACTATGCAAATGGACTAAACAAGAAATGACTGTTAACAATTTGTCAGATATTTCGGAATAACATTTTGACAGGGGCCCAACAGAAAAAAACCTGTTACTAGGCAAGTTATCCAACCTTGCCCAATAACCTAACAGATATCCCTCAACCTAGGGGCCCAGGGGGAATAATGTCCATTTCATTTATCATTAGCTGTCTATAAGAAATATATAAAATAAACAAAACCACCGTTCTCATTTATATGTCATTGAATTAAGTGCATAAAGATATTTGTCATAGTACTTTAAGTGATAGGAAAGAATTAAAAACAAAGTAAATGCTCATAAATTGGGATTAACTAAACAAGTTATGGCACATACATCTAAAGAGATATATTCCTGTAACATATTAAGGCTTCAAAGAACCATCAGAAGACATATGAGCTTATGCAGAAGGAAGCAAGCAAAACTAAGAAAACAATACACCTAATACCTTCAAGAATGAAAATGCTAAAAATAACAACAAAAACTATTTTTTGTGTAATAATAATGGCCAAGCTTGGGTGGAAGACAAGAAGAAAAATACACTCATTTTTCTCTTTTTCAGAGATGGGGTATTATGGGTGTAAAATAGGATTTGTACTATCAGACTTGATGGATGTGTTGGTTAGTTTTGCTGAGCTCCCCCTTCACCCCTTTCTTATTCTTTTTTTTACTGGGAATGTCCATGTTGGAGGTATGAGAGACAGAAAGGAAAATAATGTAAAAACAAAATATATCATTATTTTATATATTATCAATGTAAGTATGTATGACTTAAATGAATGGGAGTATGGGATGATAGATGAAAAGTCCAGAGGCTACACTGGTGCCAGAGAAATATTAAAAGGATAAGAGGATGGTCTTCATGACATTGGGCATATAGATGCTCCTTGTTGGACTTATGGGACAATAAGGATAAAAATCATACAACATGAGAAGTCATAAGGGAAGGAGAAGGTTAATTACATCTGCACTAGTAGAGAAAGTGGCTGCCACCCTGATGAGAGACAGATCCATCCAAGTCCTTGATTGAAACTCTGGTCTCAAAGCATTCTAGCCTGCCAGGAGGAAAGAGCTATGCAAAATAAGCTCCGGAGGTCCCCTAGCTGCTTCCTTTTTGCTCTTATATGATAATTCCTTTGAGATCAGAGGTCTGATTTCACTCATATCTTCATCTACCTTAATGCCTAGAATACAGTAGTGTCCCCAGAAAGTGCTTGCTGAATGTTGTATAAAGTGATGTAATTAACTGCTCCAAGCTTTAAAAGGGAAAAAAAAAAATATTATCACCAAATTCTACTTTGGAGAAGTCACGAATTACTCAGTGTAAGACTATACAGAGTCATTGGATAAACACTGCAACTAGAGTCAAACAACCTGAGTACAATATCCCATGTGTTAGCTGTTATGGTTTTGGTCAAAGTTTTTGGTCATACTCTCTTGCCTCAGTTTGCTCATCTGTAAAATAGACATAATGCTTGCAATATGTAGCTCACATGGATATGATGAGAATTAAAGGTGATAATATATATAAAGCACTTTATTATTACAAAGCATTATGGAAATGTAACTTGTTATTAATAATTTAAACTCTCAAAGGATCCCTGGAAATTTAAAAAGGAAAGCAATTTAATGGGTATTTCTCCAAAGGAAACCAAATTAACTTTTAAGGTCATTGGCAGTGGGCCCCTCTTCTGCTCACTACTAATTACAGAGCTTTATACTTTTTCAAAGTTCTTTCATGTGCATTATCTCATTAAACACGCTCAACTACCCTGTTAGTTAAGCATGTTAGAATTCATTCAGCACTTTGACGAGTGAGGAAACTGAGTTACAAAGATGTTCTGTGACCCAAAGTTACCTAACTGCTTAAGGATAAAGATAACTTGGGAGCCCAAGCTTTCACTTTTGAGTGGTTGAAATTGCTAACAACTCCCCTCCTTTTTTTTTCTTTTCCTTGCATAGAATCTATTTCTGCCCTTTATTCCGCTTCCATTCATCTCTGGGGCCAAGAAAAGTAATTCTTCCACTCTTTCATGTGTAAGTCCTTCAGACTTTTGAAGAAGTTCCCCCTTACATCTTTTCTAGGCTCAGTCCTGTGAGTCAGGTAATGCAAGTCGCATTAGTCTAATTTTTTTCAGTAAAACTGAAGGAAAAAGTCAAGTTGTTTGTCCAATGATCCATGACAAGAATTAGAGGGAAAACTCAAATCTCCATCTCCAGATTCTAAATCAAGCTTTCATTTTATAATACTCTATAGTCTTATTGTTGCCATACCCAGTTATGTCCAAATAGACCTGTGGCACAAGCTCATCAGTTGTTGTAATGAGAGGGACCTTAAAGATCACAGAATCTAAGAGTTAAAATAGACCTCTCTGATCATCTAATCTGATCAAAACTTGATCAAGGATCCCTTCTTCGGTACCACCAATAATTTCATCATCCATCTCCCTCTTGAAATTCTCAAAAATTTCCAACTAGGAGAAACTTCATGCCTGTAACCTCCTCATTTTATCTCATTTTAATATGTTTAATTTCATTTTTAATGAACAAGAACTTATTTTTCTTCTTTCCACCTCTTTACTTAAAACAAACCCCATAATGGATATTCAGTCAAGCAAAATCAATTCTGTCAATCATGTCTAAAATTGTATATTTCAGTCGGCGCTTTCTGTCGATCAATTCTCAGTCAGATGGAGAATAACAAGCATCACCTTCAACCCTCTGGAATCATGCTTGATAATTATGTGGGTAAGAGTTCTTAGGTCTTTGAAAGCTATTTTTTGTAGTGTTTTTTCTCCTGGTTTTGCTTATTTCACTCTCTATTAGTTCATTCAGATCTTCCTGGGTTTCTCCAAAACTAACCCTTTTATCATTTCTTATACAATATAATATTTCATTACATTCATGTACCATGCATGATTTGTTCATCCTTTCTCCCATTAATGGTTACTTCTCCTTAGTTTTCATTTTGTAGTTGTTTTATTAGATGTAAATGAGCTTATGCTAATATTTATGTTTTTCCTTTTTCTTTTAGCAATTTGGGCTAGAATCGTAACAATGGTATCACTTGATCATGCATAGTTTAATGACTTTCTTTTTCTTAGCACAATTCCAAATTACTTTCCAGAATAGTTGCACAGTTCACAACTCCATTTGCAGTGCATTAATGCAACCACTTTCCCCCAATTGCTTCAACTTCTGTCATTATTCTTTTTTTGTCATATTTGACAGTCCAATGGGTAGGAGGCAGAACCTCAGAGTTGATGTAATTTATATTTCTCTATTAGTGATTTGGAGCATTTTTCCCTTGTAGCTCTAAGTCACTAGTAGCAGTTTAGATTTTTTCCTTTTAAAATTATCTGTTTATTCTCATTGGTCATTTATAAAATGGGGGGGGGGGAATAATTCTTTAATTGTGCAGAAGAGCAAACTAACTCCCGAAAATTCATCGCAGTACTCTACTGGTGGGTAAAGCAAAGTCTTATCAGCTATCACTTAATATGTTCTATAGAGTTTGCCTGAATCATCCCAGAGTTGCAGTATGATATTAATGCAGGACAAGAACACTAGATTCTAGTCACCTTAAGGAGTCTGTTCCTGGTTCCTTCTGAACCAAATGCTACAGAGACCACTGAGAAAATCTCAATGTGTGCATGTGTTGGAGGATAAATGATCTGGGAAAGACAGTGAGTGATAGGCAAAGTCCCATAAATTCTCTGGTATGACTGGAAAATGTGGGAGTGAAGAAGTCAAAAAGAAAAGTTAGGATTTTATGACTTCCCTCTGAGTCAGTTAGAAATCCTGGTTACTATCATGTCTGATTCATAGTGGAATAGATTAAACATTTATTAAGCACTTCCTGTGTATAAAACATTATTGGATGTCCTGAGGGGTATACAAAGTAACCTGTACCCTGACCTCTTGAAGTCTTCTACCTTCTGACAGGGCAATAAGAAGGGGAACAGGTGACTACAATCCAAATTAATGTATGTCTATGCTAATTAGAAAGACAACATGCTGCAACATAGACTCTGAAAGTCATTAATGAGCAGTGAAATATTGATTCTCATTGTTACAGAATTCTATGTGTCAACAGAAAGGGGGAGTTGAGGAAGGGAAAGAGAGAAGGGGAATGGAGAAAGGAAAACGGGAGAGAGAGAGGAGAGGAGATTTACATTTATGAACCATTTACTATATGTTAGGCATTGTGCTGGATAAAATACATGTAAATACAAGTTGAGAAGACACTCTCTAACCTCAAGGATCTTAAATTTTAACAGGAGATAAAACATAAAAGGAATGCTGGAAAGAGAGGGTAAGGGGAAAAGAAGGATGCCTTCCTGAGAAAGAGTTGGTTGATGGAGAAGTGTATCAATTTGGAGAGCTGCTTCAGCTGGAAGTGAAAGTTCCTGCTTGACTGAGGCTTTTCAACAAATGGTGATCTTGGGCAGGGCCTGAGAGTAGTATCATCTTAGAGTGGGCATGGAGGATAGTGGGTTGGTGGAGCAGACTGGAGAATGAGTTGAACCAGAAAGCTCAATTTGAGAATTGTCCTATATTCTTTGGACATAGGTAAGTCTGACCTTCACTTGCTTCCCTTAATCATATCTGAGTGGCAAGGAAGTGGGCATTTAAGACCCTGACAGTATTTCCCTGTAGGGCACATAAGTCACTTTGGAAAAGTGCTAGGGAATCCCTTCCTATCTCCCATTCAAGGGTGTTTTTGCCTACAGCTTTTGCCAGGCTACCTTTCCTTTACTTCTGACCTGAATGGTACCTGAGGTTGCATTCTTTGGTCTAGGGGCTTTAATAAATACAATTTCACAGCCTGCCTCTTTAATCCTTCCAGAAAAACTGAAGGTCTTAGTACTGACCATCCTTTATTAATTGAGTTTAGAATTATCCACAGCCTACAAGTCTAGGGAAAATGGAGATACAGCTGCAATCCATTTACTCTGAAGTCCAGGTCAAGAACAAAGGACTTTTCAAGGCATTACATACATGTCAACTCTGCCTGGGACCAGGTCAGATGTTGAACTTTAAAATTTAGTAAAACAACAACAACAAAATCCAGTTTCACAATCAGTAATCGCTTACATTTCAGACCTTAGTATAAAGGATTAATACCCAGGAGAGCTTTCCTTCCCTGTCATCACACCTACTCCCTTTATAACTCCTTAACCCTTTCCAGTTAATTTCTTCTTCATGCAACAAGATGTTAGACCATGTAGAATAGAGGAGGCTCCTTGATTGGAGTATTCTTTGAAGGGTTGCATCCTGGCATTCTAGGGAAGCTGTCTTCGAAAGAGGTGCCAAGTGAAGTGAATGAGATCACAAATGACTCATGGGATAGTTTATAAAACTTTTCGTATCCCATAGATACATAAGATGATAAAGTTGAAAAGATCCTTAGACATCATCTAACCCAACTTCTTTTTACAGATGAAGAAAGAGGCCAAGAGATGGGTACAAAGTTACACAGCTTACAAGTGACAGAGATGGAATCTGAGTCAAGACTTTGGGGACCCCACTAGGGGTCTCAGTAAATTACAACAGGTGTCATTGGGCAAATGAAATAGTAGCTTGACTCCAAAATTTGGAGTTAAGTGAGAATGACTTTTAAAGACTTGGGTAGCATAAAGGTTGCTCTTGAAACAATTCCTACAGGATAAACCACTTTCCTCCCCTCCCTCTCCCCATTGAAAAGATAACCAGATTGGAGAGACTATGAGTTAACACTCCCTCAAAACCATATCTCATGAGAACCTACCAATGAGGTTATTTTTAGCAAGTATCCAGAAGACACATTTCAAAGCAAAAGAGACTTAAACAGATTAGCAAATACAGTCGCAAAGAAAGATCTTTAATGTACTAGTTGGGTGCTTTCTCCTTGACATTACCACAAAACAGCAGAAGGATGAAAAACACAAAGTACATGTGGCGAGAAAATATAAATGTAAGATATATAAATGGAGGGAATATGCGCGGCCTGAAGGCACATGTGTTTTGGGCAACCCACTAGGCTGCAGAACTGCCAATGTCATTTGCTGATGTCTTCATATTTTTTTCTGTTGGTCATTGAGCTTCTACTCTCTGTCATCTCATCTTTCCTGGGTATCTCCACTAATCTCTTAATAACCCAATTGCTCTTTTCTATGAACATCTGAGCTTCAGATATTTGTTCTCTTTAGGAATATGGAAAGTTTATTACTATTTATTGTAGAGGTTAGCAAACTGTGTTCCAGGAATCTTTTCAAACAATAAATGTATGATCTCTGATATTTAATCTTTTCAAAAATGTGTATCTCCAATTTCTATACTTCAGAAGATTTTTTTTAATCTGCCTATTTGTACAGTTGGGAATTACCTTGAAAGTCCATGTGCTTACTAGTCCTCACAAATTATGTCTGTCTCTTTCAAGGAAAATAGTCTATACATTCAATAAGATTCAGCTTTCCAAGCATCTGGAAAAATATAGATCCCAAGATACTGACTGGAAAGGACAAAGGGCATTGATTTTTTTCTCTGAAGTATCTTCCTGTTGAGTGGAAAATCTCAGTAGAGAATTCTAAAATGAGCTCTGTCATTAACATTGTGGCCTTGGGCAAGTCACTTCATTTGCCTGGGCCTTTTTTAAAAATTAATTTAATTTTTATTTAATAAAATAAAAGTGCTGAACTACATGATCACTAGTATCCTTGACAGTTCAAATCTATTGTCTTATGATCATGACAGACCCAAATTTCATGATCCTATGATATTTAAGGTACTTTCCAGCTCTAATCCATTATACTTTGAACTTCCTAAATGTAAATATAAAACATCTTATGATCTCAAAGGGTCTTTCCAGCTCTTGAGTTTTTGATTGTGGAAACAATGGATTTATAAGTAACTGAATAATTCATCACAGGAAGTCATTTATCATTCAAAAGCAAACACACTAAAAGGTAGATGAACCCATTAACTTCAATAAAGAATCCTAAGAAGTATACTTAACTAGGTGTCCACATGCTGAATGCCACCAGGAATAACTGTCTATCTCTTTTCTCTGTGTCTCTGTCTCTCTGTGCCTCTGTATCTCTGTTTCTGTGTCTCTGTCTCTCTCTTTATCGGAGATACCCCCCATCCTCCAACAGCACAAAAAGGTGGAGAGGATGTAGAATGGTGACTGCCATGACCCATAGCCCTGGTTTATGGGACTATTTGTTTGATAGTGTCTATATTTCATCTTTGTTGGGAAAATGGAAGCTAATTTGGTGTGAAAACAATTTCCCATGGCAACTCTCTTTGCCAGTGCGGGTGCCAGTAATCAAAGGAAACACCTTTGCTTGCTTCTCTTTACAGACTCTCCTTCTCTGTTTCCCTCTCCTTCTCTCTCTCTCTCTCTCTCTCTCTCTCTCTCTCTTTCTCTCTCTCTCTCTCTCTCTCTCTCTCTCTCTCTCTCTCTCTCTCTCTCTCTCTGCAGCCATTGAAGACACTACCATCCACATTTCAATGAGAATGCAAACTTAGCTCATTCTTGAGTTGTTGGGAGGCAAATATTATTCATTGTCTTCTGGTCTCTGACTTAGGCAGAGTTCTTCTCTGAACCTGGTGCCCAAGGTAAGAAATAGAACCCATAAGGGGAAGATGTTTTGCCAGAGGAAATCAATTGAAGTTGGGGTTTTGTTGTTTTTTGACATGAAGCTTAATGAAGCCTTCAACTCTGACCACAAAGTTGTCTTAAAATACTGAGGGGATATTAGCCATCAAGTCTTAGCACCACATGAAAGAAATTAGAGGAATGTCTTCCTCTACTAATCCTGTATGTACCCAGGCACAATGTTAAATATACTAGGTGTCATATTTAACAACCATATTCTCTGGCAGCTATATAGGCTTCTGTGTAAATGAATACATGACTATCTTCCTGCTCAAGAATATCAACCTGCCCCATCCCTGTTCTCATTGGGTCTTCCCCTTGTTCCGACAGCCGCAAAAATGGAGAGGATATGGACAAGTGGCTGCCATGACCATAACCTTGGCTAGTGTCTATATTTCTTCTTCATTGGGAACACAGAAGCTAATTTGGTGAGAAAACAATTTCCCATGGCTACTCTCTTTGCCAGTGTGGGTGCCAGTAATCAGAAGGAAACAGCTTTGTTTCCTATTCCTACAGACTCCCTTTCCTTCTATTTAAAACCCTCTGTGATCTAGCTCCAAGCTGGTTTTCCTGCTTTATTTTCAACGACAACTTTTTACTGACTTGACCTTCAAGACAAACTAGTCATCTCACTGTCTTCCATCATGCCGTGCTCTCTGTGGCCTGTATGTTTGATTGATACATGACTTTGCAGATGAAATGCTCCATTCCTGGAATGGAGTCTGTATATTTCTGCCTGTGGGAACTCTTCAAGTGTTACTTCTTTCATAAAACCTTATATTAATTTCTAAGCACTATGTGCTGTATATAGGCACTGTGCTAAGTGTTTAGAATCCAAAGACAAAACTAAAACAGGCCCTCAAAGAACTTACATTTTAGTGGGAATATTAGCATGTGCAAAAACTTGTACCTACATGAAACATACAAGAAAGAAGGAAGGTTTTCTTTAGTCCGTCACTCTATAAGTAGACACTGATATAAATTCCCATGTTCTAACCCCTCCGAGGACCTCGGCATAATTCAAATAACATTACTATTTATGGAACTGTTTTCTTCTACCGAATTGTCGGGTTCAGCTATGTTGTGTAGTACATAGGTTGCTGAAGTTAAGATAAAAAAGATTTAAGTTCAAAAACCATTTCTGGACACTTAGAATCTGTAATACTGGACAGGTTGTTTAATGTGCGTCTGCCTCTTTGCTCATCTCTAAAAAATGGGATAATGGTATCTACTTCTCAGTGCTATTATGTTGATAAAGTGAATTAATTTTTGTAAAGTACTTTGTGAAACTTAAAGCAATAGAGAATTATTATTAATCTGTGTTAGGGGCTTACACAGGGACTTATACACAGTAAGTGTCTTATGACTGCTTTCTGAAATTATTGAGTTGAGTGCCTCATTAGAAATGGAACCCAAGAGTTCTAGATTTAGAACCGATAATCTCAGAGACTATCTAGATCAACTCCTTCATTTTGCAGAGGAGGAAACAGAAAGATTAAATAAGTGGTTTGACCAAGATAACACATATAGACATGGATGAATTACGTATTTGATTGACAGAGCTTTAGTTTGTATGTGTAAGCCTCTACATAGAGGCAGTTTGTTATAGTCAGAAAAGTACTAGCTTTGGAGTCAGAAGACCTGAATTAAAATCTAGCCTCTGATACTTATCACCTAACTTAACTTATTTTGAGGAGGCCATTTCCCTTCTCTGAGAATTAGATATTTCTCCTCAGTTATAGTTCTGTAAATACAAGAAAGTGCAATCGTCTAGAGCAGTGATTAGAGTGCCTGGCCTGGGATCAAGAAAATCTGAGTTCAAATCTGACCTCAGATACTAGCTGGATGACTGGGCAAGTCACTTAACTGTGATTTGCTTCAGTTTTCTCATCTTTCTTGAGTTGTTGGAAGGCAAATATCATTTATGACCTGCTGGTCTCTGACTTAGGTAGAATAATAGCCCCTACCTCCCAGAGTTGAGTATCAAAAACTATCAATCTCTTATCAAAACCATAAAATTCTTTGCACAGTGCCTGACCCATAGTAGGCATGATGTAAGCTTGAGCCAGCTAGGAGGAATAGCAGAGTGTTGGACCTGGAGTTCCAATCCTGCCTCAGACGCTTCGTAGCAGTGTAATCCTGGTGAAGACACAAACTCTGTTTGCCTCAGTTCCCTCTCCGAAAATGGGTGCAATAATATCACCAACACCCCAGAGTTGTTGAAAAGATAAAATGAGATTTTATCCGTAAAACACTTGGTAAACCTTATACATCTCTCTCTCTCTCTCTCTCTCTCTCTCTCTCTCTCTCTCTCTCTCTCTGTCTCTCTGTCTCTCTGTCTCTCTCTCTCTCCCTCTCCCTCTCTCTCCCTCTCTCTCCCTCTCTCTCTCTCTCTCCCTCTCCCTCCCTCTCCCTCTCTCTCCCTCTCTCTCCCTCTCTCTCTCTCTCTCCCTCTCTCTCTCTCCCTCTCTCTCTCTCTCTCTACCTCTCTTCTCTCTCTCCCTCTCTCTCTCTCTCCCTCTCTCTCCCTCTCCCTCTCTCTTCCTCTCTCTCCCTCTCTCTCCCTCTCCCTCTCTCTCCCTCTCTCTCCCTCTCCCTCCCTCTCCCTCTCTCTCTCTCTCTCTCTCTCTCTCTCTCTCTGTCTCTCTCTCTCTCTCTTTCTCTCCCTCTCTCTCTTTCTCTCCCTCTCTCTCCCTCTCCCTCTCTCTCCCTCTC
>CM053773.1:156163074-156199523 GCA_028658325.1 Potorous gilbertii | reverse complement strand
AGTCTGAAATGTAAAGAAAAACAAAAAAGACCATTGCAATTGTATGCAGTGACAGGAAAATGATCAAATCTAATCCTGAAGTAGGGCTATGAGCTTGTTCCTCCTCTTTCTTACAGAGGTGGAGGACCATGGGTATGGAAATTGCAAATAATACCAGTCTTGGGTGATATTTTAGGTAGTGTTTCTGAACATTATTTGCCTTTTTTTAAAAATAAAAGCTGGTCCTTAGGGAGGGAAAGGGGAGAAGGACATACTGGAAAGCATAGGTGATGTGACAACAAAGAATGTAAATAAAAATTACAAAATGTTCAAAAAAATTATTAGATGTATATTTCTATTTCCTCACTGAGGATTCTATGTCTTTCTAGGAAATTGGACCCAGGCCTTTCAATGTGCTGCAGACACCGGGCATTTTGACATACTTTCCAAAGCAAACACAGGAGGAAGAAAGCATCGACTTCAGGCCATTTGTTCTTGCCTGTCCAGCCTCCAACTGGGATTGATTCCAGACAGTCACACAGGCTCTGCTCCCCCTCCCAATGACCCTTCCAGGAACAAGGGCTCCCTTGTGGGTCTGAAATGGCCAAAACCCAATGGAAAGAAAGTGGGAGATGGTGGCAAGTTTTAAGAAGTCAGCTCATGACATCTGGAAAGCTGTGTGGTTCAGGGGATCAGTCTTGGAGAAGGAGGCAGACCAGCTGGATTCTAGTCTCAGCTCTGTCTTTGTGACTCCTGTGACTCACTTCCCTTCTTCAGGACTCAGTTTTCTTCTATATATAAAGGATGTGAGTTCCTTCTGCATTTCTATAATCTTGTAGGATTATAGGATTTAAACCTGCAAGGAACCTTAGACATAATTTAATTCGGTCACTTCCATTTCTGGGCCACACTGCTGTTTTCTTTTTATATGCCTTCTTTTAAGACCTTTTCCTTTAGACCTTACTTAATATTTTGTTTTCTACATGCCTAATCCAATTATTATATAATATTATATATTTTAGCTATCTGTATGTAAGGGGGTGGCGTATGTAGGTTGTATATATAGGTTGTATATGTCCACATTGGTCTGTCTCACAAGGAGTCAGGGCTGTCTCTACAGTCACTCCCTTGTACCCTTCTTCAAAAAACACTTTGATTCCTAACAAGAGAGGCAGTAGAAGGTTGGGCTCAGAGACCAGCCACTCTGTTCTCAAAGAGAGGAGATGCAAGGGGAGAATATGTCTCTGTTTCCCCTTAAATATTGTTAGTCTGAGGAAAATGATTTTAAAGTTCAAGTTTAGTTCATAATCATTACACCCTAATAGGGGAGGAATATTCTGTCTGTCCAAAGTCTGACTTCCTTCCCACCAGATGATAGTTCCTCAAAGAACACACGTGAGGAAAAAGAACTAAACTCAATTATCGAAGTCAATAGCAAATAAAATCAGACAAGGCATACAGATAAAAATATACCAGACAATGCACAGAATGAAAGAACTCTGTCATTGGGAGTGAGATATCTCAGGTCAATCAAAAGAGAATTCCAGATTTCACCTGAGAAGAAATCCCCTGAATTTTCTGGTGAAGTAAACTGGGGACAGGAACATGATTGATGAGCCAGTTCCTTTACATATTGACTTCTTTCCAGAATAATTTTTTCTCTTTCAGGGATCTGAAAAGAATCTGAAACCACAAAGTTTCTCTCCAAAAACTATAAGCCAGAAGATCAGGATCTCTATTCTCCTAAACTCTCACCAATACACTCCATGTTGGAATGGAGCATTGAGGGATCAATATAAAGATATTTGTGCAAATGGGCTTTGAGACACAAGTTACATGTGATTGTGTTCTTTTTCTCTCCTAGTATCTACACTCCATCACAACAGGGACTGTGGCTTATCTACATCAGTTACCTTCCTCAGTGCCTAGCACAGTTCTCTGAAGAGGTATAACTAGGGCAAGGCAAACAGGTCTTTGGCAAATGATGCCAAGATTCAGAGACTACTGGCAGCAGTTACACTCATTTTACAGCTTCCAAACAATTAACTTTTCTTCCACTGTCTTATTAGTATTATATAGAAAGTCATAAGATGAGGAATGGAAGTGCCCCCCTCAAATAAAAAAAAGAAACAAACCCTCCTTTGTAAGCTTGACAGCTAAGTGGTGCACTTATCTAGCTAGACAGAGCACTGCACATGGAGCCAGGAAAATCTAAGTTCAAATCTTGCTTCAGATACATACTAGCTTAAGATGCCTCAACTTATAGATTAACTTATCTTTAGAATATGAGTAATAACTGTATCTACGTTCTTGTATTCTTATGACTATACAATGACATTTCTAAAGTGCTTCTCAAATCATATGGTACTATATAAATACCACTTCTCTTTCTTTTCCTTCTTTTTCTTCTTCTCCTTCTTCTTCTACTCCTTGTCCTTCTTTTCTTTCTCCTTTTCCTTCTTCTCCTCCTCTTCATCATCATCATCCTTGTCCTCCTCTTCATCTTCATTTTCATCTCCCTATTATTATAAAATGCCTGTAGTTCAAGAAAACAAATTGAAACAGTGGCTACACATTGTTAAGTGTATGTCTAGTCTATGACTTCTCTACAAAGAGGTCAAGGTTATTCTTTATCATACCATTCCCCATAACTGATAAAAAGGCATTGGGAATACAAGATGCCACTACACTTTTGGTTCATTAATGATTTAAAAGGTGACAAAATAAACAGCATTTGATTCATATATGCAAAATATTACATCAAAGGCCTTTTTTTCTCCAACCAGGTACCTCTCACACAAAATCCAATTAAATTGATTACACAAAATCTATTAACAGAAATAACTTTGCTAGATAACTTCTCTGATGATGAATATAAATAGAGGTAAAAATGGAGAGGTGAATGCTCACCAAAGATGTTTGTCATTGCTATGAAAGATGTTCATGAACATCTCTTAGCTCTGGGTATTTTCTCTGACTGTTCCTCATGTCTATAACATTCTCCTCTACTCTTACTACTGACCTCCCTGGCTTCCTTTAAGTCCCAAATAAAATTGCACCTTCTGTAGGAAATCTTCCTCAAAGCCTCTTCAAAGTCTTCCTTCAAAGCCAATT
The DNA here is from genome assembly GCA_028658325.1 of Potorous gilbertii. Classification (NCBI taxonomy): domain Eukaryota; kingdom Metazoa; phylum Chordata; class Mammalia; order Diprotodontia; family Potoroidae; genus Potorous; species Potorous gilbertii. Next base: position 156,196,430 of record CM053773.1, on the reverse strand, counting down.
CCAATGTCTTCCCTACATACTATTTCCTATTCATCTGTACATAGCTTCATTTATATCTATTTACATATTGCCTCCATCATTAGATTATAAACTCCTGGAGGTCAGCTACTGTATTTATAGCACCAATCATGGCAGCACACCTGAAGACTGATGCTGTGAATAATTTCAAGAGTCTAATCATTTACTATAATGAACTCTCTATTCAGCAATAAACTATTGTTCAGTAAAGCATGACATTCATAGCAACATTCTTAAGTAAAACATATTATTCAATGCATATGTGTGTATATATGTATACATATAAATATATATGATATATAAATATACAAATACATATAAAATATACACATGAAATTACATTAGCAACATCCTTAATCAATACCAAGCATCCAAGTAAAGTCCTTTCATCAAAATACCACACTGTCCACCCCTAGGTCACAGTAAGAACAGTCTCTTTAATCAGTAACAACTATCTAAGTAAAGTCCTCTTTCATCTTAAATCAAGGTTGACTTTCAAGTTCCATGGCTCTTCCTCTGTGGGCTGACCACTCCTGACTGTCATCTGGATTCACATGTAGGCAGATCTCTGCTCCTGCTCTATGTCTCAACTCATAGGAACTTCTCCACTCTGCAGCTTCTGCCTGTGGGAAAACAAAGCTCAGTAGGGCACACCACCAGCACCATCATCTCAATTCACTCATAGATAGTACTTCTGTCTGAGAAATCTACATAGATCAATAGACAGTGCTTCCTCCCACCTCTCAGAGGTATTCCTCTTGCCTCTCTGTACCCAGAGGTTTTCCTCTCAGCTCTCAGAGGTCTCTTCTCAGTTCTCTTCTTCTCAATGCTAGCTCACCCCTTCAAAGCTGGCTCTCTTCACATCTGCTTTCTCAACAGCACATATAGCTCTCTCTATATACTGTTCTACTCAGTATCTGATTGAATAGAACCTACATGTATGTATCTGATTAGCTAGAGCCCACATGCACATATCCGATTGGTTAAAACTCAATCCAGAAAAACAGCAAAGATCCTACTTTGCTTGCCGTTAGAGTATTTCACCTCTTTTTGTATTCCCTGTACTGTATACTGTTCCTGGCATGTAATGTGTGCTCCACAAATATTGATTGATTGATCTATAGAGAAGAATCTAAATTGAAAATATGTTCCATGAAAAAGGTTATCGTTTGCTAAGTGCTCCTAAATGTTGTGATGGCATAGTGTTGCTTCTATCAAGCCATGAAATATTGTAAACATTTTAGCCTAACCATTCACATAGAAAAATACAACTGGAGGAAGAAAACCTATTGTTCAGATTATGATGGACAATTTTATTCAAAACTGTAAAGATGATCCTTTGATTTGGACACACTGAAGATGGGGTCTGGAGATAGATAGGAGGAAGAAAACAAGTTAGATTGTCTTTGAGAAGTTTTTTGGGTTTTGTTGTCCAGTCATTTCTGTCATGTCTGACTCTTCATGACCCCATTTGAAGTTTTCTTGGCAAAGATATTAGAATGGCTTGCCATTTCTTTCTCTAGCTCATTTTATACACGAGGAAATGGAGGCAAACAGGGTTAAATGACTTGCCCAGGGTCACACAGATGGTAAGTATCTAAGGCTGGATTTGAACTCAGGTATTCCTGATTCCTGACACCTGGTGTGCTATCCAAGGTACCATTCTTCTGCCCTTTTGAGAAGCTATTTGACACTTTAGTAAAGTCAATGCTGTTCTGACATAAAAGACCATTTTTAAGATAGTTATTCTTTGGCTGATGACCTATGATTGTAAAGCATGAACTTCCACTCTCTCCAACTAATTAAAGTTTCAGACCAAGTAAAATGCAAAGGAAAGGTGCGTATCATTATGTATGAATAGGCTGCACCACATACCCAGTGGAGAATGATGTAGAAGTTGAAGACAAGTTGTATGAGATGGATGACAAGAACTAGTGAGGGGCTGTTCATGCAGCAAAAGTGAGTGACAATTGGTAGATAGCCATTTTATTCCGTTCTTGTCCATATAATATCCAGAAATCTAGAAGGGATTTCCAAGTCTATTGGGTGGATCTCCTGTGCCAGATTTATAGGAGGAGGTGTTAACTATTCAATTTGATATGAAAGATCCATTGTCATATACATTTTGTGTCATTTCATAAAATCTCAGAATCTTAGAGTTTTAAAGAAACTATGAAGGTTACCTGGTCCATCTGTATAAGAGCCAGGCATCTTACCTAGATCTTCATCAGATCATGCCATCTTTGTTTCTTAGCCTAGCACAACATATTTTTTTTTTAAAATTAGACCTTTGGTTTCACTGGGCTAGGGAACTATGAGTGGAAAAAACTCACTGTAGCAGATCAGACCCATATATGTGAAGACTCTACAACTTAAAATGTTATTTGATTACCCGTGGAATGGAAAGGTTATATAATTTTCCTATGGTCTCAGAGCTAATATATATTAGAGGCTAGACCTGAATGCATGATTCTATAATTCTAAAGCCAAGTATCCATCTCCTATATAATATTCCATCATGCTTCTTACCTGAGTTACTTCATGGGATCATAGATATAAAGCTAGAAGGGAGATCAATAGTCATCCAATTTCCTCATTTTATGGACAAGATGTGACTTATCCAGATAGTAAGCATCATTGATAGGATTTGAACTCTGGTCCTCTGACTCCAGGATTAATAAGTGAGTGGCCTTACCACTGTACCACATTCCTATTTTAATAAATATTTTATTCTTTGTAGAATTCTTCCCAATTGAAACATTTCAAAAAGTATCATTATTTTGTTTTTATTAATTTCTCTACTGGGAAGAGCAAAAAGTTTGTCCCAAATCTCTCCCATGGGCTTTTACCCTATCCTGCACCAACATCCTCTTTGAAGACTGTTTAGCTCACCAGTGAAGCATGAAGTAGCTGTTTGAGGATAATCCATTCAGAAATGCCACAGAGAAATGTGAACTGAATAAGGAACAGGAGCAGTCTCCAGGGGAAAAAGCTACTGAAAATGTGGAGGGGCTGGGGTGTCCAACATGAAAGGGGATAGAACAAACCGATTAGACTTTTTAGTTCCCTGCTCTGAAGCTTGGGAATGAGAGTGAATTCACTGGGGGCAGTCTAACAATGACTCCAAATAAACTGAGGAAGCCCTTGAGTCCGGATCTATGGGAATGCTCCTGGGGCAATCATGGGTGAAGCCAAATGGGCCTCCCAAAGACCACGGAGAACATTCGGTAATCCACACAACATACTGTGGCTTCGACTTCACCATGGGAGTGTGCATTCATCCCCTGATATTACTATGCAGATGACATCATTCATATTTTCCATAAAGAGATTTTCCATATGTGCCGCTGGTGGAGCAAACTACACATATGTGGTAATTGTGGATAAAATATGCATGAAATGTGAACCCAATCCAAAATCATCCCTGAAGTAAATGGTAATAGCATTCACTGTTAAAATAACATTTTCTCTTCTGAAACCAGGAAAAAAGCCGGCACAGAGTCAATTTTCCTTAATGGCTCATAAAACTTTCACAAAATACTCTTAAAATAATAATCCGGTGACAAATTTGGGGAAAATACCCAGTAGGACTGTATGTCACGTGCTCCCTAAAAATAGCAAGAGAAATGACATTTTAGGATATGTAACCTTTGTCATAGTTCTGAGGGGTGATATTGATTATGTCAATTTTGTGACCTGTATGTCTCCTTAGAAAACTATACTATCTGAGACTTGGACAAGTAGGAAATAAAGTTGAGACTGAATAGGGGTCACTATCAGCAAGAAAACACATAGCAGATTTCCGATAATGTCACACACTGGGTAAACCTCTAGTTCTGGAATGAAGAGACATGAATTCAGTTCTGACTTCTGTTACTTACTCCCAGTGAGAACTCAGACAAATCACTTCATGTTCCTTAGCCTTAGTTTCTCATCTGAAAAAGTGAAAGGTACTAGATTAGATGGGCTCTGAGGCCTTCTATGATGATGGCCTCAGCTATGATCCAGGGACTCTTTGACAGGAAACGGGGGAGCAAAGTAATAATATGGTCGATTTGTACCCTCAGACAACTGGGAGACAATGGGATTCCATGGAAAACAAAACAAAAAAAACATGGGTGATTCTCCAATTTATGGGCATCTCCTTAGTTTTCAGTTCTTTATCACAAAAAAAGAATATTTTTGCACATATATTAAAATTAATGATTAAATTATAGCTATATATATATATTATCAAATTAAAGGTAAAGTGAATATTTTGGCCACATGAGTCATTTTCTTTTTTCTTTGATCTTTTTTAGGTTTGGGCAAAGGAATGTTAGGTTCTGTTAGGTTGTAGGCATTGCTGTTTTTCTTTGGTACTCAAAGAGGACCAGTGACATCATGATGTTGGGGCCAAGGTACAGTGCATTCAGCTGTGACTGATTGGTCCAATATGAGCTGGGTAAGCCCTACCACAGCTCAGGCACAAGTAGTCCATTTGAAGAGCTGGGAAGAGATGTCTCTAGATTTTACATCTCATGTTTCCTTTATGCTACTGTGACTCTACTTTGTACCTTCTTTGATGTACGCAGGCCATGTTGGGCAGTCCTGTGCCAGCTTCCACATGTCTTATAATCAATATTAAAGTTTATTACAGAGACCCTGGGGTGTGGTTCTTGTGCTGCTGCTTCAGAACTCTGTGGGAGCACTTGCCTTGTTAGGAGGTATGCACCAGTTAGTGATATTGGATATGTAGATCAAAATTACTTTCCACAATGATTGAACCAATTCATAGCTCTGTGGCTGGACGAGTCATAAGATATCAATGTAATGGAATACTATTGTGTTGTAATAATTAAAGAGAGGGACAGTTTCAAAGAAACAAGGGAAGATTTATATGAATTAATGAAGAATGAAGTGGGAAAAACTAAGAGGATAATATATACAATAATAACAAAAGTGTTAAAAAGAAACAACTTTGAAACTCAAGATCTTTGGTTTACTCAATAACCAACTGGGATTACAGAATTCTGATGGTGAAGAATGTTACTCAGCTCCTGACTCAATATGTTAAACAACACATACATTTTTGGACATAATTATGGGAACTGGTTTTGCTTGACTATGCATATTTTGACAATGATTTTCTTTTTCTTTGCTTCTATTATTTTTTTCCTAAAAAAGGCAGGGGTAGGTGGAAGAGAGAAAAAAATAAAAGCTTATTGTTTGAAAGAGAGAAATAGAGACAGAGATGCTCTACCCTCTGATATCTGCATGATATTGACCTTGAAGGGCCACTTCTCCCCGCTGGACCCTCAAATTTCTTTTGCGAAGAATGAAAGGGTTGGGCTCTGAGCGACTCTGGGGAAGTCCCTCTTAGGCATATATTGATGAAGCTCTTTCTTCCATGTCAAATTATACTGCTATCTCTTCTCTCTTTCATGATCTGCTCCAACCATCTCCTTTTGCCTTCTACCTCCTACACACACATTTTTTATGGTCTCCTTCAAAGTTCCAGATACTGATGCTCATTCTATTTTTTAGAATTTTTTAGGGCCCATTGGTATGAATAAGGAGACCTGGGTGAGTGGTCTGTGACCTGCACTTGTAGAAATGGTGAAAGAATCATACCATAACATCCTATATCTAAGAACTTGATTCTAGACATTTTCTTTGCTAGACCTTCTCATTTTGCCTCCTAACTTCCCTGGTTTCCTTCAAGTCCCAGGTAAAATCCTACCTTCTATAAGTAGCCTTTCTAGATCCCACTTAATGCTAGCTCCTTCCCTTGGTTGATTATCTCCAACTTGTCCTGTCTGTATCTTGTTTGTACATAGTCATTTGCATATTCTCTCCCCTATTAGAATGTGAAATTCTTTAGAGCAGTTTTTTGCCTTTCTTTGGGTGCACAGTACTTAACAAAGTGACTGGCATATATAGTTGTTTAATAAATACTTATTGACAATGAGTTAATGATTCTGTTAGGGAGGAGAAAGTAATTCCCTAGTTGTTGTGGAGAAAAGGGTTAGTGACAGCTTTCTTTTTTCCTCTCAGTATTTTTTTTCTCCCTAGCTTTTGAAGGAATGTCCCCTTGGTCTATTTCCTCAATCCTTTGAGATTGAAAAGATGCTGGTTCCCTTTTTCTTTCCCAGCCTTGTCTTCCCAACTCATGTCCCTCCCTTTCACACCTACTGCTGTCATGCCAGGATTCCAACGAAGTCAGCTAGATTCCCAGAGGAATCCCAAAGGCCCCATTTGTCTACAGTTATTATTGGCTTGAACATTTCTCCAACTATTGATGCTGTGGTTGGCATTTACACATAATGATGGGGTGAAGGGAGAGATTGAGTAAGGGTTGGAGAGAAGCTAGAGGCTGGTTCTTGAGGGCTTTGGTTCACTTCTCTGAGATCCATTATCCAATCACTCAGTGACTTAGCTGTTAGGATCTTTCAGTTGTTGTTGTGTTCATCCTTCATTGCTGAAGAAGACCTTGCCATCAGAGACAGGATGACATGACTTGTACTTGACTTTGTCTTGAGTGAGGGAAGGCTGCACAAGGTCACCAGCCTCACTTCTCCTCCAGAGCCATCTGAATCCAATGACCAGTTATTTATCAGGGTGACTGGAGATGACCCATGATACACTGGGAGACTTGGACCCTTTAGGTCAAAGTCTATTCGGGTACTCACTTAGGGTGAGGTAACACCCATTCATTGAATAGGCCTGTATATGAAGGGTATGGCCCCTTTAATGAGGCAAAGAAAAAAAAAGACTAGGAGGGAAACAGAAACAGTTACTATTGATAATCACTCTGAAACCAGAAGAGTTCAGAAGAAAGACCTTAGCAGGGGCCTAGTGTTGTCCAATGTATGAGCTTCAGAGTACAGTAGGCTTAAGGTTTTAGGAAATGAGGAGAAAGGAAGCAAAGAGAGGAGAAGAGAGGAGAGGAGAGAAGGGAAGGGAAGATGAGAGGATAGGAGAGGAAAGGAAAGGTGAAGAGAGGAGAGGAAATCAGGGATCTGCCAGTATTCACATAATGAAGGATCAATATGCGTTACCCAGGCAAAGGTAATCAGCCATGAAAACTTAGCAGCAAGAAAACATTTTCCAGGGCTGTTTTTGATGTATGTACCCTGAACGAGTGGTACATTGTTTTCTTCAGCCCTAGTCCCTATACAACCTTGTGAAGACAAATGTGTGGTAAAATAACAGCTACAACGGAGGTATCTGCCTAGGGGTGCTTCTGAGGGTCCTGTGATTGATCGAGGAAGCTTAGGAAGAGGTTTATGAAGAATGAAAATTTTGTTTTCCATATTAAAGGAAGATAGATCTGAGGTTCATTAGTAATAAGGAGACCTGGAAACACATTTTCTCTTACAGGAGTCCTGGAATGGAAAATGATAAAATTGGCTTGAAAGAGTGAAGGCAGAAGAGAGATGGGGGTGGGGCAGAATTCCAGCTATCAGCTTATTGGGGACAAATCATATTTAATTCATTGATTTGTCTTTTAGCAACAGAAAGGTTTAGTTAAAAATGAGAATGTTCTAATTTTGGAGGGAAAGCAAGGGAAGGAACTAGAAATATCTGCCAGAGTCTGTGGTTATTTATATACATGCATACACACACACACACACACACACACACACTCATATGAAACACACACTACTGTCATTAATAGTTGAGCAACTTATGATCTACTCCAAACCACACAATTTAGACTTTCTCTTTTAGGAGAGGAAATATGACTGTGTTTCTATTTACATCTCTGTTGTCAGTGCGAAGTAGTTAGAGCTGGTTTATTTGAAGAGGTATGCTTTCAGGGGTTCTAAGAGGACCTCCTACCAAATATCTTCTCCACTGGCTTCCCTCTACCTAAGATACTACTTTAGCAATTCATTCCTTTTCATTAGCAAAGCCCTATTAAAAATTCAGTTATACTCTGGAAGAGTTAATAGTTTTCTGCCTGTCAGTAAATCATTCCTTGGTGTTAATTAGTTGAAAGACATTGCTTCTCTCCTTGGAAGCTAGGTCAGTTTAGGGTATTAAAGAAATATGAGTTTTGAAGAGGATATGCAAGGTAAAGTAATTTTTTACCCTTGGGGACTATCTGGTAAAAATTTTTTTAAGGAAGTGATACCATCTTTATCTCCAAGAGATACAGAAAATGTTAATAATAAGACAACACCTTCACTTCCTGTTGAGAAAAGGATTGGAAGGTGAGTTTTCTGAACAACGAGTGGACAACATGGGTGTCTTGAGAGGAGGAACAGTTTTTGCCTTATTTGTATCCGCGGAGCTTACCAATGGTCCTGGAACATAGTATGCACTTAATAAATGCTTGTTTACTTGGCTTGACTTAAGAGAAGAAGGAGAAGGCTATGAAATTGAAAGGCAGGACAGAACAGGGCTTTGGGGAGGTTTCACGTCTATTTTACCCAGAGATAGTTTTGCTTATGTGACTACATTTTTAGGGATCAAACTTTCTAGGAAATAATCAATGAGCCTGTATTCAGCACTTATCAGGTACATCGGATCTTGTCACTCTCTCCCTAAGTAAGTTACAGTGGCTCTGCATAAACACTAGCATCAACTATAATGAACTTCTTTGTTTGACGTTACAAATTCTTTACTCTGTAACTCTAAACACCCTTTCTAATCTCCTTATGCATTATTCCTTTTCAAATTCTATATGACAAAACTAGCTTTCTTCATATACAATATTCCATTTCTATTGCCATCTCTGTGTCTTTGACTTCCTATCCCTTATTTTGGAATACATTTTCATTTCCTCTGAGAATCCTGACTTTTTCTTTAAGACTCAGTTAAAACATCATGTTCTACATGAAACATTTCATGATCACCCCCAAGATGATACATACATAATATATGTATGCATGTATGTATATGTGTGCACACACATATATGTACGTGTTGTGTGGGTATATATGTGTGTGTTGTCTCCTTCAAAATAACATGCACTTGAGATAGGAATGTATCAATTTTGTATTTGTATTTTCAACACGTGGCATGGTGCCTGACACATACTATATGCTTTAAAAAATCCTTGTTTATTGATTAAAGAAAAATGTGCCAGAAGTGCCTTATCTTCCTTCCTCCCTTATTCCCTTCCTCCCTCCTTTTCTCCCTTTTTCCTTCCTTCTATCTATCTTTCCTTTCTTTCCTTTTCCCTCCCTCCCTTTCTTTCCATTCCTTCCTTCTGTAACAGTAAGCATCCCAACCTACACAGGAGGGCCTATGTTCTTTAATCTGCTTTGCTGAAAGAAAAGGCAACTTTTGAGGGGTCAACAATCACATTAATCAAGCATATATATCATTCACTAAGTTCAAGGGAAAAAATCAGCACCCTGAACTTCAGAGAAAATACAGGGAAATCTAAATCAACAGATAGTATTTCCAAACTGTCTGAGAGTAAACAATGCATATATCACAATTCAACAAACAGACGCAACTGCCTGACCACACATACATAGTTTCCAGAGCAGGAAGCACCCACATCTGGGTTTTCAAAGCAGGGGGCTGCTTAGTGGCTTCCCAGAATATCATCTGACACACAAAGCTTCCTTCAAAAACTAAATACCAAAGTAAAACTGCTGTAACATTCACTTCCACAAGATTTTGAGTTCCAAATTTTCTCTCCATCTCTCCTCTCCACTCCAAGACGGCATACATTCTGATTACCCCTTCCCCCAATTTGCCCTCCATTCTATCACACATTTCCCTTCTTTTGTCCTCTTCCCATATATTTTCTTGTAGGGCAAAATAGATTTCTATACCCCATTGCCTATATGTCTTATTTTCCAGTTACATGTAAAAACAAATTTTAACATTCATTTTTAAAACTCTGAGTTTCAATTTTTTTTCCCTTCCTCCCTCACCACCCACCCCCATTGAGAAAGTAAGCAATTTGATATGTTATACATGTGTAGTCATGCAAAATACTTCCATAACACTCATGTTGAAAAAGACTAACTATATTTCCTTACATCTTATCCTGCCCCCTATTTACTCTATTCTTTCTTTGACCCCATCCTTCCTCAACAGTGTTTACTTCTAATTACCCCCTCCTCTCATTTGTCTTTCCTTTTATCACATTCCCCCACTTATACCCTTCTCCCCTCATTTTCTGTGGGGTAAAATAGATTTTCATACCCAATTGAATGTGTATGTTATTCCCTCCTTAAGCCAAATCCAATAAGAGTAAGGTTCACTCTTTCCCTCTAACCTCCCTACTCTTTCCTTCCATTGTAAAAGATTTTTCTTGCCTCTTTTATATGAGAAATAATTTATCCCACTCTATTTTTCTCTTTCTCCTCCTAATATACTCCTCTCTCACCCTTTAATTTTATTTTTTTTAGATATCTTCCCTTCATATTCAACTCATCCTGTGCCCACTGTCTATATGTATATAATTCCTCCAACTACCCTAATGCTGAGAAAACTCTCAAGGATTCCAGATATCTTTCCATGTATCAATGTAAACAGTTCAACTTTAGTAAGTCTCTTATGATTTTTCTTTCCTGTTTACTTTTTTCATTCTCTATTCAGCTCTGGTCTTTTCATAAAAAATGCTTTAAAGTCCTTTATTTCATTGAATGACCATTTCACCTGAAGGATTATACTCAGTTTTGCAGAGTAGGTGATTCTTGGTTTTAATCCTAGTTCCTCTGACCTATGGAATATCATATTCCAAGCACTTTTATCCCTTAATGTAAAAGTTGCTAGGTCTTGTGTTATACTGATTGTATTTGCACAATACTTGAATTATTTCTTTCTAGATTCTTACAATATTTTCTCCTTGACCTGGGAACTCTGGAATTCCTAGGAGTCTTCATTTTGGGATCTGTTTAAGGAGGTATTGATGAATTCTTTCAGTGTCTATTCTTTCAATATCTATTTCAATCTCTGGTTCTAGATCATCAGGACAGTTTTCCTTGAAACTTTCTTGAGGGATGATGTCTAAACTCTATTTTTGATATACCTTTCAGGCAGTCCACTAATTTTTAAATTTTCTCTGCTGGATTTATTTTCTAGGTCAGTTATTTTTCCAATGAGATATTTCACATTGTCTTCTATTTTTTTCCATGTTTTTGTTTTATAATTTCTTGATTTTTCATAAAGTCACTAGATTCCTTTTGCTCCATTCTAATCTTTAAGAAATTCTTTTCTTCAGTGAATGCTTTGGATGGCATTTTCCATTTGGTCAATTCTGCTTTTTAAATCATTCTTCTCCTTATTGACTTTTTGGATCTCTTTTTCCATTTGTATTAGTCTATTTTTTGAAGAGTTATTTACTTCAGCATTTTTAAGTCCCCTTTACCAAACCATTTTCATGGTTTTCTCACATCACTCTCATTTCCCTTCCCATTTTTTCTCTATTTATGTGATTTTCAAAATCCTTTTTTGAGCTCTTCCATGGCCCGGGATCAACTCATATTTTTCTTGCAGGCTTTTGATAGAGGTCCTTCAACTTTGTTGTCTTTTTATGATTCTATGTTTTGATCTTCCTTGTCACTAAAGTAAGCTTCTTTGGTCTGATATTTTTTCCAATGTTTTTGCTCATTTCCCCAGCTAATTATGTGATTTTTCAGCTCTTTTCCAAGGTAGTTTTCTACTTCCAGTAAGGGTTGGGGGTGTGTACTCTTAGCTGCTTGAGCTCTCCAAAATCTCTGGGCCTAGAGCTCCAGAAATAGTCACTACTGCTGCAGTTGCTGCTGTGGCTCCCACAGGTTCCTCTACCTGTGGGGCTGCAGCCAGAACACATTACTCTCTCACACAAGTTTTTTTTTTCTCAGAAAGGTTTTTTTCCATTCACCTACATGTTGTCCTCATTGTTTTGGGATTGAGAAGTCTGGAAATTGCCACTTCTGTCAATGATTCCGTTCCCCTGAAGCCTGCTCAGGCCTTGTCTGTGTTGGTGCGGGCCACACTGGACTGCACTTTGCTCCCAGCCCGGTGCAATAGATCATTCCTCTCAACTTTTTAGGCTGGAAATTGGTGTCACATAATTATTCTGTAAGTCATTTTTTACAGGTATTTGATGGGGCTTGAGGGAGAGCTGAAACAAATCTCTGCTTTTACTCTGCCATCTTGGCTCTGCCTTCTTTGTGTTGTTTTATTCTTAGTCCCTTGTTCAGGGAATAGCACATAATTGATTCTTAATAAATGCTGATTAATTGATTAAGAAAACTAGACAGTGTGCTTGAGAGATTACTGGGTTTGGAATTGAACAGGCTTGAGTTTGTATCCCCTCTCAGATATTTACTACTTATGTGATTGTTAGGCAAGTTGGTTATTCTCTGAGCATCAGTTTCCTCCTCTGTAAAAGAAGGGAATTGGTCTCAATGACATTAAGTATCCTTTCTAGCTCTAAATCTGTACTATTGTATGATCGTATGAATTATCAGCTGCTAAGGCTGAAAAACACATTCTTGTTATGGGTCTTTCCAAACTTAGCTAGGATGTTTCCCTGACAAGGTGCACAGAATATAAGTGGCTTCATAGTTGAAGTCTTTTCAGATGCATAAGACTTGGCATAGTTTTTGTTGTGACAAAGACTTCATGGTCATAAGGTTGCCTCCCTTAATCAATAAGGAGGCCTTGGAGGAGGGTTTAAGTGAAGGTAAATAGCTCCCCATTTAGTATTAAGAATTAGCTATACAATCACATTTGGTGAAACAAACTACAGGGTGTTGAAAGGTAATAGTAGAAATCAGGAAAGGTTAAGATTAGTAAGTATTTCTTGAGATTGTCCTTGAAGAATGATCAGGATGTAAATAGAAAATTAAGTTCAACCACTGGGTGGAAGGGGGGAAGGAGGAGGAATACAACAATTCAGTGAGTAAATTGATTTAAGTTATTCATAGAAAATTTAGAACAAAAAGAAAAAAAAAGAAATTCCACTAGCCTCATCCAGGTCTTCTTTGGTCTTGATCCTGAGTTGATCTGCATAGTAGTCATGGGCATCATGGAAGTCATAAAGAATCTACTCACCCTATCCCCACTTACCTGCTTTGGTGTTTTTCTAAACAGATTGTCCCTTTTTGAATTTGGAGAGGTCCAGGTGAAAAGATCCATATTTAAAATGATTTAACCCATATTTCAAATAAGGGTCTAGACTTAAAAATTTCAATTAGTTAGAGAAATAGAGCAATATAAAGATTCAAAAGACAAATATGGGAATGTATACACATATCTACCTTATCCAGAGTTTTAGTCACATCTTTAATTTCTTTATGTTTATTTTGAGGTTAGATTCATCAAGTTCAAAGAGGGGGAAGTTGAGGTCCCACACTAGTATACTTTTCCTGTCTATTTCTTCCTGTATTTCCCTTAACTTCTCCTCTAAATATTTGGATGCAATACCATTTGAAGCATATATGTTTACTAATGAAATTTCATCATTGTCTATGGTGCCTTTTAGCAGGATATAGTTTCTTACCTTATCTCTTTTGATTAGATCTCCTTCTGCTTTTGCTTTATCTGAGATTAGGATTGCTATCTCTGCTTTTTTTTTACATGAAATAAATCACAATATATTCTGCTTCAACCTTTTATCTTTACCCTGTGTGTATGCCCCCTTTTCAAATGTGTTTCTTGTAAACAACATATTGTTGGATTAAGGTTTTTAATCTATTCTGCTATCTCTGTTTTATGGGAGAGTTCATCCCATTCACACTCACAGGTATGATTACTATCTGTGTCTTTCCATCCATCCCCTTTCCCTTTGTTTATGCTTTTAGTTCTCTGTTCTCCTCCACAATAGTTTTAATTTTTAACCACCACCTCCCTCAGTCTTCCCTCCTTTCTTTTGGCCTACCTCCCTGTTAATCCCCTTTTCCCTTACTACTTCTTCCTTCCCTTTTAGTATTCCCTCCTTTTTTTTTCTTTTCAATTAGTCCAATTTTCCTTTCTAATTCTTCCATGATTTCTTTTTTCATATTTTTGAAATCATTGGCCAATTTTTCTTCTATTTCCCTATTTTGGCTTCTAAAATCCTTCTTGAGCTCTTCCAAGAATGTTCTTTGGGCTTGAGACCAGTTAATGTTCCCTTCTGAAGTATCAGATGGGAGTACAGTCTCAATGCTGCCCCCTTTGGTATTAATGTTTTAGTCCTTGCCCCATGGGAAGATTCTATGGTCTTATGTTTTCTTGTTTGCTCCTTAGTCATTGTGATCACCCTTTTCCTGGTTTTTAAAGTGGATCTCTGCTTATGGGGTACAGGGGCCTCTGTTCCATTGTTCTTGTGCTTAAAACTTGAGACTTTGTGTATTGTGGCTTCTGCTCTTTCAGCTAGAGGCTATAGTGCTGTTGCTTACTTGGTGCTGAGCTGGCTGATGTGCCAACACAGAAGTCAGGTGAAGCCTTTTTGTCCCAGAGTTACCCTGGAATCAGTTGTGTTAAGTGAGGGGAAAGGGATGGGTCTGACCACAGGAGGTCTCCTCTTCTGAGCATAGGCAGGTTCTGTTTTTGGTGCTCCCCATTTGCACTACTGTCTTCCGTATTCCCCTGGTTGTGCTAAGGTACACCTGGGGTCTTGGTGTTGACCGTTCTGGGCTCCACCCCTTTGGGGCTCAGTATCTCCTCCTGGTTCATTCAGGTGGGCCTGTCTGGGGCAGCTCCATTCTTGCAGTGATCCACTTCAGCCACAGAAAGAGGGATCCCACCCCTTTTGCAATTTTCCTAGCTTCATGGGCTAAGAGACCGTTTACCCTTTTGGCTGATCACACTGTTCAGGATTTTTCCTGGATTTTATTGGTTTTTCAAGGTCAGCAAGGGGAAGGGTAGAGCATTTACTGATCACTCCACCATCTTGGCTTCTGGAAGTTTGAGTAAGTGACTTACAGACATTTAATCTGCGGGCTGATTATCTCAGGAGTGGCTGCTGCAGTTACCTGGGGTTCTGCAGTTCTCTCTCGCTCAGTTCCACTGGACTCCCTATATGGGCTGATATGTTTGAGATTGCACAGTGCAGATGCTGCTTCAGACTGCCAGGAGATTCCTGCTCAGCTTTGCTTTGTTGGGGTCTGTGCTGGTACAGGCTGTGCACTCTGTGTTCCTACAGTCCCATGCAACACATCCTTCTTGTTGACCTTCCAGTCTGTCCTGGGTTGGAAAACTGCCAGTCTGTCTCCTATTGGATTCTGCAACTTTAAAATTTGTTCAGATTCTCTTGTTAGAGGTATCTGAAGGAATTTGTCTTAGAGTTTATGTGAGTAGTTTCTCTCACTCTGCAATCTTGGCTCTGCCCTCCAATCAATCTGAAGTATTATTCTGGGAACTTAATGTATGAAAGTACTCTGAAGGACTACCATTGAAATGACAAAATTACTTCAGTCTGAGGAAAAGAGAACTTGGCAAAACCATGGTCATCTAAATGGAAAATAAGGATTTTCCATGCATTTAGGAGTAAGATATTCATCCAATGATTCTTTGAAAAATAATGTTCATCCCACCTTTGAAAAAATAATATTAGGTAGCTTTAATACTTCTATCATTATCTGAGTTGCTGGGAAAGGAATCATTGTGGTTTCACATTATTTTTCATTTTCTCTGCAAGGAAACCTGCTCTGAAAATTTCTGCAGGTTTATCTTCTTCTGTACATATTTATGTCAACAGTTTGCTTTAGCAACTTTCAAGATGTATGCCATTTCTAAAGTAATTTCCCCTAAAAAAATTCATTGGGGACATGATTCACAATCTCTGTGGACCAGTCAAATTTATAGATACAGGTGGTATTTCACTCCTCAGGCAAAGACATTGTTCCCAGATATCTAGAGGAAACGTATTCATCCATAGGCCTGAAATATTCATGACCTTTCACTAGAGGCCCAAACAAACCTTTCTTTGCTGAAATCTGGTATTGTTTTGATAAGCTGCATATACCATAGTCAGAGAGAGCTCAAATATAATATATAAATAGTTTTATCAAAGCAACTAAGTTCTGCAAACATTTATTAGACCTCCCCTACTCTATTTACAAAGAATGATGAATGTACAGATGAACATCAGACAATCTTTTCCCTCAAAGAATTTACAACGTACTTTAGGAATAACAACATGCGTAGTCAGGAAAGTAAACCTAGCTGAAACAGTAAGCATTTAACTTCCTTGAAGCTCAGTTTCCTTATCTGTAAATGGGTATAATATTACCTATATTATCTGCCATATGGCTAAGGATCAAATGAAAAAATGCATATAAAATGCTTTGCAATTCTTCAGAACACTATAAATGGAAGGCATTATTATGCCAACCTTAAAGTTTCAAACAAAATCTAGTTATTACTCTATTCAAATCTGATGAGTTTACCATCTATGATTTTTTTCTGAGACATTGATAAAAATGCTGAATAGTACAGATCCACAGTCACATTGGTGGTCTTCACTAGAAGAGATGCAAAGCCATTAACGACAGAGAATCAGATCCAGAATTCAATTTTCTTTCATATGCTTTCACTCCTCGATTGGAAGATGAGGAGCTCCTTGAGAGGAAGGGCTATCTTTTGCCTTTCTTCGTATTCCTGTCCCAAAATACCAAAACTGGTACATGGTAGGTATTTAATAAATGTTTATTTACTAACTACTCTTTTATTCTGGACATTTAAACAGTTCTGTATTTGCTTAAATATAATATAGCCTGAATCTCTTCATCTTGTTTGCGAAGATATCATGAGAAATACAGATAGTATCAAAATGTATAACAGGTAAGTTTCAGAGTGCAGAAGATCCGTGCTCAATTCCCACCTTTGATTCCTACCAGCTCTGTTACTCTGGACAAGACACATAACTTTTGAATATTCCAGGCAACTCTCTGTTGTAAAAAAATCACATTTTAATCATCACATCATTTAATTTCTACCCACTCCCTCTATCTATGTACATCCCTTTTAAACATTTTAATAAATATACAATTCTCAAGATTAACAAGTATTATCTTCTTTTATAGGGATATTAACAGTTTGCTCATATTGAGTAAGAAAACTGTTTTTATTCCTCCATTTACTTTTTAATGCCCTTCTTGAGATTTGTGTTTGAAGATCAAATTTTCTATTGAGTTCTGACCTTTCCATCAGGAAAGTCTGGAAGTCCCTTATTTCATTGATTGTCCCTCTCTTTCGCTGAAATATTATGCTCAATTTTTTTGGATACTTGATCCTTGGTTACAGTCCCAGCTCCTTTGCCTTCTGGAATATCGTATTCCAGTCCCTCTGATCTTCTAATGTAGAAACTGCAAGATCCTGTGTGATCCTGACTGTAGTTCCTTGCTATTTGAATTGTTTCTTTCTAGCTGCTTGAAATATTTTCTCCATCACTTGATAGTTCTGGAATTTGGCATGATATTCCTTGGTGTTTGAGAATCCACACTGCTTCAGACCACCAGGTGGTTCCTGCTCTGCTTTGCTATGGTGAGGTCTGTGCTGGTACAGCCTGTTTGCTGTGCATTCCTCCAGACTTATGTAGCAGATCCTTCCCATTGACCTTCTGGGTTGTCCTGGGCTGGAAATCTGTCACACTTTTGTCCTCTATTGGATTCTGCCACTCTAAAATTTGTTCAGATTCTCTTTTTAGAGGTATCTGAAGGAGTTTGCCTCAGAGCTTAGGTGAATACTTGCTCTCACTCTGTCGTAATAGGTCTGCCCCCCCAACCCTCTGAAATACAAAGAAGGTAACGATTTGCATCAGTTGAAAGTCCCTCAACTAAAGAAATCATAGGTCTAGCAATCCTTTCAATGTTTAGCTAGGAAGTAAAGTCAAGCTCAGTGCACTAAAGCTTGTAGACTGTATTCTATGCTCTTTTTACAAACTGTGTGACATTTGTCTTTTGTCTCCTCTTGTTGAGGGGCTCAGTGGATAGTGTGCTGGGTCTAGAGTCAGGAGAACCTGAATTCAAATCAAGCACTTGATCTAAACTCATAAGAATGATATTTGAACTCCAACATACTATCTGACTTGGAACAGGCACTTCCTTGATCTAAGTTTATTTTTCTTATCTATAAAATTAGAAATTATAATAAACATTTGACCATAATATTGTAATTATTAGCACCATACAACTCCCATAAATGAAGCTGATGTTTTACATGAGTAGATAGATATTTAAGAAACAGTACAATTTATATTGCTCAATGAATATTTCACCTCTTTTCCTCCCAAGGAAACATCCCTTATGACACAGAATTATTTTAAATATTGAAGGGGATATTTTAGTCAAATTACCAAGATATTAGCAAATATCTAATGTTACAGGTAGGTACTTTTCCATATGTCTCCTAAAAGATGGAAAAATGCAGAATAACATAACCTATCATCTCTTCCTTGGAGCCAAGATTGGTCATTATAATTTCACAACATTCAGCTTTTATTTTTTTTTTGTTCTTCCTATTTATGTTGCCATGGCTATATTGCATAGTATTTTTCCTGGTTTTCCCTTCTTCACTTTGCATTAGTCCATATTTATTTTCCCAACTTCTCTTTATTTATAATATCTGAAAATATAGCACAGTTATACCTAGCGTAAATTATTGCTGTGGAGATATCTCGATCTCTTATTTATCTCTATCACATTCTACTTTGTATCAAAGTTATTTTTATATGGGTTTCACTGTATCTCATAGAGCTACTTGAGGGCAGATATTGGGTTTTCTTTAATCTTTGCATTCCCAGCCTGGCAAAGTACAGTTGTATAAATGATGGATGAATTGGACATATATTTTTGAAAACTGTTATGTAGTACCTTCCCAATTCAGCACTCAGAACTTAACATTATCACTAGAAACACCTAACGCTGATGTATGGAGCTTGGCGATCTGATATTGCTTAAACTCTGGATATAGTATTAACTCTTTTCCTCTTTCCTCCTCATTGCTATGAATGAGTTTCAGCAGTGGACAGCTCCTTGTTGTCACTTCCATTTTGGACCAGGGAAATACCTCTGTCTGAACAGATGCAGACAGTAGTTATGAATACTATAAGCATATTTTGTGTTGGAAGATCACATAATATATTTGTTTGGGTTATTTTTTCAGTCAGAGAAATGTGCAATGGATGGAAATAAGTGAAATTTCCTGAAACAAGTTCTAAAAATATCTAGTAGAAAGGACACAGAAGTTAAATTTGCACAGGTAAAAATTTGGGGGATTCTAGTTTTAGATCATTTTCTTCATATCAGCTATTTATTTGTTACTTGAGATACTAAAGCATTTGCCATAAAATTTCTCTCTGTTACATATCAGTGTATCTTGAGTGAATTTTGATATCTTGAGAGTATGCTGACCCTCATCACTTTGTACCAAGGCTATTGCAATGCCTCTTTTTATTATTTCCATTCCTTAAAGCTCTACCAATTCCAATTCATCCTCCACTCTGTTGTTAAATTGACCTTTCTACAGTGTAGGTCTGACCATGTTACCTTCCTATTCAATAAACTCAATTAGTTCCCAATTAATTCCCAGTGCTTAGTATAGTGCTAAGAATATAGTAGGCATGTACGGAATATTTATTGACTGATTGACTTCAGGATTAAATAGAAAATCCTGTTAGGCTTTTAAAATCTTTGATAACTTTTCTCCTTCAGATTTTTCCAGGTTTCTTACACCTTTCATATACTTTTTCCATATAGTGATTCAGTGATACTAGTCTCTTTATTATTCTTCCTATACAAAACACTCTCTTCTCACTTGTTACATGTTTATTGACTGAACCTCCTGCCTGGAGCTCTCTCCCCTCTTGTCCCTGCCTTCCTGGCTTATCTTGTTTCCACAAAGGCTGAGCTAAGTTCTTTCTTGTTGTTGTTTGTGTTCAGTCATTTTTCAACCATGCCCAAGCTTCATGACCCTATTTGGGTCATGGCAAAGATTGACAGTCCTCTCTCATTTAAATCCAATTAACTTACAAGTCCTGTAATCACCTTCCTGAGGTCATGGTCCTCTTTTTATGGCAAAGATAGTGGAGCATTTTCCATGTGCTTTTTCAGCTCATTTTATATTAAATTATATTTAATAATCAGTATGAAAGCACCAGATTATGGAGTAAAAGAAAGATGTGAAGAGATCTGTAACTAAGAAAGATAATTCTGGTAACTTTATGTAGAGAATTGCTTTCAGACATATGATCCTGTCTGATATTTTCAACATTGTAAGATGAACAGTTCAAATATCATTGCCCTCTTTCTCCTTATAAGAAAACCATGGCTTAGGTGAATCACAGAGCTGATACCTTACAGAACCAAGATCAGAAGAGAGACCTTCTGATTCCAAGTTCAATTTATTTTCCTCTATATCACAAATGACTTTTACTCTATAAGCATGGTAAATTGTAAAAGTAGACATTAAACAATTTTAAATGATAAGTCTGAGCTGCATTTTTTTGCTCAGTGAAAATTACATCAAATTTAGAATCTATGAACCTGAATTCTGATTATGCCACCCATGCAACAATTGATAAGTCACTTAACCTTTTTCTACCTCAGTTTCATCTTCTTTAAAATGAGGTGAACGGACAAGATGTCTTTTCTTGTTCTAAATCTATGATTTTGCCTTCCATTTTATTGTTGGTATTTAAGGCAATATTTGCTGTTTGCTTGATTGAAAAAAAATCATTGTTTCTCATCCAGATACTGTCATGAGGATTGTAAATGAGAATGTTCAAAGACAAGGAAGCATAGTTTTTCTTCTTTCACTATAACTTGCATATACACTGTATCCAAGAAATAATTGTGCGGTTTTTTTGGAAGAAATCAAGTTAAGTGGTTTGCCCAGGGTCACGCAGCTGGTAAGTGTCTGAAGTCATACTTGAACTCAGGTGGTTTTAAAACCAGGACTGGTTCTCTATCCAATCAAGAAATAATTTTTGAGGGAACAAATTAACAAATGAAATAAAAACAACATTTTTTTCTCTTCCTCTGTTCAATTTTCTAGTAAATTTGAAAAGCAAAATTTTAAACCATACATGGTAACAAAGTTGTCAGAATGTATGTAAAGCAAGTCTCTCTTTGGTGATATGAAAAAAGATACAATAAGGGAAGTATGTATTAAATAAAATTACAGAGCATAATGTTAGGACCTGGGAAAACTACAAATGTTAGATAAGACATATTCCCTTCCATAATGAAAGTTATTGGCTGCTAGATTAAAGAATTAAAAATTATCACATAAACACAGAAAGTTCAAAAGAAACATAGAAAAAGATGCAAACAGATAATTGAAATGGATAATATTAACAACTAAGTTTATAGAGAGTTTTAAGGTTTGCAAAGTACTTTACAAAAAAATTTTCATTTTATTCACACAATCTTGAGAGGTTTGTCCCCTTTGTTTTACAAATTGGAAACTGAGGGGGACAGGTATTAATTGACGACAGAGAATCATATAGCTAGTATGTAATTTGACTCAAATCTTTTTAACCACAGTTTTGGCCTGGCATCTTATCCATTATACCATTTAACTGCCTCATATTACAGAAGTGTATTGAAAAAGGGCAGAAAGAGTAATATTCAACTTACGGAATATATGTATATGTACATATTGATATAGATATGTAGGTATTCTAAGAAATATGGAAAAGCTATATTTCATAGAACTGAACAGATTTTAGAAATTTTCTAGTTCAATGCCTTTATTTTTAAATGAGTAAAGCCTATGGATGATAGAAATGACTTCCCCAAGAGTACATAAACAGTTAGTGACAAAGCCAGAATTCAAGTCCAAATTCTGTGCTTCCAAATACAACTCTATGCCAGGCTGGTGACATTTGATGGGGAATATCCTATGAGAGTGAGATTCATTGTTTTTCTCATTTTATCTCACTTTATTTCTAGAAGCAGACTAGTTTTAATTAAAAAATTGATTATGTGTCCCATTTCGAATACCAAAAACAATTAAAAATACATTTAGAGCTATTTACATTTTAAAAGCAAACTGCAGCAACAAATGTCCTTGACAGCTTATCAGTATCTCCCCTTGTCCCTTTTTCTTTCTCTTTGTTCACCTCTGAATTTTCGTAGACGTTTTTCCTTTGTGCCAGCATGATCAGGGCACCTGCTGTTCTACTGGATCTGTTTTCATCCCTTCATATGTGGCTGTCCAAATCTCCCAATGGCCATCTTAGTTTACACTTTGAAATTACCTTGGAGTATTCCATGACTTGGGTGACCCAAAGTTATTCAGCCATTTCTTCCAGCTGCTGGAGCAGCATGGCTGAGTTTGGAGGGGGAAAAATATCACTCCATCAATGAGCACAATTTAACATTGATTCTTTCCAAAAGTAGGCCAGATTTTGATAATCTGATGTAAGCTTCTGTGAGGCTCCCCCTCTGGAGGACAGCACATTCCCTCTCAAAAGGGCTTAATTCCAGGCCTGTTGTCAGTAAACTAATCTTCCCTTATCATCTATTTAACTGAAATAATTCCTCTTCCATTTTGAATTGCTGGGGCCTTAGAATTACTCTTTCCAGGAGGGGCTTCTAAAGGCTGAAATTCCTCAGTGTTTTTTGTCTTGCTAATGATTTGGGGCAGAATCAGGCTTCCAGCAGGGTTCCTCTCTTCTTTGCCTGGTGAGGGTCTGATTTGGCCCACAGGGAGAGAATGCCTTCTAACAATGAGGATGGAGGGAGCCCTCCTTCAGGGGACCCAGAGGTCACGGGCACTGCTACACTAACAGAGCCCATTTTCTTGTTTAAATCTTGGATGGGAAGAAGTTGAAGATGGGGCTAAACAATGGCATGAAAGACCTCTCCCCAAAGCCCATTAAAGCGTGAGGAAACCGTGAGGAAACCATGAGGGTAGGGAATTGTTCTGCATGGGGAATTGATGAGTAGGAGGTGGGAGGGAAAGCATTACAACACAGAAGGCACCCTGATTATCAAGCAAATAAGGAGGCTTCTTGCATGTGTTGAATGCAAGGGGTCATGAGCTGGGGATGCTACTTGTGCCAAATTCATATTTCTAGGGATCTGAAAGCCCTCAGTAGGGCCCATCAGACTGTATATTGAATTGACCTTGTGACATTTTACTCAAATGGTTAGATGCAGAGACCTGGCCCCTCTTTTTCTGGGTTCTACATTTTTTTTTTCCACTGAGATAGCTTTTATGCAGATTTTTCTTCTGAAGTGCATTAAAAACATCCAAAGCTTCTTTTGACCATGGTTGGTGGCCCTGTTATCAGTGTGTGACAGTTTCAGAGAACGTGTTCAATACAAATAAAGGAGGTCTGCTTTCATCTAGACTTCCTGAACGTTGGTTTCATTTAGCATTGAGAAAAGAAAAATTAGGTATTGTACATTCATTTCAGGCCCAATTCCTTACCAGGCTGTTTCAACATGTAGCAATCCCTGGACCTATCTGCTAACTGTCTGAGGGAAACAATGCCTTTTCAGCCACTTAAGCAAAGGAATCTAGTAAATCCACCTTTTTTTTTTTTTTTTTGCTTTACTCAGCCATTATCAACTGACCATAATGTATGATGCAAGAGGCAAAGGAGAAGTGATCAATGAGCACAATCACTAAAGGCATACATAAAGAGAAAGGACTTCTCACGAATTCTAATTCAACCCCCTCTAGTTAACCACTGACTGAGAAATCCCAGAGATCTGAGATGAGCTTTTCAAGGTCACAAGAAAGAGTACTAGATTTGAATAAAGAGACTTATCTTTGAATCACAGTTACTAGCTATATGAGCACTGACAAGTCACACCTCTCTGATTTCTAGTTTTCTAATTTGGAAAACAGAATATTTTTTTTTTTGCATCATCTAACCTGTCAAAGAATGATGAAATCACTTTATAAGCTAAACATGTTATAGAAATGTAAGTCCCTTTAAATCTTCAATGAAGACATGATCACATCAATTTGATTACACTTCCCTTAACGTATGTTGAAACTCTTCCCAAATTTATTACCCTATATCATTCTATATGCTTCCCATAGAAATCGACCCAAAGCATATCATGGACCACTTGGATGATCTATCCATTTTCAGTTCATGATTAGCTTGTCCATTATTGCTTATACTTATTTTCAATGCTGTTTTCTCTTTAATTTCTTGTACACAGGAAATAGCTGATAATATGTTGTAGAGTACCTATATCTATTAGGTGTCTTTGCACTGCCCTGTCTGAAATTATGAGTTTTCTAAGATTCTCTGCCATATATGATCAGTAGGAGAATGTTGGTTTTAAAAAAAAGATGAGTTTTTTGTGGCAGATATCTTTGAAAGCATGGTTCAATTCTTTGAATTTCATCTAATCTATTATCTTCCTCCTGAATAGGAATAATTTTAATTATTAAATATTTAATTTTATAATTAAATTAGATAAATTTAATTATTAAATAATAATAATATACTTGGACCCAGCTCATTGCTCACATGAAGATCTTTTTCAAGGTTTTCTATATTGATAAGTGGAATTCATAGTCTCCCATGCTATTGCATGCCATACACTGGAGATATGTGATCTCTGACCATTTTTTAAAGTGTATTACTGGGGCAATTTCTTCTGAATGTCATGGAGGAAACCCTGTAGCATTCTGAGGCTTGATGAACTCAGTACCATGTAATGTGTAAAGAAAACATCTGAAGAACTTTTACCATGAATAGGGAAACTCTTTCATCTGATTTTTTTGTAGTTCAGCATCCATGGCATTTAGATATTCTACTTATCTCTTTTATGCATTTTATTATGTCAACAATTATAGGATCACAGATGAAAATTATTTTATGAATTCTTATTATCTTTAGGTGACATTACATGTCAATTATAGTCACTGACTTAATGTAGAGGAAGATAATATATGTAAAGAGACAAATACAAAAAAATTAAAATACCATATGAGAAGCACAAAATTTTGTGATATAAAATGATGAAGTAGTGCAAGAATTAAGAGTGGACAGCTGAAGCTGTCTCAACTATGAAAGTCTTGGGGAGGCAAATTTCCTCCTTTATAGAAAAGGAGTAATTTTCTCCCCCAAAGGAAATGTGTCACACGACCCAATCAAATTGTTCTCTTATCTAGTTCCTGACTTTCAACATCCAGGATTGAATGACTGTCATGACTTCCTCCTGGGAACTGTCTTCCCACTGAATTGCTGTCTGAAGTATCACCTGGCTTGGAGATCCATGCTATATAAGATGGCTGAGGTCAGTTCTGGAGACTGATGTTGAATGGGTTGCCTAACTCTTTAAATATTAAACTCCTCCCTAAGCCTCTCATCTAACTTTCTCTACCCTTCCATTTCACTATAGCTCCTATAGAAATCTTTTCCATCATAGAGCATTGGAAGAATACAGGAAATTCTAATTCTGGTTCTTTCACTTACTATTTGAGTGCACTTAAATAAGTCACTTAATTTTCTGACTCTTGGTTCTTTATCTATTAAATCATGGTGTTGGACTAAACCATAAATAAGATCCATTTTAGCTTTAAATCAAAC
This sequence comes from Potorous gilbertii, assembly GCA_028658325.1. Classification (NCBI taxonomy): domain Eukaryota; kingdom Metazoa; phylum Chordata; class Mammalia; order Diprotodontia; family Potoroidae; genus Potorous; species Potorous gilbertii. The sequence goes on along the minus strand of CM053773.1, from coordinate 156,170,986 downwards.
AAGTTTTCAGAAATTTGTTTAGTGCTTTGTTTATAGAAGTTGTTCAATTGTTTTTCAGTATTGTCTAACTCTTCGTAAGTGTATTTAGGGTTTTCTTTGCAAAGATACTGAAGTGGTTTGCCATTTCCTTCTCTAGATGAGGAAATTGAAGCAAATAGAATTGAATGACTTGCTCACAGTCACACAGATAATAAGTGTCTGCGGCCAGAATTGAACTCAAGAACATGAGTCTTCCTGATTATATGACCAGCATTGCATCACTGCATGACCTAGTGCTTGATACTAAGGATATTTAAATATGACAGAAATATAGAATTTGGTCATGATACAGAATTTCTATTGTGGGAAATCTCTTCATTAAAAAAAGAAACCTAATTGCAGCATGTCTTTCATTTTTTTAAATTTAAAAATATTTAAAAATTTATTTGTTTTCAGTTTTATACAATCACTTCCATAAGTCTTGGAATTTCTCCCCCTCCTCCCCCCCATCCCTGAGACAGCATACAATCTTATATAGGTTCTACACATATATTTTTATTAAACACATTTTCACATTAGTCATGTTCCAAGGAAGAATTAAAACAAATGGGAGAAACCATGAGAAAAACCCAAACAAAACAAAAAATAACACAAGAGAAAATATTCTGCTTCATCAATTCCATAGTTCTTTTTCTGGATGTGGATGGCATTTTGCCTCAGGAGTCCTTTGGGGAACGTCTTAGGTCTTTGTGTTGCTGTGAAGTGCTAAGTCTACCAGAAAAATTCCTAGTATACTGGAGTTGTTTCTGTGTACAATGATCTCCTGGTTCCACTCCTTTCACTCAGCATCAGTTCACATAAGTCTTTCCAGGCTTCTCTGAAGTCTTGTTGTTCATCATTTCTTATAGCACAATAGTATTCCATTAAATTAATATACCACAACTTGTTCAGCCATTCCCCAATTGATGGGCATCCCCTCAATTTCCAGTTCTGAACCACCACAAAGAGAGCTGCTATAATTAATTTTGTACACGTGGGACCCTTTCCCATTTTTATGATTTCTTTGGGATACAGTCCGAGAAGTAATATTGCTGGGTGAAAGGATACGCACATTTTTGTAGCCCTTTGCTCATTGTTTCAAATTGCTCCAGAATGGTTGGATTAGCTCAAATCTCCACCAACGATGAATCAGTGTTCCAACTCTCCCACATCTTCTCCAACATTTATCATCTTGTTTTGTCATGTTAGTCAATCTGATAGGTGTGATGTAGTACCTCAGAGTTATTTTGATTTGCACCTCTCTAATCAATAGTGATTTAGAATGATCTCTGATGCGTAGTGGTTTTTTCATATGACTATGGATAAATTTAATTTGTTCCTCTGAAAACTCCCTATTCATATAATTTGACCATTTATCAATTGTGGAATGATTTGTATTCCTCTAAATTTGACTCAATTCTCTACATATTTTAGAAATGAGGCCTTTATCACAGACACTAGTTTGTTTATCTTATTCACATAGGTATTCAAGGATATAAAATTTCCCCTAAGAACTGCTTTTGCAACATCCCATAAGTTTTGGTAGCTTGTCTCATTATTGTCATTCTCTTGAATGAAGTTATTTATTGTTTCCATGATTTTTTGTTCTATTCCCATTCAATTTTCTCCAGAGATCAATCATATCTACCTTATCCTCAGTTCTATTTATCTCCTTTCCTTCTTTCTTGTTTATTTTGAGGTTAGATTTATCAAGTTCAGAGAGGGCTAGTTTGAGGTCCCCTATTACTATAGTTTTGCTCTCTATTTCTTCCTGTAATTCCCTTAACTTCTCCTCTAAGAATTTGGATGCTATTCCATTGGTGCATATATGTTAAGTAATCATATTACTTCATTGTCTATGGTGCCTTTTAGCAGGATATAGTTTCCTTCCTTATCTCTTTTAATTAGACCTTTTTCTGCTTTTGCTTTGTTTGAGATTAGGATAGCTACTCCTGCTTTTTTTTTTGATATCAGCTGAAGTATAATATATTCTGCTACAACCTTTTACCTTTACCCTGTGTGTATCCCCCTGTTTCATAGGTGTTTTTGTAAACAACATATTGTTAGCTTTTGTTTTTCAATCCATTCTGCTATATACCTTTGTTTTATGGAAGAGTTCATTTCATTCACATTCACAGTTATGATTAGTATCTGCATCTTTCCATCTATTCTATTTGTCCCCATTTATGCTTTTAGTTCTTGCTTTTCCCTTCCCCTTCACAATGGAATTTTAGTTTTTGACCACTACTTCTTCGTCTTCTCTCCCTTCTATCAGCCCCCCTCCCTCTATTTCCCCTTTCCCCTTACTATTTCTTCCCACTTTTTTAGCCTCCCCTCTCTTTTCTTCCCTCTTTCTCCTCCTACTGCCTATGGGCTAGATAGATTTCTATACTTAATTGATTTTGTTGTTCCCTCCTTGAACCAAATAAGATGAGAATAAATCTCAAAAAGTGCTCATCTCTCTCCCCTCTTTCCCTCTACTTTAATTTGTTTTTATGCCTCTTCCTGTGATGTAATTTACCTTTTCACTTCTCTCATTACAATACTTTCGCACCCTTAAATCACATTTTTATCATCACATTAATTTATATCCTCTCTCTCTCAAATATCATAATAAATATACAATTCTCAAGATTAACAAGTGTCATCTTCTCTTATAGGGATGTAAACAATTTGCCCATATTGAATAACAAGGTGTGAGGTTTTTTCCCTGTTTACCTTTGTATGCCTTTCTTGAGACTTGTATTTGAAGATCAAATGTTCTATTGAATTCTGACCTTTTCATTAGGAAGGTAGGGAAATTTCTTATTTCATTGAATGTCCATCTCCTTGCCTGAAATATTATACTCAATTTTGCTGGATAATTGATCCTTGGTTGTAGTCCCAGCTCCTTTGTCTTATCGAATATCATATTTCAATTCCTCTGATCTTTTAATGTAGAAGCTGCAACGTCCTATATGATCCTGATTGTAGTTTCTCGCTGTTTGAATTGTTTCTTTCTGGCTGCTTTCAGTATTTTCTCCTTTACTTCATAGTTCTGAAATTTGGCCACAATATTCCTTGGTGTTTTCAGTTTGAGATCTCTTTCAGTAGGTGATTAGTGGATTGTTTTGGTGACTATTTTGCCCTCTGGATCTAGGATCTCAGGGCACTTTCCCTTGATGATTTCTTGGAATATATAGTCCAGGCTCTTTTTTTTTTCATTGTGGCTTTCTGGTAGATCAATAATTCTTAGATTTTCTCTCCTGGATCTATTTTCCTGGCCAGTTGTTTTTCCAATAATATATTTTACATTTTCTTTCATTTTTTCATTATTTAGATTCTGTTTGACTGATTCTTGATGTCTCAAAGAGTCATTAGCTTCTACTTGCCCAATTCTACATTTTTATAGATTGTTCTCTTCAGCTAACTTTTCCATCTCCTTTTCCATTTATCCAATTGTTCCAGTTAGGTTTTATGTCTCTCTATCACTTTCTCTGATTTTCTTTTAAAATTTTTATGTGAATTCTTTTTTTCATATTTTAAAAATTATTAACCAATTTTTCTTTGACCTCTCTAATTTGACTTTTAAAATCCTTCCTGAGGCTTTCCAAGAATGCTCTTTTTGCTTGAGACTACTTCATATTCTCTTCTGAGGTTTCATATGGGAGTATAATCTCGATGCTGATCTCTTTGGTATTCTTGTTTTGGTCCTTGTCCCTGTAGTAATCTTTTATGGTCTTCTCTGGTTTGCTTCTTACTCATGATGATCATTCTTTTCCTGGCTTTTAGAGTGGATCTCAGCTTCTGGGGTATAGGAGATTCTGTCCCACATTTCTTGTGCTGGAAACTTGAGACTATGCATTGTGGCTTCTAGTTCTTTCAGCTAGGAGCTAAAATGCTGCTGCTTACCTGATGCTGAGCTGGCTGATGTGCCAAAGCAGAGACCAGGTGAAGTATTTCTGAGTTTCCCTGGATTTATCCTGGAAGTCACTGGGTGAGGTGCGAGGGAGGGGTGGTCTGATCACAGGAGGTCTTCCCTACTAAGCTAGAGCACAGGCAGGCTCAGTGTTTTGTGAACCCTATCTTCAGTAGTGTCTTCTCGATTCCCCTGGCTGTGCAAAGGCACATCTGGGATCCTGATGTTGAAGATTGTGGGCTCCATCCCCTCTTCCCCTGGGGCTCCGGATCTCCTCCTTGTTTGCTGAATTGTGGTTGTCTGGGACAGTTCTGGTCCTGCACTGGTCCCCTTCAGTCATAGCAAGAGGGACCACCACCCCCCTCCTTTGTGATTTTCCTAACCTCTCTGGCTAAGAGACTGTTTACCCCTCCAGTTAATTCCACTGTTCCAGGATTGTTCCTGGGGAAACAGTCTCTGGGTTTTTCAAGGTTAACAAGAAGAGAGGGAGTATTTACAGATCACTCTGCCATCTTGGCTTGCAGACATTCAAGTATATGACTTATAGACTTTTTATCTGTGGGCTAATATTCTCAGCAGCACTGCTGCTGCTACCTATGGTGCTGTGCTTTTCTCTCACTCACTTCCACTGGACTCCTTTCCTGCGATGATATGTCTGAGAATCTGCAGTGCTGCAGGTGAACCCAGCAGTTCTGCCTCAGCTTTGCTATTGCAAGGTCTGTGCTGGTACAATCTGTACACTCTTCACTCTGTGCTCCTCCAGTCCTGTGCAACAGATCCTTCCCATTGACCCTTCAAGCTATCATGGGCTGGAAATAAGCCATACTCTGTATCTCAGTGGATTCTGTCATTCCAAAACTTGTTCAGCATGTGTTTCACTTTTAATACATCAGTTCCAGTAAATGAAAATGATCTAATCATGACCCCAAGAAATTTACAATAGATAACAGACAGACAAGAGAGTGTAGTCAAACAAACAGACTACAAGGTAGAGCATGCAGAGGGCAATGGACTGGTTCAGATAGAATGCTCTAGGAGAATTGTAGAGGGGCAAAGGAGTTGGTATTAAACCCTAATTCTGCTATTCATAACTAGTTTAATCTTAGAGAGGTCACTTCCCCCATGATTCTATTTCTTCATCTGTAAAATAGGATGTTTGCATCAGATAACCTCTCCACTCCCACGGAGCATTCTATAAACACATTCAGCTTATGAATCAGGAAAGGTTTCAAAGAAGCATTATCATCTGAATTGAACCTTAAGGTGTAAAATTTACAAAGGCAAAAGTAATTCTATGATTCTTTTTTTAAAAATAAATTTATTTATTTATTTTTAACGTTCTTTAAAAAAAATTAAGTTTTGAAGTCATTCCCTTCCCTCCTACCCTATTGAGAATGCAAGCAATGTCATATCAATTATACATGTGAAATCATGCAAAACATATTTCTATATTGATCATGTTACAAAAAGAAAAATAAGAAAAATAAAATGGAAGTATTATGTTTCAATTTGTATTCAGACTTCATCACTTCTCTCTCTCTGGAGGTGGATAGTATTTTTCACCACAAGTCCTTGGAATGTTTTGGATCCTTATATTGTTCAGAGTAGTTAAGTATTGCACAACTGATGACCATTAAATTATTGCTGTTACTGTGCACAATGTTCTGGCTCTATTTACTTCACTTTGAATGAGTTCTTATAAGTCTTTTTTTTTTACATTTATTCTAAAGCTTATGAGTGACTGACCGAGGCATATTCTTACAAGGATAATATATTGGGAAATGCATTTTTATCACAGAATTTTTTAAATCATTCATTTTAATTTTAGAAGTTCAGTCTTATTTTCAGATTCAACTTCCCTCCTTCTCAACTCTCTCTACAACTACCCCCTTTGAGAAAAAGAAAAAGAAACACCAAATCAAACACATAAGATCAAGCAAAGCAAATTTCTGCATTGACCATATCAAAAACAAACAAACCAAAGGAAGCACATGCCTAAACATCAAATTGCACTCTTGGGTCCACCCCTTTCCTATCTCGGGGTCAATAATATGTTTCATCATGAGTCTTGTGGAACTGTGATTGATTATGGTATTGATCAGAGTTACTTAAATCTGTCAAAGTTACTTAAGCTTACAATATTTTCATTATATAAATCATTCTCCTGGTTCTGCTTACTTCACTTTCATCATACAAGTCTTCTCAGTTTTTTCTAACAACTCTTTCATCAATTCTTACAGCACAATAATATCCTATTACATTCATTTACCATAACTTACTCAGTCATATCCCAATTGATGGGCACCCCCTCTTTAATTCTTTGCCACCATGAAAAGAGCTGCTATAAATGGGTCATTTTCCTCTTTCTTTGATCTCTTTGGGTATATACCCAGTAGTGGTATCACTGTGTCAAAGGGCATGCACAATGTAAAAGAACTTTGGGCTTAGTTCCAAATTGTTTCCCAGAATGGTTGGATCAGTTCATAGTCCTATCTATTCATATCCTTGAAACATCAGTCACTTGGGAAATGGTTCTTTTTCTTATAAATTTGATTAAATTCCTTATATATCTTGGAAATTAGATCCTTCATCAGAGAATTGCAAAAATCCTTCCCCCCTCCCCCAATTCCCTGTTTCTTTTCTAATTTTACTGAATTGGTTTTACTCACAAACTTTAACTTTATGTAACCAAATTGGCCATTTTTCCTCCCATGAACTTCTTTATCATCTGTTTGCTCAAGAAATCTACCCCTATCTATCAGAGAAGATTCAAGTCTTCTGCTCTTCTAGTTACTTCTGTATGTCATTTGTTTCCTTTCAAATTCTCTCAAGATTTCCATTTTTTCTCTTGAATCACATGGGAACATCCTTCTATATCTCCATGTTCTCTTGGGCATAAATAGGGTTCTAAATTAGTATTGGTTCAATTTCCTTAATTTTGCAATATTTGCAGTTTTTTGTAGTTGTTTAGATAGCTTTATGACCATCTTTTCCTCCATTTTAAATATTTTTCTTTTTGATTTATTTGCATGTGTTTTGAGTTCTTGGCTTAATATTGTTTCTTTTAAGATCTTTGCTAATTTCAGATTTTTCTTTTCTTCATATTCGTTTATTGCTCATTTTTCAATTTCCATTTTATGACAGATACAACAGAGTTTAAAACTCAAAGATGTTTCAGACCCCTCCTGCATTGTGGAATTCACTGAACACTAGTGTCTGTCCTTGCCCCAAGTAACTTTACAGAGACTAGATAGATGTCCCAGGCAGATTCTACTTTTAATTCTAGGCTGATGTCCACATACTGGTATTCTGCCCCACTATTCTTTAGTTCTTTGACTAAATGCTGCTACATTGTAGCACTCTGCCTTGTTATGCATTTGCCCTCATCAGGCAGATGGGCACAGTTGAATTCTCCTCCTTGTTGCCATAGAATGCTGGGATGAGAATAAGGGCAGCAAAACAGATAGCAGCAGGAGTAAGAATATTGTTCCAATAGATCCCAAATAACAAACTAATGGATCAGGTGGTGTGTCATGCCATAAGAAGGGAATTGATGAGGAAAAGGATGCTGAATGAGTGCATTAGCAATGAGCCTTCTCTCCAATTAATTCATGTTGTTGTTATTTCGGTAAGCTCCTTGGTATCTTGGCCAAAGTGTGCCACTTGGACTCTTCTCTTCTCCTTAATGGACTTGCAAAAATAGCATTCATTGTGATATTTGTTTTGTTTTGTTTTTTCCATTAGTCTCATATATTGGTTTATCATTGTATGCAGGATGGGTACTTCTCTAACAGCAATTTTTTCAACTTAAAGCAGTCAACCTGATGACATGGTGCAGGGGGGGTAGAGGCTACAGCAGATGCTGAGCAGGGCTGGGCTCATGAAAGGACCATGTTCAGTCTCCAAGGCTTCAGCCACATGTGCCTTGTGGTCTCCTGTTTATTACTGTGGCTTGGGAAGGGAGAAGGAGAGAGAATCCCACAAATACTTCCAGTC
>CM053773.1:156133089-156162574 GCA_028658325.1 Potorous gilbertii | reverse complement strand
TTGTCTAATTGCTACCGCTAACATTTCTAGTACCATATTGAATAATAGTGGTGATAGTGGGCATCCTTGTTTCACCCCTGACCTTATTGGAAATGCATCGAGCTTCTCCCCATTGCATATAATGCTTGCTGAAGGTTTTAGGTAGATACTGCTTATTATTTTATGGAAAGTTCCCTTTATTCCTATGTTCTCCAGTGTTTTTAACAGGAATGGGTGTTGTATTTTGTCGAAAGCTTTTTCTGCATCTATTGAGATAATCATGTGGTTTTTGTTAGTCTTGTTGTTGATATGATCAATAATGCCAATAGTTTTCCTAATATTGAACCAGCCCTGCATTCCTGGTATGAAACCTACCTGATCATAATGTATTATTCTCTTGATAAGATGCGGGAGTGGCACTTTTGATGGAGAATATTTACCTTGGAAAGGATAAGTCTATGATCAGTCCAGCACTCTGCACCACACATTGCCTTTGTCACTCTCACATCTTGTCTGTCTCTTCTTGCAATTGAATAGTCTATTAGACTCCAGAGTCCAAGAATAGTGATTAATTCTTGTGGTAATGGAAGTAATAAGGGAAGAGGGGGATTATGGAGGAATTCATGATTTAATCAGTAATAATAGTTGACATTTTCAATGGGTTTTAAGGTTGATAAAACCCTTGACACATTTGCCATTAGCCCTGTAGTTTGTGTCATTCTGCTCTTTCCCAGATAATAACACTAAGAGTCAGAGAGAATGACTACATGACTCATTCTTGTTATCAGAAAAAGCTAAAGATGGGAACTGAATACAGTCCTTACCTGCAGTATTCCACACCCACACTGCCTGATTTCCGCACACCTACGTTTTCCTTTTGGTAGCCTTTCACTGGTCAGAGAACCAAGTGGTGCTCTGATGATACACCGTGGTATCCTCACAACCAAAAATGTTACCCTAACATGGACGTAAAGTACTGAAATAATGCCTAAGATGTGGACCTCTTTGAATCTCTCACTCCACCATTATAGTTACCACCCTCGTTTTCCCAGTGCTTTGTATATGTGGGAGAAAAAAACAAAGATAAGATGTGGAGACCGAGGAGTGGGAGACTTAATATGGATCAGAAGTGCAGTGTAAAAGGGACTGTAGCTAGGAAACTTAGATTGGAATCTCAATTTTACTCTTGCTTTCTGTGAGACTAAAGGTAAATCAGTTAACTTTTCTGAGCCTCAGTTTAATCATATGTAAAAAAGAGAATACTAACATATAAATATTTTTACTACTTCAAGGGCTGTTGTGAATGAATTGGTTCACAAAAAGTTAAAGTATATGCATCACATTTTTATATGCACCCATATGATATGTCCATAACATATATGTATATATAAATTAACTCAATATGTATATATCACATATATACATATGTGCATGTGTATATTGTTTGCATATGGACATATATTCTTGAATAATATATAAATATTTAACACTTGTATACACACATGTGAGAATGAGTGTGCATATGTGTTCAATACACAGATACATACAGATTTACATGTGCAAATATACATGGATGTACATATGATATATATGTGTGTCTATATGATACAGATATATACAAATTGTATTTTTAGAGACATACATATCAATATAATACATACATACATGAATGTATCTATATGTATCCTATATACCTCTCTATATATACATACATATCACTCCCCCCTCAATGTATATGAGATACACATACATATATGTATATGTGTATATATATATGTGTGTGTGTGTGTGTGTGTGTGTGTGTGTGTGTGTGTATGTAGGGAATTATGTGTGTGTATAGAAATAGAAGGGAGAGAGGGAGGGAGGGAACAAAGTTACAGAGCTAATTGACTTTATATATGTATATACGTATATATAATATTTTTTGAAATTATTTTACAATTAAAATTTATACTTGAAGAAAATATTTTAGATATTATATATGTATATATATTCAGCTATATACAAAAAAGTGTATATATATATACACATATGTATACATACATATGTGTACGAATGTGTTTATAAATAAATGCACATACATATACACAGACACAGACACACACACACACACACAGACATACGCGCGCATACACACACACACACACACACACACACACACACACACCTGCTCTTATCTGATAGGATTTTTTTAAAGCACCACACAAGAGAGTACATAAACAGAGTTTTCCAAATCTTGAAAACTACATAAATATGATCTATTTTTATGTGTCAAGATTTCTGTGAGTGGCAATGAGTTTTTTGGGTTAGAGATCCTTAGTGTGAAGAAAATCTGTGTTCAAGTCTTGCCTGATACAAATAAATCATGCCTCCCTTTGCAAGTAACTTTACTGCTCATTTCCTGAGCAACTAACTCCCTAAGAACATAAATGGCAGAGAAGGTACCAATGTGCATTGGTAGAGAAAACTCCTCTCCAAGACTTCCTGATGATAAATACATCACATCCAGTAAATAAACAAATGTGAAATAAATGAACTGACAAGTAAACCAATAAACAAATAAATAAGATTTCTATAAACATCTCACCTTTTCCTTTTATTTGTTATTTCAACTCCAATTCCTTTCCATGTTAGTGTTAAAGACAAACTAACAACCAAGCCCAAACAGGGAAGAATATTTGTGTGTTCTTTTCAGGGAGCCTGATGGAAGTGAAATAAAAGCTAGCTTTCACTCCTGGCCCCCAAGTTAGGTGGTGAAGAACCTGGGATTGGAAGAGGAGTGGATATGAAAGGAACTATGAGTAGGGAGTCAGTGGGAACCAAAGCCAGGATTTTCTGATGGAAAAGTTGGATTGAAAGGGCAGGGAATCTTTGAGAACTTGTGCCACCTCTACTTTATGATAAGACATTCTCATGGTTGGTTCAATGGTTGGAGGGTCACTTTACTTTTATGAGCCTCAGTCTTTATACTTGGACTATATTCCCTCACAAGTCTGTTATAATGAAAGCATTTTGTAGATGTGACCTTTTATGTGAAGGAAGTAAATAAACATTTATATAGAATCAGCACTATGCTAAACACTTGACAGATATTGTCTCATTTGATTTTTACAACAACTCAGTGAATTAGATGCTATTATCCTTATTTTACAACTGAGGAAAGTGAGGTAGGTGGTAATACCCATGGTCATTGAATAGTAAATGTCTGAGGCTGAATTTGAACTCTGGTACTTCTTCTTGACTCCAGTACTAGTGCTTTATCCACTTCATCACCTAGCTGCCTTTTGTTACATTATGATTAAAGAGATCTGTCGAAGAACAGCACACTGTTGGGGAATAATGGAAAATACCATTCAAATGGAAAAGTAGGGGCAATTTAAAACTAGCTTCAAAATCAGACAGTTTAGATCTTGAAAGAATCTGCTCTTTGTATGAATTGAGTTTATGACCTTGAACTTCATTATCCTCTCTCTCCTGCCAGTTGAGCTAAGCAGCTCAGTATGCAAAAGACCAAGAGAGAGAATCCTTTAAAGATCATGCCTGTATGACCTTAGGCAAGTCACATTCCCACTCTGTACTCCCATTTTATCATCTGAAAAAATTAAAAAAAAAAGGGAATCATAATGTTAGTTCATTCTGTGATTGTTAATTATAGAAAAATTATAGTCCAATGTACCTTATAGATGTTAAGTAATATTAATTGGATGCCCCTGGGTAAGAAGTTAGCATTGTTATCTGTCAAAGCTAAATGGGAATGATTGGTTTTTAAGACATCACTATTATGACCAGAACAGTTTGAGTCCAACCTTAATAGAAGATTAAAATTTCCTTTTAAGTCATTCTAAAATTTAAAACCGCATCATTAGCACGGTATTCTCCATCTGCTTTGCTAGGCTGTTTAATTACAGAGGAGGCACTTAAGCAGATCAAGAGACTCTATTAACAGACAAAACCCAGAGCAAATATGATGAATAGTAATTACAGGGAGCAAATGGGCTGAGTTTGCCAGCGCCTCCCAGAACTCTGAGAAGGGTCTTGACGAGTGATTTATGCCACTGAGAATTGAGTGGGTTAGCTTTCATTCTCACCATAATAAGCTCCTATCCCCAGAGATTCAAATAGTTAGAATTCAGAGCAGTCCATTTTATCAGCTCCAGAACATCTTTTTTGTTACTGCTCTTACTGGAACAATAGATGTCCTTGAGGAGGGGGGGTGATATTGATGTGCTCACCTGAGAATTCCTCACCTTCATTCTAGGTCTTCTTGTTTCAGGTCTCAGGTTTAAAGGTGATCAGGAGGACATGAATATCTGATTTGATGACTTACTGAGCCCTTTTCCTGGCTGCTCATCCATCTTTGGTTTCTACTTGGCACTCAACTCTCACTTGTGGCTCCAAGAACCCATAGCATGTAACATGGCCACATTCTGGTAAATTTTCTTGGCAGACAGGATAAACCAGGTTGAGGGTAAACAACAGGCTTCAAATCCATCAGTGTGTTAGGTGGAGGTTTAGTGCATGCATGTGAAGACTTCCTCTTACAGAATGGGTAGATGAGAATAATTTGTTTCAGTGGCCATGTAAGAGGCTGAAGCAGGTACTGTGGAGTGCTTAGAGCTTGGGGAGACATTGAAGACACCAGGGTCATCCACTGCATCCTTGGTCAGTCATCTTGACTTTTGTCGTCACTGGGCATCAATGACCCTGGAAGAGAGTGAGGCTGACAGCTTTGTGCAACTTTCGGTCACTTAAATCCAATTTATGAGAAATTCAGGATATCACACATGATGTCATTAGTCCTCTCGAAAAATAAAGGGCAAACAATGACAACAACCTCCCCAACAGCTGCACCATGACCAATATATGGCTTTGCATACAGCTTACACTCAATAGACCATAAAGCTTCAGAGTTAGAAGAATCTTACGTCAGAAAATCCTGAGTTCAAATATGGTTTGTTTTAGAAAGGATATGTGACCATGACCAAAGTCATTTAACCTCTAAAATGTAGGCAAATGCAGTTATAACTTACAGAAGTTTTGAAGAGAAGTTTTTCATCTGGGACATCCCCATACTATTGAAATCATAGGTTCCTCTCATTATTATTGGACTATACGTGTTCAAGAAGAGATTGAACAGGATGATAAGAGAATTGGAGAACATCTCACATATACTGTCACAGATCAGTTGAAGGAAAAGGAGTTGGTTAGTGTGTAAAAGAGAAGGCAGTTTGGTGTCTTCAGGCAACGTGAAGGGTTGTCATAGAGAAGATGATGACCTGCTTGATCTATTTGTTTCCAGAGGCTAGAAAAGGATCAATAGGTAGAAAAATCAATAGGACAGATTTTGCTTTGATGTAAGGACCCACTTGATCATGATTAGGGTTGTTTAAAAATGGGGTGCTTAAAAATGGAGCTAGCAGATTCCTCATGGATAACTTTTCAATTATACTCTAGAGAGAATTCGTGTTCAGATGTGAGCTGCACTATATGAAGTATTGGCTCTCCCTTCCAACTATGATGATCTATGTTTCCATTGGTTGAGCCCCAGAGGAGTAAAACACAGAAATAATTATCACCACAATAAATCTCTCTCTTCCTCTCCCTCCCCATTGTCATATAAGTAATTGCTAGTAGATTCTTTGGCTGAACCGAAAGCTAGATTCCCATGATTCTCAACCATAGGACCTTTTTCTCTCTTCTGTGACCCTTCAAATATTTGCTAATACTTTCCTTCCTGGTTGATTCATCATCATGGTCAACTACATCATCATTAACATTATCTTCAAAACACCTAGCATTTATATGAACACTCACATTTCCAAAGCAGTGGACATAGGCTATCTCATACGATCCTTACAACAACTCTGAGACATAGGTTCTATTCCTATTTTACACATGAAGCAAATGAGGCCAAAAGGGAATGTAACTTGCTCAGGGTCACTCAACTAAGTAATTGAAGTAAGATTTTAAAACTGGACTCCCTGACTCCAAATCAAACTTTTTTTTACCTACTGCATCACTTAACTATCTTTAGGCTTAACATTCAATTCTTTCAACCAATCTTTTGTTTTCTGAAGCTAAACAGAACTGATCTCTTTCTATATCCATACTAACTTTCTTTTGAATGGTTACCATTGTCTCTCCTCTTGTCTTCTCTTCTGTATACTAAGCCTCTAAAGATCCTTTATCCATGTCTGTTAAGACATAGTTTGGGGGTATAAAATTTCCTCAGTTAGTTTACAAAGTGAACAATAACCTACCCCCTGAAATTTAGTGGTACATCTAAAATGTACCACTAATTGATTGGATTTGCTTAAAGGAAATTGAACTTGTAAAAACAATTACAATCCTCTGACAACTTATTCATATTAACATACAATTCTCAAATCTCTGAAAATGACATATTGATAAATTAAATTGTCATAACTTCAAGTTCAGGTATACTATTTCTAAATGTTCAGTGAATAAACTCAGCATCTTTTTTAAATAATATCATTTGTCATTGTGTTTTATTACCATGGATTCAATTTCATTGTCTTTTTTTTCTTGTTTAGATCTTCATTCCAGTCACTTGAATTTTAGTCTTGCTATTAATGTCATAAATAAACCAAGTCTCACCAATATTTCCAGTCCAAGTGCATGTTTATGAGCCATCCTTTTATTACAAATGGCTAGCATTCTTCAGGCACTCAGCCCCAACCCAGGCAGATGTACGAGGGAGTTTGGGGAAGACGAGTATAAAACAAACCATTGATTTCTTTTGTGAGTTCTTCAGGGAAGATGTATTGTCTCTATTAGGGGTTATAGCCCATCATCATTTAGGCTTCTTCAGGAAGGAGAAAAAACTGGGATTTGTTCCCTAGAGAGAAATAAACCTACCAATGACTGGTGAAATTAACACAGGAATTGAGAGCTCTTCTCCCTGCAATTACAGCACAAGAAATGTGTTAAACAAATAACCGAAGAAACAAGTCTTACAATCTGGCTAAGCAACATGCATTTCAGAAAGAATACATAGGTACTTATTTTTCCCATCCAGGTGATTTTTGAACTTGTGTCCTCAGAATCCAAGTATTATGAGCTTGGATAAATAAGACTAGTACAGTTAGAATGCTGTCATCTACTAGCTTCATGTGGCCACTGTTGGTTAAACTCTGCTGATCACTTAGTTTTTCCACTGGTTATAGGGTCATGGAACACCTCTACGATTCCAACTTCTGGTCTTAGCTGTAGTCCTTAGTTGAAATATCTGCTCTTTCTCAGGAAGAGAAGGCTTTGTTGCTGCTCAAATGAGTTTAAAGCCCAGTAACTTTGATTTTACTGCAGCTTTTTTAAAAGGCAAGAGACTTTACATGCCTGGTCAAAAAATTAGGGCTTGGACTTGGGGGTTAGGGGCAGAAAGCACCTCAATTGTTTTAAGATTCTCAAAGAAGGGTTCATTTATTTTTCTGGGACCTATCTGGATTTGGTGTTTGCTCTTTAGAAGGAGAATGCTCACTCTAGGACAATCACTTTGGAGCACAGTCAGGAGAGGAGGAAGGTACCATGTGCCCCACCACAATGGGTAGATCTGGATACTAGTGAGGAATGGAGAGGTGATGTATATTAGTAAGCACCCTGAAATACGCAGGGGGAAGGCCCATCACAGGTTCTTAGATCTGCATTTATAAAAAGAAAGCCAAGTTTTGAGGAGTCAGCAATCACTTTAATTATATTCAATATACAGGGGCCAGCACACAGGCATCCAGTTGTCTGACCATTACATACATACATACATACCAGAGAGGGAAGCACCAACATCTGAGTTTTCAAAGCCAGGGAGGAGAAGGGGGTGGGTGCTGCTTGGCTACTTCCTAGAGTCTCTTCTGGCACATAAACCTTCTTCCAAAACTAAGCCCAAAGCAGACCTTCCCCTCAGAGTATATATACTCTTTTCAGAGCCAGAGGTCAAGACCCCTCCTGACCCAGTGCCTCATTAGCAATTAGCAAAAGGTGTGGCTTCACTGGAAACAAGCCTCCTATAATCAAGCCTCCTTCAATAGCCCCACCTGAGGCCTGTCCATGGGTAGGGAAGATTTTTAACTCCCATTACCTGTTAGGCCTGAGAACCCTCTTTAAATAGATATTCTGGGAAGAGTCATCCAATTAGAGGGAAAGACAGCAGGGCCCAGGCTTTGGGAGAGATGATTCCAGGACTAAAGTTATCTTCCAATATGAACGATTTTATGGGACTTGATATAGAAGTCTGGGGTACAGCTATGCATCCCTCAACCTCCTTTCCTGTGCCAAGAGACGATGTAACAAAGACCATAATATTTCAGAGATGGAAGGCACTCAAAAGTACTTAGTCTATGATAATCCTAATTTTTTAGATGAGGAAATTAAATCCCAGAGAGTTCAAGGATCTTGCCCAGAGTTATATTGCAACATTCTGATCTGATTCCACATTTAAAGCCCATTCAACCATCTGGTGGTGTAAGAGTTAGAAGTACAGCCTTCCCTTCCAGATTCCCTAGACACATCTCTTTAAAACCTCACTATCCCCAATACCTAGTCAATCATCATTTCCCCTATCTGAGATTGAGATTCCCTGTATACCTCACTTTACATAGTGGGATTTTCTCACTAACTAATGGGAAATGAAATAGGAGTGTGAGAAGGGAAAGCTTTCCTACAACTTCCTTGGGTTACTCACTCTATCCTAATGATCTCTTTAGAGACTTCTCTACTTCTGTGTTACATGTAAAGGTTCTTTCTCTTCTTGGTCAGAGTATAACAAATAGAGATTTTGTACAAATGCCCAGGGCTCAAAAGAAATCAGATTATGTTCAATGAGAATCAGGTAGTGACTCTAATAAAAGCCAGGCAGTGAAACTAATGAAAATCAGGCAGCAGGTTTAAAATAACATTGCTTTTTCTTCTTTTGTATTTGAATTTAATCAGGATCAGTGTCTGTAGGGAGTTCCTTCTCTCTTCTACAGGCAAGTATTTATCTGATCTCTTAGCTCCCTTCTAGCTGTAAAATTGGAAAATTCTTTCTACTTAATAATATGGGAAGGAGCAGGGGAAGGGGATAGACATGGGAAACACTGTACAGTTAACTGAGTTTGGAGGTGGAGTTGATGTTTTGAGGGTTTCACTACTTTTGAGGTATAATTGCAAAAATAATTCGTTATCTATATTCCACATCATGTCAGTGGTCTATGATTCCATGAATCACCATCACAAGTCATAAAAAATATAATAGATAAGTCTCAGAATTACCTGAGGCTCAGAGATGTCATGGATACAAATCTATTTCAGAAGGGATATTCGAATCTAGTTCTTCTTGACTCCAGGTGTGTAGCCCTTGGTCTTCTAGGCCAAGCTGTCTGTCTATCTTTGTCCCATGTTACACATTATGTGGCACCTCATTTTTAGAAATTTCTGGGGACTTATTAAAATATAACTCTGTCCCCCATTGATAAATTTTGTTTCTGCAAAATTAATGAGAACTATTGCAATATTTAGGGACTCCATATTCCATTACTCCGGTTTGTTAAACTTATTTGGTAGATTCACTACATCTTAAGGTCACATATATTCAGTTTTTCCCTTCTTCTTTCCTAAAAGGTGGTGATATTCTTTCCTAAAAGGTGGTGATAAGGAATGAAAGGGAGGGAAAGTATAAGGGAATCCATGATTCACTTTACAAATAAAGAACCTGATTCTCAGAGTTGAAGTGACTTGTTATACCTCCCAGCAAATGAATACTCCTAAGGGATGGAAGTGACTAGTTGAATGAGTACTTGTAGATGTAAATCTAGCTGCATAAATAATTACTCCTGAATGATAAAGACAGTGATCCTAGGATCCTTATTTTTCAGTTCTGCTCTGGGTATAGTATGTGTGTAGAGTAATTTAACTGTCATCTCTAAGCTCTCTGAGGGCAGGGGCCATTTTGACCACTGTCCCTTCATATATTCACATACATATGTGTGGGGCAGCTAGGTGGTACAGTGGATAGAGCACTAGTGCAGGAGTCAGGAGAATCTGAGTTCAAATTTCACCTCAGACACTTGGCACGCACTAGCTGTATGACCTTGGGCAAGTCACTTAATCCCAACTACCTCATCCTGGGTCATCTCCAGTCATCTTGATGAATATCTGGTCACTGGATTCAGATGGCTGTGGAGGAGAAGTGAGACTGGTGATCTTCACAGCCCCCCCTCACTCAAAAAAACAGAGTCAAGTGCAAGTCCCGTCATTATTTCTCTGATGGCATGGTCTTCTTTGGCAATGAAGGACAAACACACATATATGTATGTATATATGTAGGCATATGAATGAATATACATGTACATTATATTCTTATATACATGCACACACATATGTATATATGAACTATATTATATATAATATATAAAACCAGGTGAATATATATATAAAACCATGTATATATGAACTATATATGTAATATATGCATATAATATATGTGTATATATATGCATGTACATATATCTGCCTATATCTGTGTAGTACCCATAATGCATATATATATATATATATATGTATATGTATATACACATGTGTGCACATACATATGTACACATGTACCTAAATGTTTGGGGCAGCTAGGGGGCACAATGAAAAGAGTGCCAGGCCTGCAGTCAGGAAGATTCATCTTCCTGAGTTCAAGTCCAAGCCTCAGACACTTACTAGCTATGTGACCCTGGCAAGTCATTTAACCCTGTTTGCCTCTGTTTCCTCATCTGTAAAATAAGCTGGAGAAGGAAGTGGCAAACCACTCCATTATCTTTGCCAATAAAACCCCAAAGGGGCTACATGAAGAGTAGGACTCAACTGAAATGAATGAACAACAACATGTGTGTGTGGTTGTGTATGTGTCTACATACATGTATGTAAACACATATACATAACTCATACACACATATATATTATATATATTATATATATATATATATATTATATATACAGAGAGAGAGAGATAGTGAGAGAGATACAGAGAAACACACAGTGAGAGATAGAAACAGAGAGAGACAGAGCAGAGAAACAAAGATAGAAAGAGACAGAGACAGGAAACAGAGAACCTACTTCGTGCCAGGCACTGTGATAATTGCTTTCAATTATCTCATCTAGTCCTCACAACAACCTTGGAAAATAAGTCCTATTGTTATGTCCACTTTATAGAAGAGAAAATTAAACAGAGAGTATATGACTAGCCCAAGTTCACACAGCTAGTGTCTGAAACTGGATTTGAGCTCAGGTCTTGCTGACTACTGGCTTAATACTTCTACCCACTGTGCTATCCTGCTGATACAGACACACATACATGTACACATATGCTTATATGTATGCATGAACACATGCATATACAATACATGTAGATTATATATTTGTGCACGTGTGTGCATGTATTATACATGCATGCATATCCCTAGTTCTTAGCATAGCCCATATAGTAAGGGCTTAATAAAAGGATGATATCAAGCAGCATAAAGTAATGTTAGATTAGGAGAGATTGGGAAGTAGTGTTGGAAAGACATTAACATATGGATGAAAGAAATAATTCATATCAGTGGTATGTTGTTATCTGATAATAATTCAACTCACAGCTCCAGTGCTCATCACCTGTATGTGTCACATCATCTTTCTGATGCTCAAAAGAAAGTAATGTATGTACCACCAAACTTGCTATGAGAAAAAAACATTTTATAAATGAAAAAGTGCTATATAAATGTGAACTGTTGTTATTGATGGTGCATATTTGTCTATAAAGAAAATAAAGCTGATAGGGCCCTGGCTCTTGCTATTTCCTATTTTGAAACAGTCTCCCTCCCTCTCATCATTTGTAGAGGTTCTATTCACTATTTAAAGCCCAAATCAAATGCCACATTATCTGTCAACCTTTTCCCTATTGGGGATAATCTTCACCCTCAGACCTCTGAGAATACCTTGTTTTAAATTTCCCATGATCCACTTGCCACAAAACTACGTGTTCACAGTTACCTATGTTTATATCTTATGCTCTTAAAAGATCATATATTTCAGGAGACAAGGACTATTATTTAAAAAAATTTAAATTGTATATTTCCTACATGTGATCCCGCACTGTGTGATAACCATTAGTTTCATGAATGAACCAGTGACATGGATTATGTGTTGCAGGATGAAGATAAATATACTGATGTAACCCAGATAGCCACGTTAGACTGTAAGGGATTGAGGAGCAACGATGTTTCACCTGCTTGGTATAGCACCCAGAACAACATATATATTTGCTGCTTTGTTAACAATGCCTGGTGGCGAGTCCTATACCACTGCAGGATCAGCTGGTTCTGACTATCCCCACCCAAACTTGAATGCAGACTTCTTTCAGTCATTCTGCACAAAAGCTCTCAAAAGACCAAGAGTCAAAAAGGCAAAGGCGCCAGTCAAAAATATCAGGAAATAGTGGTCTCTAAGTGAATTACCTACTAGATTATTCTACAGAAAGGAAAAGAAAAGATGCTTAGATTCTTTTTCTTCCAAAAATGAGACCTTAAGGGATAAATAATTCATGGAAGGTATACAGTACAACTAAATTAATATGCTCGAAGTTGGCACTGTAGTTTTTAAGTTAGTTTATTTTATCTTCTTAATTACATTTTGTCTAGCCACATTTCCCTGGTGTGTGTGCGTGTGTGTGTGTGTATGTGTGTGTGTGTGCGCACATACATAATAAAAGAAATGCTTTAGTAAGGGAGAAAGCTTGTCAAAATGGAAAGAGCAAGAAATTTGGAGTGAGAAGATCTGGGTTGAAATCTGAGTTTGGTTACTCACAGTTTGTGTGATCTTTGATATGTCACAATGTCTCTTTGAAATACTGGTTCCTCAACTGTAAAATGGGCATAAGAATACCACACATAAATGAGGAATTTAATAAAGTTTTTGTTTGGTTTTTGTAAAGAAATAAAACAATTGGTTTGGAAATTCTTTGACAGTAAAACATTATACCAATATGTCATCATTATCAGTGTCCTAGTGCCTCCACAATGTTAGGATAAAGAAAAACCACATCCCAGGCCTCATTGCAAAGGCTCACAAGTTACCCTAGTGCTTTGCGCTGAGTTGATTGCATTATAATTTTAGCCCTCCTTCTATCTTGCATGCAATCTACACCAAACCTCTGTGGGTATTCTATGATTATATTTCTATTTCATCTTCATGATGAAATAATAATTCTGTGATTGAATCTTTTCATCTATGTCACTCAAAGCACTTGGAACTTTTATTTTTCCTTTATTGTATTTTAATTTGCAATGTATTTTATTAATGCACATAGAATTGTCCATTTTAATCTGAGACTTTAATAGTCACCTAATCCAATCCCCTCATTTTACAGATAAGGAAACTTGGATTTAGACTGTTAAATGATCTATTTAAGGCCATAGAAGGAATGAATGTTAGAGCTCAGATTTGAAGTCAAATCCTATGACCCTAAATGCAATTTCTTTCCAGTCTCTCCACGTCTCACCTCCCCAACTGGCATGCTTTCAAATATCAAGTGGTGATCTTCAAGTTAAGACTAGGTACCCATTTATTACGCATATTATAAATTCAGGATTCATGTTCAAATATGGGTTTCATTATATGATATCTAAATATGATCACTTACCTTTCTTCAGGACTTTGCTCTCTATCATTTTATCCTATGTCATACTTACATGTCTACATGTGATACTGCCCTGGTTTAAGAGATTTATAAATTTGTTCATGTCATACTTACATGTCTACATGTGATGCCACCCTGGTTTAAGAGATTTATAAATTTGTTGAGATCAAGGACTATAAACTGTTGAATTTTTTGCATCCCCAATCACCCATTTTCTTTGTGTTTCTTACACATAGTAAAATTTCAGTGGGGTTTCTATGGTGTTCAGAAAGACTAGCCCCTCTGTTGTGAGGGCTGAGCTGCTTATCTACCTTAAATGTTCACCTTATTCACCCAACTCTTACTTTTGGCTCCAACAGCCTTGTTATGTGCAGCAGGTACACCCCAGTAAACCATCTCAGCAGACAGACTAAATATCATTGAGAGGTAATTGACAGGCACATGAAGATTTTCACCAGTGAAACAGGTGGATAAGATCAATTTGTTCCAATGGCCACAAAGGTAGCTAAAGCAGATGCTGTGGAGAGCTTAGAGCTTGGTCAGACATCAAAGATGTCAAGGTCATCCACTGTATCCTGGGTTATTGACAGTCATCTTGTCTTTTGTCCTGCCACTGGACTTTGTTGACTCAGGAAGAAAGAGTGAGACTGATGACTGTGCAATTCTGCTTCACTTAAATCCAATTCATGTGCAAGTCAACACCCATGGTATCATTGGTCCTCTGAAAACAAAAGAAAAAACAAATTTTAATAAATGTTAGTTAAATATCACTGAGTTTTCTATTCTGTGGAATAGAACAGGGGTTTCCAAGATGTGTATAAGAATTTTTTTTTTCAGGCACTAATAGATGGTATGGTTATCAGATTATGCAACTCTAGGAGAAACAATTCATATTGGTTGAATTTGGAACCAAAAATAGTTATTGACTAGGTAGTAGGATGGACAGAAGTTAACAAAACTTGAATTCCTGTATCTACGTTCAAAAAATTCAAGGTGGGGAGATATAGCTAGAAAATAGTCTTTGTATAAAAGAAAAGATGGCTTGAATGAGCATTAATTAAAATTTAAAAAGATACATATTAAGTCCCCACTATGAATATGATGATACATTGGATACTAGGGATATAAAGATAAAAATAAGTAAAACAGAAATAAAAATTTTTCCAATCTTCAAAGAAATTATTCTTCTGGGGAAAAGCACATCTACAAAGATGAATAAATGCAAAGTAATTTTAAAAAAGAGAGAAAGGTCACTTGTAGGAGGTAACACTTTAGATGACCCTGTAAGAGTTAAAGATCTTCCTTGCCCATTCATGGGTCTCAGGTGGAGCCATTAAGGGAATCTTGATTAGGGGAGGCTTGTTTTGTAGAAAGGCCCACACCTTTTGTTAATTTCTTGTGAAACACTGGGTTGTCAGGGTCTTGTTCTCCATCTCTGGAAAGTACATACTCTGGGGTGAGGTTTTATTTTGGGGCTTACTCTTTGGAAGAAGATTCAAGTGCCAGATAAGACTCTGAGTAGTGGTTAAGGAGCTCCCCCCCCCCCCACACCTTTGAAAACCCAGATGTTGGTGCATCTCTCTCTGTTAACTATGTTTCATATAATGGTCAAACAGGTGGATCTGTCTATTGATCTATGATGTATGTATTGCTTATGTTCTCTACTTGTATATTGGTATATGTCATTAAAGAAGATTGTTGATCCCTCAAAAGTTATTTACTTTTAGAAAAGCAGATCTAAGAACTTGTGCCAGCCGGTCATCCTGGATGTGCTAGGGTGCTTACTGTTACAGAGCCTTGAGGAAAACTCAGGATTCTCAGAGACACAGACAGAGAAGGAAAAAGAAAAAAAAAAAGCATTCCATGTATGTATGGAGGATCAGATGCAAAGTAATGGAAACAGGATTTAATAGGTAGGAAAACAACAGTTAAGAAAAAACAAATACACCTTTTTGATTAAAATAAATATTTTAACAATGCATGAAATAAATTTATATAATTAAAATATAGAATAAACAATGCATGAAAAGGGAGTAATATTATGTGAACTTGAAAAGGTAAGTAGAAGCCAAATTATAGTATTTTAAATGCCAGGCTGAGCATTTTTAATTAAAATAAATTATATTAATGTCTATAAATATATGAAATTATATAAAATAAATTCCAGAAGCATTTGGTAGCCACTGAATTTTTTGAATAGAGAAATGACATAGCCATGGCTGTGTGTTAGGGATATTATTTTGACAGCTGTATGGAGAGTGTATTGGAAAGGGGAGGGAATAGAAATAAGGGCTACAATTAAAAGGCTATTATTATAGTGCAAGACTTCTCCAGGCAGAGCAGGAAGATGAGGACAATTTGTTCCAATGGCATGAAGGTAGCTAAAGACATCAAAGACATACAGTCATCTACTGCCTCCTCGGTCATTACCGGTCCTTTTGATTTTTATAAAGCCATTGTACTTCAATGACTTTGGAAGAGAGTATATGGTTGATGACTTTGCATGACTCTTCCTCACTTAAATCCAATTTCACTCAAAAGTCCAGGCATCACCCCATGATGTCATTGGTCCTCTGAAAATGGAGGACAAAAAATATTATATTCCAAATCAGAAATAAAGAACATCTGAACTAGGATACTGGTCCCATAAGTGGAAGGGAGTTATATGAAAAGGAAACTAACATGGGAATGAATGTGATAGATATTGTGAAGGTGGAATCAACAATAGTCATCAAATGATGGCATTGAGGGAATTTAGAAGAAAAGAAAAAGAATGACTCTAAGCTTATAAAACAAAGTGACTACAAGGATTGTATTGCCCTCCAGAGAAACAGGAAAACTTGCAGAAGGCATGAATTGAGGGAGAAATATATTTTATTCATTTTGAACATACTGTGTTTGAGATGCCAATGGTTCTTTCATGTAGAGGATACATACGCAGTTGGCAATAGTATATACTCAGTAAGAATTGGTAGTGTGATTTGGCAGTCAAAAAATAAACAAAAAAAAAAACTAAAGAAAATTTTAGCTGAATTGGAAGAAAAGTGCGTAACATCTAGAAAGAGAAAGGTAACGATCCCATTTTTTCCCCATAGTCAAATGACATTTGTTATATTGTACTATTTCTAGGCACCATATATTAGAGGGGAAAGTGTTTAATAGACTATAACATGTACAGAGGAAAATTATATGAATTTGCCATCTTAAAGGAGCAAGTGATGCTTATTACTAATTATTCCTGTTGCTGCTACTGCTGCTATTACTGCTACTACCACTACCACTACTACTACTACCATCACTACTACTACTACTACCACTACCACTACTACTACCACTACTACTACTACCACTACTACTACCACTACTACTACCACTACCACTACTACCACCACTACTACTACTACTGCTACTGCTGCTATCACCATCACTGCCACGTCTTCCATTTCCATAAGTGCTTTATTCTAAACAACTGCCTAAAATATTATGAAAAAAATCAGTTTTAAATATTTTCATTTTACAAATAAGAGAACTGAGACTCAGAGTGTTTATATAATTTACCTAAAACAACATACCTATTAGAGGTAGAAATTAAACTTGAGTCTTTTCATTTCTACTGTAGTGAAACCTACAAAAGGAAGGATATATTTATACTGACGTATAGGTGGGCAGGACCATTGTTGCTGTGGGGAATAAAAAGACAGAGTCATCATCTTCAGGTATTTTAAAGTTAGTTTTGTGGAAGAAAGATTAGCCTCCTTTTCCTTAATTCTGGAATCCATAATCAGACTACTTCATAGACATGACAGGAATGTTTGGTTCAAAATACATGGACAAACTTTATAACAGAATTGCCTTAAAATAATAGTATTGACTGCTTTGGAAATGAATGAGGTCCTCATAGATAGAGATATTCATGTGGAGGTGGAAAAATGGCAAATTGAGGATATTGTAGACAAGATTCATGCCTTGCTTAGGGATTGTGCTAGATTATTTCTGCACTCCTTTACAGTTTGGCAGCCATTTAATTTTTTTCCCCTCATTGAAAAAGAAAATAAACAATTCAGTTCTCCAGCAGAGATGATGGAAGAATTAGCAGGGGATGGGGGAGTTTCTAGAGCCAAGTGTGTCCATACTGACATCTCCCAAACTAAGCAGCATCACGGATCACCATTTTAGAAAGTCAGGGATGACTTTTGTTTGGGAATTGCTACTAACTTCGTTTCTGAAAGAAGTATTTCCAATATCCATACTGAAATCTAGGCAGGATTTTTCTCAGTCCTACCCAGCCAGGACTCTATTTCTGTAAACATCCCATTAAAAAGCCATTATTTATTTCAGTACACATATTTATTCAGCATCAACTGTGGTAGAAGCTATGTAGCTCATATTCCTAAGTTTCACAAAGTATTTTCCCAGCAACTCAGAAAGGGGGCGGGTAATCTTTATCCTCATTTCACCGGTGAAGAAATTGAAATTCAGAGAGTGGCTGTCCCATGGTCACATTAATTAATAAGTGACAGAGTTAGAAATAGGTTTTCTAGTTCAACATCCTATATGTTACAAGGGAAAGTATACTGCAACTGAAGTGAAAGATATGGGTTCAAATCCCAGCTCCACCCCTCAGAGCGAGGTGGAGCAGTAGTAAAATTCCAGATCTGTAGCAAGAAAGACCCAAGGTCAAATATAGCCTTAGGTGTTTATTAGTTGTGTGACCCTGAGGAAGTTACATCCTCCATTTGCCTCAGTTTCCTCTTCCTAAAATGGGGATAATATTACATACATACCTTCCAGGGTGGTTGTGAAGATCAAATGAGATATTTGTAAAGCACTTAGTACAGTGCCTGGCACATAGTAGGTGCTATATAATCATTAGTTATCATCACCATCATCATCATCATCACTATCACCACCACCACTGCTACTATTACTACTACTACTACTCTACTACTACTACTACTGGTACTACTACTATTGCTACTACTTGGTGGAAGCCACTTTTGAGCCCCAGTTTTCTCTTTTGTAAAATGAAGATATTACACTAGATGGTTTCAGTTATTCTTTCAAAATCTGTATCCTGATCCTCAGATCTTTTCTATTTCATACCCCTTTACTAGGTTCTTCGGGTTTTCAAGAAATCTTCCAGGGAGAGACACTAAAATTTGACAATGAGTTTTTTGTTTGATTTTTTTTTCCCTTTGACTCCTGAGTTTATTTAAAGTCTTTTGACTGACACAGGCTACACATGTGATATATAAGAATGAATCTGATCAATGATACGTGCAAATGATAACCTACCAGAAAGAGGAAAGAAAAAAAGCAAGCAACCAAAAAGTAACCTGTCTAGAATAGGATATATATCATGAATATACACTGTAAAGTTTACTAAATGCCTTTCTTATAAAAGCCTTATCAGTTAAGCAATGCAAGTGTTATTTCTCCCTTTTTATGCTGCAGAAAACAGAGGCATGGGAAGGTCAAGTCATTTGTCCAAGATGACACTACTAGGAGATTTGGGATTTATACCCAGAATTGGAATTGAACTCATGTCTTTCCTGATTTGAAGTCTATTTTCTCCCCGCTATAGTTCTAATGGAGCAGAAGGCAAATTCCCAGTAGGCTTCAGAACTTAATTACAGGCTTTTATTAACATACACCCTATATGTCCATAGACCATATATCTTATATGTCAATGGCTACTTGTCCAAACCACATTGCTCCCTGCCTCAAATAGCCAACTCAACTGCTGACTTTGTCCAAATGGTGAGTTTTCCCTAGCTGTTTGACATAGCTCACTTCTTTGGTTATAATCCCCTTGCCTACCTTCATCTTTGGCATTTAGCGTTCTCTACTGCTCATCTTAATTCATAAATCTGGATATCCTGTTCTATTATTTTCCTGTTACTGATAGAAAGGATGAAAGCAAGCATCAAAGATAACTTGTATTTTAAATATGGATATAGCAATAATGCTAGTGCCATTGACAGAGAAATTGAGAAGGGATTAGTTTGGGTTAAGGATGATGAAATTCAGTTATTATTGGATGTGATGAATTTGAGTGTCTTTCAGAAATTGGCGACACAGACCTGGAACTCAAGTTGAAGGACAAAGCTTGAGATGCAGTGTTGGAAGATGTAGAATCCAATCAACATAGATATAGTAGTAGATGTGATGGGAATGGATATAATCTTAAAATGAGACAACCTGGTAAGAGAGAAATGGAAGGATGAGGATTGAACTATAGAGAATATCCACAATGAGAGGACTGGATGGAACAAGATGGAACAACTTGTAAATAATCAAAAGAAGGTAGAAGAAATAATTGAAGTAGGAGAAGTAGATGGTAGTGGTGCAAACAAAGGAGGGGGAAAAGCATCGAAGAAGAGGGGCTGATCAGTTGTGTTAAACACTTCAGAGAGGTTGAGAAGAAAAAAATATAATTTAGATGATAGGCATACATATTAAAGAAAAATGGAAGGGGAAATGGTACAATAATAATATTCAACATTTATATAGCTCTTACAATGTATCATCAACTCTGCTAAGCACTTTTCAATCAGTCAGTCTCTCGTTTCATCTTCACAACAACCCTGGAAAATAGATGCCATTATTATATCCATTTTACAGGTGAGGGTACTGAGACAAATGGAGTTGAAGTTATTTACCTAGGACCATAAAGCCAGGTAAGTGTCTGAGTCCAGATTTGACCTTTAGATCTTCCTGATTCCAGGCTCATCATTCCATCCACTGCACAAAAGGGTCCTGCACATGATTTAGGAGAGCTAGTCAAAGTTGTGCTTCTTCCATTTGTAACATATAGATGGACATGGATAAGAATCACGCATAGATGGGTTGCCATTCATGTAATTGGAGGGAATATATGAAGTCATAGATTCATCAAACTGAGTGCATGTGGACATTGTATTTTGCTCTTCTGAACCTTATTTTTCTAATGTGCAAAAATGAGGACAATAGTAGTTACCCTTTTTTTATAGGGTTTATATGAACATTTAAAAAAGAACTCTATTTTCTAAAATTTAAAGTAAGTGAGAGTCAACCAGTATTTATGAAGCACAAATCTACCGTGTTTCAGGTATTGTACCTGGAGCTGGGGAGACAAAGAAGGAGTTATAAAAGTGTGAGCTTTCATTAATGCTCTGCCTTTACTTTCTATGTGTTATTTCTATTTATATGCCATCCATCCCCCCATAATAAGTCCCTTGATGGCAGAGAACATTTTTGCCTTTTTTTAAATCTCTAGAGCTAAATAATCCAGTTCCTAGGCTTTAGTAAGACCTCAAAAATGTTTATTAATTAATTAGTTTGATAATTTTATTTTATTTTTTACAAAGGTTAAATTCAACCCAAATGGAGGCTATCTATTCATTCATTAATTAAATACGTATAAACACCAACTGAATTCAGAGCACTTTGTTGTTCGTCCTTTGAAGAAGATCAGCGATATCATGGGGTGATGTCTTGACTCGTCCATAAATTGAATTTAAACACTTTGCTGGACAGTGGAGGACATAAATTTTTTTTTTTTTATAAACTGCTCTTGCTCTCTTGAATGAATTGACTGCTTAGACACAAGCTGTAATATACATTATTGCATGATAACCTTAGTTTTTTTATGCCTGTATAAAATAAGTAAATGCTTTGTCTTAAACTTTGTCCCTTTTAATGTTAGATCTGGCTTCGTCCAGTTTAAACATGTAAGATAGGAAGGGAAATACTTCCTTGATTGATTATTTTGAATTCATTTATTTATGACAAAGTAGATAAATGTGATCAGAGTTGATACGAGGATTGTAAAATTCTCAAACAACACTCAAATTATCAAAAAACATGCCCCGACTTTTTTCACGGGCTAGAAGCAAATTTCACCTTCTAAGATAATTATTAACTTTCTGTTAATAGTGAGGACTCCACACAGACGCAAAAGGGATTTTCCTAAAGCACAGGTCTCGATTACATTCATTCATTCTAGTCAGTAAACTCCAGTGGCTCCCTATCATGTCTGGGATCAAAAATAAACTCTTAATACAGGGTTGGGACACATATGTCAAAGCTGAAGGTTTCCCACCCTTGCTGTAGTAGAATTTGAAGCTTTTCACAAACTTACTCCAAAGTTCCTTCCTTTCCTTATTACACATTAAGCCTCTTCACGTGCTATACCATCCACCCACCTCGGCCTCCTTGTTAACCTCACATATGTCATTCCATCTCCCAACTCTGTTTCTTTGCTCAGGCTTCCCTATTTTGTGTCTAGAGTGCATGTAATCCCTCCTCACATCTGTCTCTTAGCATTCCTAGTTTTCTGCAAAGCTCAGCACAAATGCCGTATCCTATTTGAAGTCTTTCTTGACATCATAAGCTAACAGTGCCTCCTCTCCAAAATGACCTTTTCTTTATTCTTTATGTATGTTGTATATGCCTATATAGAGATACATTTTCTCTGATACAATGAAAGCTTCTTCAGGGCAGACACTTTCATTTTCATCATTGTACTTCTAACTCCTAACATAGTACTGGGTATATAAGAGGTCCTTGGTAAATGTTTGATGATCTGTTGATTGATTGGCACTATTTGCATTCACCTAGGTGTGAGACTTTGACAGTATTTTTGCTGTGGCCTGTTCACAAAGTGAAAGCATAGTTCTAATCAACAAATAAAAAGGATTCCTTATTTTCAGTAAATACAAGGACATGCCCTAAAGGTAAGACTTCCCTGTTTTAGAATCCAGTTCCATCTCCACATCTTGATCTGGAAATCTTCCTAACTAAGAATCTCCCGAAGAACCTTTACATAGGGATTTTCTTCTAAGATCATTGTCTAAGATCATTCTTCTAAGAAATTGTCCTTGAGATATCATAGGGAGTTGCATGAGGTATATTAAGGTTAAAAGCCTTGCTCAGGGTCATGCTGGTGGTAGATGTCAGAGGTAGGATATGAACCCAAGTCTCCTTGACTCCAAATCCTGATGTTTCAGTCACTATACTGCATACCAGCCCGTTGGAAACTGATGCAGAAACAATGAATGCAATAGAAAAATGCTTTATTTGTCTCTGCCAGTCACACTGGGACTTCCTGTTTGTGCAAACCTCCTGCTGAAGTAGGGCAACCATGGATGAGGTTTTGGGGTGGAATAAAAATGTTTTCCAAGCATGTCCCGTTAAAACTTCAGGGGTGGGTGTTAGGGTGGGATTGCTTTTCTGGAGACACGTCCCACTGTTTATTGAAATGAGCAATTTAGCCCACAGAATGTTTAATGTGGAAATGCTGGCCTGTTCTGGACACTTTGAAGAGGTCTCTGTACTGTCATTCACCAGGGAGGTTCTCTTTATTCAGTGGCCTTTTGGATTTCAGTCATATCATTGCTGTCTTTAAGCTTTTATTTCCACAAATCTTAAAAGACCAGACTGCCTGCAGCCATTCTTCTAATTGAATACATTCAGTTAAGCCTGGTGATTTCTTTCAGTGTGTCTGAGGCTGATTTTGGAGGAAAAACTAGGAAATGTGGGTGAAGTTTGGCTTTTGTCCAGTCATTCATTCATTTTATAAATATTTCTTGAGTGTCTACTTTGTGCAAGGGACTGTGTTAAGCACTGAGAAATATGCAAATAGAAATGACAAAATGCCTGGCTTCTAGAAACTTACATTCCATAGGGAGACAAAAGATTCCTACAAATATACAATGAATTACAAGATCATGAATGAATGAGAGAAATAAAGAGTGCTCATGAGGTCGGAGGTTGGAGAAATCACTCATAGTTGAAAAGAGTAACTCTCAAATTAGTCCCTACTGTGAGATGATTTATTGATTATGAAGACGACTATTACTCCTCCTCCTCCTCCTCCTCCCACTACTACTACAACTACTACTGTTGTTGCTGCTACTAATTGAAGATGGAGATTCTATGTCTATGCTGCACTACCTACCTGGAACATGATGAGATATGGACATGATATAGACCCTGTTGTTGAAAAAGATGGAAGGCAAAAGGAAAAGGGGACAATAGAGGATGGGATGGATCATGTCATGAAAGCAATGAACATGAACTTGGATGTATTTCAGGAAATAGTGGAGAACTGAAAGGTCTGGTGTGCTATGGCCCATGGGGTCACATAGAGTGAAAACAGCAAAGAGGCTCAAAGGACATAGAGCTCACTATGAGTTAGGGGCAATCAAATATGACTTCCTGCAGGAGCTGACATTTTGATTCAATGCTATTGAATAAGCATTTCATTTAAATTAGTTCTCGGAGTAGAACTGACACCCAAGGTCAGTATCAGGACCACAATCAAACCAGGTAAAATGAAGAATGGAGGCACTCTGTCACAAATTGTCATCTTGCCTTCTCATTCCATATCTTATTATTAATTATCTTTCTATTAGCTCCACTCCATAAACTAAAAATGGATTGTAAGTTCGATGAAGGTAGGGCTACAATAACATACTGATTTTACCAATTCTCATAAGCTAGCATTCTCTGAGTGCCTATCAAAGAGCCTGGGACAAAGTGGTTGCTAGATAAATACAGATTGCTCCCTTGATTGGCATTAGATTGACTTATAAGTAGCAAGTAGGTACTTGTTATGATTCCAACTTGGTTTGTCAGTAGACTTACTTAATCTTGGAGCAGGAATCCAATTCCAGTGTCTGATTTTGACCTTGGGCATCACATGGACAAAGTCAGAAGAGCTCAGTTTGAATGTATCCCTTACTGACTTCATGGCTTTGGGTAAGTCAGTGAGCTTCTCTCCAAGCTTCCATTTCCTTATCTTTAAAATGGGTAAGTTAATACTTGGACTAATCCTCCTCCTTCCCCCTATCCCCACAGTGCTGTATGTAGAAAGAACTTTATAACTTTTAAAATGTTATATAAATATAAGCTATCATAAGAAATCTAGATGGATGGTTTAATCTTTCCCTGTGTGAACTCCATAATCATTCAACAAATATTAATTTATTACCAAGACATGGAGGTTAAATGTAGTTTTAAGGATTAATTGATACATCTGGGAAAGACAAATCAAACATCAATTAAGAGTCTTTGGGACAAAATTTCTCCTGGTCTATTCCCTTTAATTGCCTGGACACATTTTTCTTCACATTAGTCATATATAACATTTTCATATCAGTTTATCTATATTTTAGTATAGTTGGGATACTCCAAACATGCTTCTATCAAGGTCACCAAAAACTCTTCACTCCTTCAAGACACCTCCCTTCTGAACCTACTTAACCTATAAAACCTAGCATGAGGTATGCTAGAAAGAGCTCTGGTTTTAAATCTAGAAAGACCAAGCCTGAATTCTGACTCCAAAGCTCCCTAGCTATATGGTTTTAGGCAGGTACTGTGTCTCAATTTTCCCAACTGTGCTACAATATCTTTATACACAGGAGATAGTATTGTACAGTAGAGAGAACACTATCTCTGGAGTCAGAGAAGCTGAATCTTTGTTTATGATAATTTTACTACTTCGCCTCTGTGTTGCACAGTTTTCTGATAGTAGGTAGTATAGTGCTTCAAGTATTATCTCATTTGATCCTTAAAATGACTCTAGAGAAACTGAGTCAAACTGAGATTAAGTGAGTTGCCCAGGATCAAACAGAAACCGAGGGTCTGAGACTGGATTGTAACTACATCTTCCTAATTTCAAGTCCAGAGCTCTATTCATTGCACCACCTAGGAGCCTCCAAAATGGCAGAGATGGAGATGGGGAAGTTGCAGTTGCTCAGTCTTGCCCTTAATCTTATTTGTGTTAAAACCCCAACCCTGTTGGTGACCTTCCTTCTTGATGAAACTGCCAGAACAGTCCTATATGTTAGGATGAGATTACACAATCTGGCTAAACTGAAGAAGAGCCTTTCCTATTTCTAGTCTTAGGATTAGGTTCAGTCCAGTTGAGGGATACCACATCTCCTATTTCTACTCTTCAAAACTCCAGTAATGAGCCCTAATGAATCTTGAGGTGCACCATACTCAATTTGCCACCTACCTGCATTAAAATCTATATAATCTATGTCTTTTTGTTCTTTTTGGAGAGTTTCCACCCTTGTGCATGGTGCTTCCTTTCTGGCAAACTCAATAAACTCTCATTGATGCCTAAAGTTTTGATTTCAATTATGATTTTGTTTTTTTGGTTCGGTTTTGCTATTGTTTTTGATTTCTTGTAGCATGAAGGATTTTACCCGCAAAGCTTTACTCAAGTTCAAAGGTTCTTAACCTTTTCTCAGCCATAGACTGCTTTGGGAGTATGGCAAAGAATATTGATCATCATGAGTATAGTAAACCTGATTGTATCCACTCTACAATTTCCCTGTAGTGACATAGTTGCTCTTGAGTTACCTGCAATTTGGATTCTTTGTAAGGATAGTATAATAATTCATAGTCATATAGCATCAACAGTAAATTAGAAATGATGATTCTTTTATTAGAATTGCCATCTAGCTCACTAACTGCTCCATATTGTTCCAATCCATCATCATTTTACATCTGGCATCACATATCTCCCTATTCAATCTGGAGTTCATGGTTGATTATTTCATAAATTCCTTCTCTATCATACTACAATCCATTGACTCCTTGTTTTTTAATCAATCATCCTCTTTTTTGTTTGTTTCATTTGGATTTTTTTTCCTTTGGTGTGTTGGATTTTTTTTGGAAGGAATCTTTCTATTTTTCTCAGGTAGGAAGGAAGCAGGAACTCATGGGCTCAGTTGCTTTACTGATCAGAACAGAAGATTTAACTTGTTTGGTTTTCAACATGGACTGATTGGCTCCTCTTTAAGTAGCTTGATTTCCCCCTATCTCCTAATCCTAGGAACTCATCATATTATTGCGAGTTAAGTGCGGAAGTCATATTGGCTTTAGTTCTACTGCGTCTCCAAACTCTTTAGATCACACAACCCACCATTCGTAGCCTCCATCTTAGCAGGGATTATAGGTATGTGCCCACACCTAGTCTAGTGGCTAATCCTAAAGAAAGTCTATTCATCTACTTTGTTCCCGATCCCAAGCTCCCATGCTTAGTTAGAGAAAGCACATAATTATACTTTGGTAAACCTAGGCATAAACCTCAGGTTTTATGACTTATTTTCATCTCTTCCCCTCCACTACACTGTAATATCCTTGAGTGAATGCATGGGACCTAATTCCTGCTGTCTCTCTGTGACACTTAGGACAAAGTAGGTACTCACAAAGATGTCTAATAAATCAATAAATCTCAGACAAAGATCTGATGACCAAAATATATAGGGAAATAATATAAATATATAAGAAGAAATACCACTCCCCAAAGGGATCAAAGGATATGAAGAAGTATTTCTCAAAAGAAGAATTGCGAACCATTGGCAATCATATTAAAGACTGTTAAAAATTATTAATTTAAAGGATTGGAATAGGGCAGACTCAAAGTTATTCTTGACTACATGTATACCCTAGCATATAACATCAGATATGATGTAATCATTTGTTGCTTTTGGTCATATGTGACTCAGCACTTTGAAAAGATGAGATCAACCCTTTACTGCTGAGAAGGGAGAGCTGAGAGATAACTCAATTGACATTTTAAAAGATTATCACACGGCTCAGTGTCTTTTTCCTTTCAGACTCTGGGATTTTGTCAGGGTTGTTCCATACCACAAGGTACTATGTGGCTGTGTGCACATGGCAGGTAAATTATATGATCAGGTTTGAAGAGCTTGGGGTTGGATTTGTGACTACTTGCTTTGGATTCCTCATCTTAAATGAACTGGTTTTTATTCTTCAATACTGCATGAGTTTGAGATGTTCAGATATCCTAGGAACTTTGGGGGAGGTTACTGGTGGCCCAGTGAGGGAATTCCCAAAGTTCTCCAGCACTTTTGGAGAAGGAGAAGACAATGATGATGATGAGCATAGCACTTTGAAGTTGAGAAAACAAATATTATAAATTTGTAAAACAAAATAAAAATTATAAATATTATCTCATTTTATTCTCACAAGAATCCTGGAAAGTACTCATTTTATAGATGTGAAAACTTAGACATACAGAGGTTAAATGAATTTTTCAGGGTTACATAGCTGGAATCAGAAAGACCTGAGTTCAAATATTGCCTCAGTCACTAACTAGCTGTGTAATGCTGGGCAAGCCATTTAATTTTGTTTTCCTCAATTTCCTCATCTGTAAGATGAACTGGAGAAGGAAATGGCAAACTACTCTAGTGTCTTTGCCAAGAAAACTCCAAGAGGGTTCATGAAGAGTATGACATGACTGAAAATGACTGAACAATATAAGTACTTTCCTAGAAAGACAATAGTAAGCCCTCATCAGAGCATAAGGAAGTCTGCATGAATATCAGTTAGGTTCTTTACATTTCCCCTTGACTTGGTATCATCTCCCTCAAAATCCATATCTTTTGGTCATCCAGGCCAGGTCTTGTGACTAAACTCCTACAGGTCTTCATTTTCTCCATGAGTTCTGGCATATTTTCTGGTGACTACTCTCTAGACCAATTCTCACTAAAAGGACCTGAGGATTTCACATATTTTAAATTCACAGGGTTGTATACAAGCAAAGAGACATTCATAGGATAGATATTGATTCCATCAGTTGGATCTTAGAATAGATATTGATTCACCTAAGATAAAAGGGGAAAAAAGAGGCCTTCATAAACACAAACTCAAGCTCACCTAGACAGGACAAGTGCTTTATTTGGCACAAGCTCATGGCCAAATAGTAGCCAGGGTGGAGGATAAGACAAGCTATCCATCCCTTCTCCCCTTCCTTTCCCAGGAAGCATCTTGGAACTCTCTCTAACACAATCTGAAGCCAGATAGAAAGAGAATACTGAGGGTCAGGTCATTTACTTGCAAAGCTCCACCAAGTCATCAACTCTTCCTTCTCAGTGAGCCATAAACAGGCTGCCTCATTGTCCCCAAACCCCAGGCTTGCCTCAGTACTGAATTATACATGTTTGGACATAGCCAGGAAGTTCATAATTCTGACATATCCAGGGACTGAGTCTCATGATATGTTTGACTGCAAGCAGTGTAGAAATTTCGTGTACAACCAGTTCAAATGTTGTTTTCCTCACAGGAAAAGAACTGTAAATCAGAAAAATCCAGTGTCTTACCTTAAACCCTGCGTGTTGGCAAAGATTATTAAAAATGGAAAATGTGACTGGTGAAGGGTTGGTAAAAAGATAGACAAAGTTGATAGAGCTATGAATTGGTTCAAACTTTCTAGAAAGCATTTTGGAATCATGCTAAAATTTATGCTAAATAAAGAAAAGAAAAAGAATGAGAGAGACATAAAGTAGTGATAGCCTTTGACTCAAATTCCCCTGATAAAAACAACTGAGTCTCAGCGGATAAAGTGCTGAATCTGAAGTCAGAAGGACTTGAATTTAAATATGACCTCACACTGTGTGACCCTGAGCAAGTCACTTAAACTCTGTGTGTCTCACTTTCATAAACTGTAAAACAATGACAATAACACCTAATACTCAGGGTTATTTAAATAATATTTAACAGCTATTGAGGACAGAACATCAGAGAGCCTTCCCTACTAAGAATAGCTTAGCACACGATACCTAGCCATAGTAAGTGCTTAATAGATGTTTATTGACTAAATAAAAAGGTCTATGTTCTAAAAAATGGTTTCCATATATACCTAATCTTTCTATCTCTATGTTGAAGAGGCGGAACCAAGTAGATGATCATTGATTGAGGAATAGTTAAACAAACTGCGGTTCATAAATTCAATGTAAACTGTACAATAAGAAATTAATACAATAAACACAGAGAAACATGGAATAATACATGGAAAAATGAAGTAAACAGAAATAGGAACATAATACATAT